>CM030361.1:91068393-91509081 GCA_017893485.1 Hemerocallis citrina
CTTGTTTACTGGGCTGCTCTGGATTGTTGGACAACTCAGTGATAAAATATATGATTTGGTTTTGATTTAGTTAATCTATTTTAACTAAGAAAATGTTATATATGTAAGTTTATATTTTGGGATGACTAATTTGCAAATGTATCTCTAAAACCCTAAATCTTTACTTCCGGCCTATATAAAAGAGAGTGTGCAGCCGTCTTTCGCTGCACAACTCAAGTTTCATGATATTATTAATTTCTTGGTGATTGAAGAGGAGGATTTTGGATCTCACAAAAGAGGGACTTTCTTGTTGGATCTCTTCATTTCTAAGGTGAGTGATATGAACTTTGTTTTGTGATTTGATTTATGTGAATGATTGTTTTGTTGTTTGTTTGACATGTATGTTTACTTGGTGTATTTCGTATGAGAACGATGCAATGGTTATTGTTGTATTATGTATGTGAAATCTATGAACGTTTAGTAGATCTTGATTGAAGAATTCTTTATTGCTTGAAAACATGTTCAAGATTTGAGTATGGTTATGATAATAAGGGATTGGATGGATGAACATCTGGATCTTGTGATTACAAATCAGATTTTTGGTTTTGAGTTGTGGAAGAAAATTCAGTATTGAGAAATCATAATGGAAGAATTAGGAGTTAAGAACATGAGAATTAAGTTTTGAGATATTGGATGATTTGAGTAATGTATCTACAATGAGGATTATTTGAGATTGTCGTTTTTACCTGAATACAAATTATTTTAGTAAACAATGATTACTTTTGGAAAACCCTAATTTTGATTATCATGTACGACCAAAACCTTGCAGTCTGTAGGCCGACAGTCGACTGGCAGACCGTTCAGTCGACTGATATGACCCGGCTGCTAGATCTTTAGTTTTCTTGAAAATCCGTTATGGACAGTCGACTTAGACCCTTTTCAGTCGACCGGCACACTTAGAATTTATTTTTCAAAGTTATTGTAGATTTTTCTCTGGTAAGTCGACTTATGACTTTTAAGTCGACTTATAATCTCTTTTAAGTCGACTTATGACTTTGCAAGTCGACTTATCACACTTAGAATATTTCTTAAAAATTTCTAGAAGTTCTCTCTGGTAAGTCGACTTATGTTTTTGTAAGTCAACTTATAATCTGGTAAGTCGACTTATGATTTTTATAAGTCAACTTAAAATACTTAACTTATTTTCTTAAAATTACTGGATTTCCCTCTGGACAGTCGACTGGTGAATTTTGCAGTCGACTGTAGCCACTTAGATCTTACTTCTTAAAGATGTTAGTTTTCACTCTGGACAGTCGACTGGTGACTTTTTGCAGTCGACTGGTACTGATACTTTTCTAAGGTGTTTTGATGTTCTTTAAACGACTATTTCTTTAAATGTTTTGGGTCTATAACCTACCCTTATAAATATTATTCTTCTACAGAACATACGCTTTCAATATATTATGGTTGGAATTGGATTATGGTATATATTAAAGACTTGAGTTTTGTTGAGTGGAGAGATTTCTCCTTTGATCGTTTGACGATGGAATAGTGAGTTATGATTACATTGAGGTCTCTAGGAGTTGAGTGGGAGTCCTGCGAACCAGCAGAATACACTAACTCTAGAGATAAGGATTTTTGGTGTATTTGATAATAATCGACGTAAGTATAGACTCATGATTTGTTAGTCCAACTAGAGGGTATTTAGATGTTCGCGTGTTAAGGGTCTACGGGCCTATTCACAGAGCATGCAGGGTGCATTTGCGTGTCGAGGGTCGGCAGACCTATTCACAGAATGTATCGGGTGTATCTGCACGTTGAGGGTCTTGAAGGCCTATTCGTGGGATACACGGTAGGGAGATGATTCTCCGGTTGTTGTTCTTGAGCTATCTTACTTGATGCTTGCGCATCGAGGGCGGTGACACCTATTCGCAGAGTATTCTGAATCTTGTTTTCCATCACCGTAGTGGGATTAGTTGCATATGGAGTTGTGTTTTCTTGACTTGGTTTTATGTTTGTGCTTTCCAGTTTTCCTACACTTGACACTTAGTCTAGCTTCACTTGTCGTTTTCATTCCATGATGTTTTCACACTTTATATCTTTGTTATTTCCCATTTATCCTTGTTGTTAATACATGCTGTTGATGACTTTATGTTGTTATGACTTAATTTTGTTGTATGTTTTATATCACTTACACCATTTATGGCTGACCCCTTTAGTTTTGGGGGTTAGGGATCATCTCTAGCCTCATGTGTTGCAGGTTGTTGCTTAGAGTTTGGAGGTTTGGATGCTTGAGATAGTTTTGAGATAAATTAATTTAATGGAGTTTGTGTAAATTTGTAAGAACAGTGTTGTAATAAGACTGTGTTGTAAATAAAAGAAAGAGTTTGTAAATTGAGATGTTTTTAAATTCCGCTGTGCTATGTAAGAGATTGTTGTAATAAAAGTTGAAATTTTAGTGGAGTTGGTTGTGTTTAAGGTTACATTGAAGTTGATGCTGGGATTATGCCACGTATTTTCTAAGATATCATATTAGAAATTCGGGGCGCTACAATTATTGTAGGTAAACATCATAAAATTAGTTTTCCAAAAACATTCACAAGAAAACAAGATATTTTTTAGCTTGTGCATTCAGAGGTTTGTGTCCCTATGGAAATTGAATCGTTAGGCCATAACACATATTTTTGTCTCTTATATTGATGATGCTTCACGTAAGGATTGAGTATATTTGTTGAAATCAAAAGACCAAGTGATCCAAATCTTTAAGGACTTTCATGCCATGGTAGAGAAGGAGAGTGGGAAAACCCTCAAGAGCATTCGTATTGACAATAGCAGAGAATACGCCTTGTATGAGTTTCGAGATTATTGCCTGAAGCATGGTATCTGACATGAAAAGATAATACTTGACACCCCGCAACATAATGGTATAGCAGAAAGGATGAACCGGACTATTATAAAGAAGGTCAGGTGCATGTGGAGATGGCCAACCTATCAAAGCAGTTCTGGGACGAAGCTATGATTACCGCATGTTACCTCATCAACCGAACACCATGTGTACCATTGGACATTGAGACTCCAGACGACGTATGGACCGGTAGAAGCAATTCATATTCTCACTCTTGCACATGTACCTAAGGCGCGGAGATCAAAACTAGATGACAAAGCTATTCCATGCATCTTTCTTGGGTATGGAAATGAAGAAATGGGTTACCGGTTATGGGATCCGAAAACCAATAAGTTATTCAGAAGCAGAAATGTGGTGTTTCATGAATATCAGACCCTGGGGATCTTGACAAAGAAGCAACAGGACATGCAAACCACTACATATGAATCATCATTACAACAAGAACCTCACAAAATCATAAGGCTTCATCAAATAAGGTTTAAAGTGAGCATTTATGAGAAAGAAATCTAGAGTCTTTTTTCTTAGCATATTTGAGAAAGAGTCCAGACTCATCCTCCTTGGCCTACATAAAGAGGGTTCAGATGTTCATTCTCATCAATCCGAAAAATACAAAAACATGCTCTTACTCCATGTTGAGAGTTAAGTGAGTTTCCACTCCACGTTGAAAAGGTAGTAAAGTGAGAGCAAAAGAGTGTTTCCTTCACGTTGTGTTCTTAAAGTTGTATCTCTTGTTCTCACTATATTCAATAGTGAAGGTGCTTGCTTTATGGACATATGCATATTGTCGAACCACGTTAAATCTGTTGTTCTCTATTCTTTGCATTTTTTTAATCAGATAAGGACGAAATAGAATCAAAAGTTTACCTTAATTCCCAAATAGCACTGGAAGTTTTTAAAATATTATTAAAAAATTGCTTCCGTTAATTTTTTAGCAGAAGTAATGTGAAATTACAGAAATACCCCGAGTCTCTCTTCTTCTTCTTCTTCTTCTTCTTCTTCTTCTTCTTCAGTTTTTCAGTTTTTCTTGTTCTGTTTTTTTTAAAATAAATTTTGGTGGAGATGAAGGTAATGGTGATGGGTTTCAAAGGTGGTGGAGATGGTGGTCGGTGGAGATGTGTTTCAGAGGTGATGGTGATGCATTTCGGTGGTGGTTGGGGTTGGTGGTGGAGATGATGGTCGGTGGTGGTGATGATGGTTGGAGATGATGGTGGTGGTGGTTGGTTGTGGAAATGGTGGTTAGTGGTGGTGATGAGGATGAATTTTGTATGTTGTATAAGGAGATGAGGGCAATCTCGACCACTCTTCTAAACGGGTTTAAAACCGTTTATAGGTATATTTGATGAATATTTCATCAACTTAACGGAAATCCTTAATGATATGTGGTTGTTTTTCCTATTTTAAAAACTTTGCTTGCTATTTAGGTATTATAAAAAGTTTGTGTGCTATTTAGGAATTAGGATAAACTTTGGGTATCATTTGGTCATTTCCCCTTTTTTTTATTCCTTGCACTTTAATTTGTTACAGTGTTTATACATCCATCGTATTTCCGATCCTAGTTTTCTTATCAGTTAGTTGCAAAGGTTGTAACGATGTTCCAGTGATGTATGTAACGTGTCAATAGATTGATACCAATTAGATCCTTCAAAAGTAAAGCTGGTATCGGGTCCTATCGAGTCGGGTCCTCCACTACCCCGATCCGATACCTTACGGGTCCAAAAATTAGACTCGGACCTGGACTTTCAAGAACCGTGTCCAAGACCGGGTCCTAGTTAAAAATATCTACCCGTCGGGTCCGGTAGCGGGGAATAAATATTTGCACTTAAGTATTTTGCACCCGATATCCTATGGTTCCAACAATTTTTGCACCTAAGTACGCGAATAAATATTATATTTACACATTTATATTCAACAATTACTATTTATTTGTATATCCCTATAACACTATTATTCAAATTCCATATTTTTAAGGTATTTTTTAATGGGTCCGGGTCCGGGTCCGGGTCCGGGTCTAGGTCAGTTCTATTTTTGAGCGGACCCGGTGTTATGCCCCGCCCCAATACTCAGACAATTTTAATATTTTTAGAAGACAAATTAAATACTATGTAGTACAACTGCCCACCACAGGCTGCCTCTCAAAAGGTGGTTAACCAATTAGGTGACTCTTGATCATAGGCAATTATATTTATACTCAAATTAGTTTTTGCACCCCTCCCATGTGGGACTAAATTTCTCAAATCCTTCTCAAATTCCATGTAAACAGTGTTACCAGTCGACTGAACAATCGACCAGTCGACTGTTCGCTGCAAATCTGGGGTATTATATACACCCCACCTTTAGAAATCAGCGTCCTCGCTGAGTACAGGGCACACATCTAGTGTAGGATCCGCCCTTTCTAGCCGATGTAGTATAGTCCTCGATCCCGGAGATCAATCACTCTCAACACCGCAGATCGGATACCCGGCTATCAATCACTACCTGTGACTCTCAACACCGCAGAATATACCCGACCCCAGAGATCAATGACTCTCAGCACCGCAGATTATACTGACTTCTACTACACCCGGTGTCGAAAGTCGACTCTGATACCATTTTGTAATGCCCCGCCCCAATACTCAGACAATTTTAATATTTTTAGAAGACAAGTTAGATACTATGTAGTACAACTGCCCACCACAGGCTGCCTCTCAAAAGGTGGTTAACCAATTAGGTGACTCTTGATCATAGGCAATTATATTTATACTCAAATTAGTTTTTTTGCACCTCCCATGTGTGACTAAATTTCTCAAATCCTTCTCAAATCCTGTGTAAACAGTGTTACCAGTCGACTGAACACTCGACCAGTCGACTGTTCGCTGCAAATCTGGGGTATTACACCCGGATCCGGACCCGAAAGTGCATCATGTCTTATTTTAGGACCCGGTCCCGGACACGTATAGATCGGGTCAGTTCTGGCCCAATGTCGGGTCTGGGTATCGGGTAAATGTGACAGTGCTATTCAAAAGAGGATCATACAATTCGAATTTTCAAGGTATTCCCAAAAGGGTGCGACTATTGCATCACATATTATAGAAGCATGCACTACTTGTATTCGTGATAAAATTTTGGCTATTAATTTTGATAATGCCTTCAACAATACAATAACAATTTCTATATTATTAGTTGAGTTTCAGCCTACAAAGTCTGAAATATTTAATGTTAGATGTGCATGTTATATTTTTAACCTATATGTTTATAATGTGTTGAAGTTAGCCGACGAATATATGAGTGTATGAAGAGATTGTGTGCATTTCATAACTTTGAGTGATCCTACTCTTCAAGCTTTCAAAGATTGGTGTGATAATAAGGGAATAAATTATGTTAAATTTCCTTACAATATTAGACACCGTTGGCATTCTACATACAAACTACTTTTTGTTGCTATTGAATACAAACTGCTTATAAATAATTTCTGTATTGCAATGCATATAGAAAACTTTCGTGTGAATGATGAATATTGGAATTTTGACGACAATTTGTTAAAAATTTTAGAACATTTTCAAACTGCAACCTTGTAAATTTCAAAATTCTATTCATCCACTTCTACTCGTATTTTACTTACAATTGTTACTATGATGAAAACATTTCAATAAATGATGTCTGACCCTTTTATTCGAGCAATTGTTCGTTCTACTTACATTAAAATTTTGAAATAGTTTCATCATATTCATATGTTATATTGTATTGTAAGTGTAATGGATCTTGTGATAAAATTGTTGGGATTGGGGCGTCAATGAACGCTCGTTGTCGCAGCGGAACTAAATAGAGCATTGAGAAAATCAAAGTATATGAGACAAATCAATTGAGAAGCAAGTAGATCCACCAATCCAATACAAACACAACGATGATTTATCCCGGTTAGCTTTTGCTTAATCCGTGGAGGGGGGGGGGGGGATATAGGGGGATCTGATGTTCAACTAGAAGAGATTACAAGGAGTTACTGATTCACTCCATACAATGAATTAAACTCACTCATCAAGAACTATGTCTTTGAAACATCTTTTTGCAATAAAGAAAATATCAATGGAGTACTCTACTCTCATATTGGAGGAGTTTATAATATATATAGAAAAATATAGAGAACCCTAGGTTTAATCTTGATTCTCAGTCGTCTGATATAACATGTAAGATAAGGAACTGAATAGGAGCCGTACGATCTAACTTGGAGTTGAAGACTGGGCTGAAACGACCTAACAATCGAGGCCCAAAATGAACACAGCACCGCGGTCGGTCGACCGTACAACAAGGCCGGTCTACCGTCCTCCTCTCGGCCAAACCCTGTGCATTTGCGGTCAGGTGTGCGGTCGGGGGGTACGGTCGACCACAACTCTGCCTGCACTATTGCTGCTCTATTTCTTCTACTATCTTTGACGCTTTGACCTCCGTGCTTCTTCTTACCTTCTTTTATTCTGAACCACGAGTATTCAAGACACATTCCTAACAAACTCCACCTTGGATTGCATACGAGTACTATCACATGATGTGATTATTCATCTCCAAACTCTAATGAACTCCAATCGCAAAAAACACATATAACAATAGCTTCTTCTTCTAGTTGAACAAATCTCTACCTAATCTCACCAATCAGTATACCCCTTCATGGGCACACCTCTGTAGGCGTAATCAAGGAGTTGCTAACCTCCGCACAAACTCCACCTACATCAAGACACTCTCCACTTCACGACGATATTCGAACGTCGTAGTTTCGTTTCGATGATGCTAGTTGCGGCAAACTTGTCACGCCCCGCTTCCCAGAATACGGGAAAACACGGGCACGTAACTGAGGCCCAGCGAATGATGCGGATACATCATTCATAAGCTGTAAATTTAACTCAACAACAAGATAACAATTTTAACCACGAAAGCATATAAAATCACAACAGGATAACAAAGTACATGATATATTACATGAACATAACCAACAACTGGAAAGAAACATAGTTACGGGTCAAACACGCCCGGATTACAACAAGGATTACATGAATAAACATGAATTAAAATAACATGAAATTAAACAAGACTAGAATCTCTGTTCAGCAACACCTTCAGGTAGTTCTCCATCTGGGCCTGCAAGTATATTATTACAAGGAAGAAACAAGTGGTACCCGTTAATGCAAGTCACGGGCCGCAAGTGGTACAAGCAACAGGACAAAAATAGAATGAAACAAAAGCAGGAAATAACAGAGAATCAAGACTGATATAATAGAACAAATACAACATGTGACGGAATCAAGAATAAGACTTCATGAAACAAATAACGTGCATGTGAACAATTAAATAACCCATAGTATCATGTAACATGTAACGAGTAAGCAAGTAAACGTGTCAACATAAACGAGTAACATGTAGACAAGTAAACAAGTCATCATAACCATGTAACATATAAATGGATCATGTAACTGTACGTGTCATGTCATATCTTTTATTAACCTAACTAGGTAGCACTTCATGCGTCCCATACCACATGGTTGCTATCCACAAACAAGTGAACGTTTAGACCGTGGTGGATTCTATAGGTCACGTACTCGGGAAACATATCCAGAAGTCATGTCAAGTATATCTTGTATCAAGATACGTGCAATGTGGACATAGTGTAACGTAACGTGAACATAGAACATAGAGTTTGCAAATTTACAATTTGCAACTTGCAAATTTGCGTCGGGGAACCACGAGCCCCCGTCCGAGTACGCTCTTCTATATTGCCCACTACTAAGTCTTTTCCCTTTATACCCCGGCTTGTTATCTTTTTATTTACAATTAAACATGAACAAAACTACATGCAAGAACAATAAGGACGGATAACATGGCAAGGGTAACATGACGGGATCAAGTATCAAAACTTATACGAGGCAGGAAACATATTTCAGGGCTTATAAAAAAAATGTGATGCAACTAATGGCATGCATAACACTTAATCAAGAAATAAAATATATTATAACAACATGCAACCTAGTAACAAATAATTCATGCACAATATTATGTATAATAGTATATATGTGTATCGTGTTCATGCAACGGACATGGAAACAAAGTATTCGTGATCTTGTACGAATACGGGATACGGATTATGTATGGAAACGGTTATCAATTCGACTTATGAGTGCGAATTGGAGTCAAAAAATAATATACTTGCGGTATTTTTACAAAGGCTTGTACTAGAACAATAAAATTGTACAAGAGACACTTGCCTGTTAGTTGACGACGATGAATTAAAAATAGAATAACGGGATCAGTATCCCGGGCAGTCGAACACGTGTGAGATGTGTGTGGCAGCCACGCCAAAGCAGCAACAATTCCTTTTAATAGCTCCAAGCCAGAAAAGCTCCAAACAGCAACTCCACTTCAATAACTCCAAGGCAGCAAATAGCAACACCCACCTTTCCCAATCGGATCTCCCCACAACACCAAACACCATACAATAATCCAACAGTAAAAATAATTCCCAATACAATCAATAAAATCAGATCTCCAAACAGCAACCAGATAATCCCCAAACTCTTCTTCTTAATCCCCAATCTCAACAGTAACCCAATCCCCAATCTCACTGTTTCCTTCTTCTTCCTCTTCACAGAACAGAGGGAGAGAGAGATAGAAAAAGAGAGAGAGAACGAGAGCGAGCGGGAGCGGCGGAAGCTTCGACGAGGAGGAAGTCAACTGAGGCGAACGGCGAGCGACTGTGGACTGGCTCGAGCGGGAGGGGATGCGGCGGCAGCGGGAGTGGTCGTGGCTGTCGACGAAGCGAGCGGCGGGGACTTCGGGGAAGCGAACGGCGAGGAAGAGGCGGAGGCGATGGGCGGCGCGGCACTTCGGTGAGGAGCTTGTGGTGGTCGATGCTTCACTGTGGAGGAAACGAACGGGAGGTGAACGATGTCGAGGCTGGGAGTCGAGCGAAAGCAGCGATGGGTTCTTCGACAATGGCTGCGACGCGGTGGGGCGAGGCGATGGAGAGAAGGCGACTGGCGGGAGCAGCGATCGAGGGGGACGGCGCACGGGGACTCGCGACGGTGGAGTGTCGAGCGGGGGAGATGGGAGGACTGCGAGCGATTGTGGAGGTGGCTGGCGGCGCTGCGACTGGGCGGAAGCGGCGAGAAGGCGTGTTGCGACTGGACTGGAGCGGAGTGGGTAGTGGTGACTTCGACGGAGGTGGAGCAGTGCTTCGATGGCGGAGGCGGCACTGTGGTGGCAAGCGGAGGAGGGGCTGAGCGGGAGGCGCTCGAGGTGGTGAGTTGTCGACGAACGGGGACGGGGGCGAGGTCGAGGAGCGACGACGGGCGGAGCAACTGAACGGCTGCACTGTGGAGGAGGCGAGCGGCTGAGAAGGACGGGGAGATGGTTCGGGTTGATGGGTTTCGACGATGGAGGAAGGAGGAGAGTGGGTTTGGTTTGCTCTGTTTTTGTAGAGAAACAGAGAGAGGGAGAGGATGAATGGGAGAGAGAGTGATAACGGGAGAGGGGATTTTTATAATGGAATAAAATAATGGAGTAGTGGGGGTGAAGGAGAGTGGGGACAGTTACTAGGAGTGGAGAGATGTGCTGTACGGGATTAAGGAGATGTGGGGAGTTGGAGTACGGGACAGGAAGTGGGGAAGGAAATAAATATTGTATAGGGATAGGTGTGTAGGCAAATCTGTACAGATATGGGTATTGGGTTCGGGCTTAGTTCTTGGGCTTAAAAAAATAAAATAATGTAATAATATTGGTTGGATTGGGCTTCCAAATAATGGGCTCAAAATAAAATAATATCAATATAGCTTGGGTTGGGCTTTAAAATAGTTTCATACATTTAAATAAAATACTTAGGATGTTGGGCTAAAATTTCTGGGCTCAAATTAATTTAATAAAATCAAAACATGAAATTGGGCTTTAGAATAAATAATTGGGTTTCAGAATAATACATAATAAAATCAAAATACAACTTGGGCTTATATTAATAATTAATAAAAATCAATATCCAAACTTGGGTTTATAATAAACAAGTGGGCTCGTAAAAAATTATTTAAATAATAAAATCAATCAGATAAAAATACTGATTATTTAAATACGGGAAAAATATATTTTTAAAATACGTATTAATGAAAACAGGGGTTACAAAACTAAATGATCTTGTGGGAATAACGGGAAAATGAGCAACACTTGCCCAAGTATTTCAGATTCCCCAAAAATTGTAGAGATTGTTTTGGCTTGGCCCAACTACTCTCATGCCTCTAATAACCTTACGACAACCCTGAAAAATAGATAGAACTCCACCTCGAGCTGTGTATCTACAACCTTGTGCATCAAAAGTTTCCAAGGAAATCAGATTCCATTTTAGCAGAGGAATATGCAAACATCCCTTAAAGTGAACATATTTAGACCTGACATCTTCAACTCAACTGTACCCTCACCTACTACTTCACAAATCTCTCCAGTTCTCGTTCTTACACAATGCCCTGTAGTAGACTTATAAGTAGAAAATAACTCCCTCTCGGAGCAAATATAAGAAGAACTCACTGAGTCAAGAAACCAACTAGAATCCACTTCTAAAGAATTTGAAACAAGAATACACGAATCACCTGAATCAAAGACACTAACCACATTAGCGGTTGAATTCTCATTCTTGGCGCTCTCATGATTCTACAATTTTCCAACAGTCTTTCTTGATATGCCCTGAACTCTTGCAATATCGACAACGGATCAAATCCTTTTGCATAGAACTTTGTCTTCCCCTTGAAGGACCTTCCACTGCTAGACAACTTGAAGATGATGATTTATGGGTCTTCTTCCTATGTTGATTTTTCTTCAATGCTTTGATTACACCATCTACCGAAATACTCTTCTTGTCAGATCTACCGTGTAGCATGGTAGTGATCAAAAGCTCGTACAAATCTGGCATTGAATATATCAGGTTGAAAGCTTTATCTTCCTTACACACATCCGCATTTATCCCCTTAAGTTTAAATAGAACATTATTGAACTCTGTGATGTGGTCATGGAGATTAGTACCTTCCTTTATTGACAAACGAAATAACTTCCTCTTCCAATGCATTCAATCTAATAACGACGAACCAGAGTAGTCAGTTATGAGTTTTTCCTACAAACTTGCCGCATCAGTTTCTTCAAAAAAACTGCACTTGACCTTATCCGCCAATGAAAGTCGAATTAGACTTATGCTCTTTCACGAATATCTTCCCAAACATCCTCTTTCGTATGAGTTGGCTTTTCTTTTTTCTTAACGGCTCACTGCAAACGTTCTTGAACAAGGACATCATACATGTCAACCTTCCAAATATTGAAATTGATCTTTCCATCAAACTGCTTGATCTTCAAAAAACTGTGACTTATCATCTTAACCAAGGGACTCGACAACCTGAAGCTCTGATACCAATTGTTGAGATTGGGGCGTCAACGATTGTCGCAGAGAAACTAAATAGAGTAATGAGGAAGTCGAAGTAGATGAGACAAATCAATTGAGCAAGCAAGTAGATCCACCAATCCAATACAAACACAACGATGATTTATCCCGATTAGCTTTTGCTTAATCTGGAGGGGCGGGGGAGGGGGAATATAGGGAGATCTGATATTCAACTAGAAGAGATTACAAGGAGTTATTGATTCATTCAATACAAGAAATTAAACTCACTCACCAAGAACTATCTCTTTCAAGCCTCTCTTTGCAATGGAGAAAATATCAATGAAGTCCTTTAATCTCATATTGAAGGAGTTTACAATATATATAGAAGAATAGAGAGAATGCTAGGTTTAATTTTGATTCTCAGTCGTCTGATATAACCTGTAGGGGAAGTAACTGAATAGGAGCCGTACGATCTGACTTGGATTTGAAGATTGGGCTGAAACAACCTAACACATCGAGGCTCAAAATGAACACAGTGTCGTGGTCAGTCGACCATCCAACAAGACCGGTCGACCGTCCTCCTCTCGGCCAAACCCTGTGCAATTGCAGTCCGGGTGCGGTCGAGCTCAACTCTGCCTACACTATTGCTGCTTTGTTTTCTTCTACTCTTTCGATGGTTCAATATCCATGCTTTATCTTAACTTCTTCTAATCTGAACCACGAGTATTCAAGACACATTCCTAACAAAAATAAGAGGATACGAAGAATTTGATTGATATATTTTATACATACGTTGAAGATGGTATTGATAACTATGATCATTATGCATTTGTAATTTGATTTGAGTCAGTATTAAATAATTTATATGATAGTTATGATAAAAAGTTTGCTTCTACTACTCATACACAACACACAAGTGCATCATCATCTTCCAGTGCTAGAGGTAAGGGTCTTGCATTTTCCAATGCATCAAGTAATGTATTGAATCTCATTACATATAAAAAAAAAAACCAGAACTAATGCATTCAATGAAATACAATGGTATAATGCACAACCTTTCATTAAAAATACTATTGATGTGTTATCATGGTGGAAACACAATGAAACATCTTATCCTATTCTTTCTGATATAACAAAGATATACAACCCTCCTAGTGTCCACTGTCACAACGAAAAGTGTTTTTTTTCTTCTCTTGGTGGCAGGATATTGAGCGACAAAAAGAAACGCTTGAAGCCGATGTATATGGAGATGCTCGTATTCAGTGAAAATTGGATGAAAGCAGAGGATATGACTCAAGGAACGCAAGACGACTCGACAAGTTGTGACGACTGAAGATTGAATAAGACGAACAATAAAGATTGAAGATTATTGTAGTGTAGCGGACGCTCACAAGGAAAATTACGGCGAAGAGATCCTAGGTTTAGAACAAGTATAGATGCACGATAATAGTCCAATGCTCTATCTTCAATCTAACTATAGGCTATCGCGAACTCTAGATCATCTCCTTAACTTGTAATTTTAAATTTTGTGACTATGTGATGTGTTATTACAATATTTATTTATTCAAAATTATTACCTTTGTAATTCATTTGAGACTTCAACAATTGAGAAAAATAATACATATTTTTTTAAAACATGATTAGTTATTGTACAACATATTTTAAACAAAATTTATACATTTTATACTTTAAATTTGAACTTGAGAAATAAAACAAGGAGAGAAAAAAAAACAACTAGGCCAGCCCGGCCCGATTCGGGCTAGGGGTTTCCACTTTCGGGACCGACCGCCTAGGGGCCTGGCCCTACGGGTTTCGGCCCAGCCTGGACCACCCAACCCAAATGTCTGTCCTTCTTTGAAATGTCATGTTGAGTAATTCAAATGATTGATCGGATGCATACACATTATGTGGAAGGAAGCGGAAGAGAACCTGGGAGGACGAGGATATCACCTAGTGAAGTGGTGTGTATGCAAAGTCTGTGTGCGGGTTGGGGGGGGGGGGGGGGGGGGGGGGCTAAGGATCATCAACCTCAGAGATATGAACATGTTTTTCATTGGAAAGTGATGGTGGAGTGCCATCCACCCGAACGGAAGGGGGATGACTAAGTTTATTCGATCTTATCTATCTGGGAAAGGCACGAGAGCATGTGATTTCCTTATGAGACCTAGAGTTTTGTGATTATAGAGAGGGATTTCCAAAACCTGCGAACCTTTCAATACACATGTTGCCTCGTTTATCATTAATGGTTTGACGACCAAATTTTGGTGGACTATATGGTGTCCGGCCCATCACTAAAAGATATGTCTCCGGATATGTGTGAATTATCAACACAACCTCATAATTCGGTAGCAAAGTACTATAAAAGGGGGTCGTGGAGACCATCCTTCAAAGCACATCTTAACCCTACGTTTCAACTGAGACTAGAGGACCTCCGGGTCCTCATATGACACTTGGGATTGAATTGCACCCAAGGCCCGGACCAGAGAGCATGGGAGATGGAACACATCGGTATTTTCACATGTCGCTCCCTATATAGCCGTATCCACTAGGGGGTGTAAACCATTTTGGTCGTCAATCATTTGGAAGGCAAAAGCTCCCCTTAAGATAATTTTTTTTCTCTAAGTTGGTACTTACCGATGTTATTCTTACCTGTTGGAAAACTTAGTTAAGACAACCAAACATAGTGATCAATAGCGAATTTTTACAGCACTACCATCAAATCTATGAATCGCCCATTCATTGAGTGTCACATAGGTAAAGCCATTTGGGTAGAAGTCTTGCGATAACTTAACGCCAACGACTACCATTCACCTATGAGGAACTCTACGTAGGTTCTAAGAAGCACTAGCAGTAGATGCAAGATGAAAGAAGAATGGTTTATTGTTATTACCACAACAACATGGGTTTTATGGCGAGATATGAATAACTTTTACTTTTGTGGGACAAATAATAGTATATATGGTAAACTAACTCATATAATACATCTTATCTCATTTTGGATTACAGTTGCAGCCATATGACCGAGGAAACATATCACCAGAGCTTTTCAGATGAACAAGTATGATGGCGAGGATATAGAGATCGGGCATACCCTTGAGCAGATTCAACCCACTCCCAAGAGATGTTGGAGGGATTTTTATTTCTTTGTTCTGTAGATGTTTTTTTTTTGTGTGTTTTTTTAATTTTATGAAAAGATGCCATGGATGCAGTGGTGGAGCCAGGGGGGTGCCACACACAAGTTTGTTTTCATTTCCCCCATATATCTCCTATAATTTCTCATTTCGGTTAATTAGCTAAATCATGGCCCCCTGGATTATATCTTGCTTTATAAGTTAGTTATATCTGGTATGAATTAATTGATTAATTATTTAAGTTTTCTAAAAATTAAATCCTTATAGATCAATTATATCTTTTTGGAAAGAGGTTATCAAATCAAAATCAAAATATTGGTTTTAAAAGTTAGTTATATTTGGTACTAACCACTTAATTAATCACAGCTCAAATGATCAAAATCTTCGAAGTAATATATTTTCTTGATGAGAATAAATCTATCCGTTGTTTATTTTACTATTTCATTTTATTCTGTTTTGTTGAAAAATAAGTTAATTTAGACATAGTTTTGGAGAAAAGTCCAATTTTTGATACTTAAAAAAATGCTTTGAAGGTCTTCATTAAGAATAGTTTTCAAGTGTGTGTTTTACTTTTTAGTTTTTTCCCCTGTGATCTAAGATGAATAATGATTTTTTAATAGAATGTTTAATTTCTATATTGGTGCTTTTAGAGCATCTGTAGTCGTTGAAGCCAAATTTTGCATATTTGGCATATAGCCAATAGCGAATATAACTTTTGTCTCTAGTCGTTGTTAACCAAAATTTGGCTTTTCGAAATCTTAATAGGACGGACGGTAAATCATTTTCCGTCCGACGTTTTAGAAAAAAAAACCTTTAAATTTTTTTTTGGGCCTGTTGATAATGACGTTTTCATATAAATAAAAAAAAAGTCCCCAAGCCTAGGGTGGTAGTTGATTTCCCTTTTGAGGTTTTTTAAAAGTTTTTTAATTATGGGATGGTAAATGCTTTACTGTGATCCAATAATTGGATCTAGCAGCAGCCATGAAGGATCTAGCAGCAGCCATGAACTTCAGTAGGAGGATGCAAGGGGGATTCCAAGCGTGACGCAGGTTGAAGACAAGAGGAATTGGAAATATATGTGCGTATCAGTCCTGAGTGGAGTTTCTTTCTTTGAAGGGTTTTATTGTAAAGGGTGTGTTGTAATTAGCAGTTTAGTCCAACAGACTTGTAACAACCTGTCCAAACCCGTGCTGCGCATGTGGGTGTCTTCTATAAATCACTCTATCTGTATTCAGTTGAGATTGTGAATGAAATCTTGATCTTTTGATCTTTTGTTCATCTTCTTCCTTCTTGAGTTGCCATTATCAGAGCTTGAGTGTCTGATTGAGATGGCGAGGAAGAGAGCTCCGGCCATCGCCGACGATGTCGGAGAAAGGCCTGGAACAATGGTATCAGAGCCCGAAGACGATCACGCTGCCGCTGGTGATCCAGAGCTTGATCAAGCACCCATCTAAGAAACTGAGAACTCCATTAATCCCAAGTCTGGTCCTCAATTTGGAAGCGGACCTAGGAGTTGCAACGTACGGGGAACCACCGATCATGGTGCGGATTTCTACAGACGTTCCAGTCTGGAAGAAAGATTTGATCGTTTGGAAATGGCAATAGATCGTCTTTACCAAGAACCAAGAAGCCATAGATCACGTCCACTGCATGGATCTTGGAGTCCAGGAAGCGATGGTGAGGACTCAGAAGGGGAGTGGGGTTATGGGAGGTATGAAGATGAGCGCAGGCAACACTTCCGGCGAAGAAGACCCAATCAACCAAGAACAAGGAATCTTGATATTGCTGTACCATTGAGGGAAAGAAGGGTTATGAGACATGATGACCGACACTCCGAAGGTAGTACATTCTTCCCTAAACACCCTAAGATTGACCTGCCTAGCTATGATGGAACAGGGGACGTAACAAACTAGATTTACCATATAGAACATCATTTCTTTACACAAAGGATCCATCCTTGTGATCAGTTGTCATTCTGTTTGTACTATTTGAGGGGAGAAGCTTTGATTTGGTGGAGATGGTTTGAGCAACAAGAAGAAGAAAGCATTGATTGGGAAAGCTTGAAGAAAGAGCTAATATTACAATTTGGGCCATCGGAGTTAGAGGATCCCGAGGCAACTCTCTATAAACTTCAGCAAACTGGTACGGTAATGGAGTATCATAAGGAGTTCTTGAAATATAGCCAACTTGCTCAACCGTTAGCGAAATCATCTTTGGTGAGCTGCTATGTGTCGGGGTTGAAGAGTGAGTTGAGGAAGGAAGTTAAGCTCAAGAAACCCATTAGTGTTCTTGCAGCTTATAGAGAAGCTGTGGCTAGAGAAGAAATCATTAACGAACAAAAGAAAGCTTGGAAAACTAACTCTTTTGGCAAAGCTAGTTTCAATTCCAACACCTACAAAACTTCAGCACCTCCAGTAACTTCCTTATCACCAAGTACTCAGAGCGGAATGGGAACTAGTGGACCTTTGCATTCCGTTGTTTCTAAGTCCAAGGATCAGCAATTTATGCAGTATATGAAAGATAGAAGAGAAAAGGGACTGTGTTTCCATTGCGATGAGAAGTTTGTAAGGGGACATAAATGCGCTGGTAGATCGTTTATGCAGATGGTGGGCTCTTGTGAAGGGAGTGTTTTTATGCAAATGTTGGGATCTTTAGACGAAGAGGGTAGTGAATCAGAGGATGATTCAGAGAAGGAAAGGGAGGCTTATCAAATTGAGTCTCAGGAAAGTTCTAAGGCATCTAAGGTGTTACAAGAAAGCAAAGAAGGGTCTGCTGTTATATCTCTCAATACATTAACAGGAAGTACCACGCCACGCACTTTTCGAGTCCTAGGAAGCATTCGCTCACATCCTGTGTGTGCTCTTCTCGACACAGGAGCTACACACAACTTTATTGATGAAGGAATTGTGAAGAAAACAGGACTGCCAGTAAATCTTCAAGCTTGCTTAGATGTGACGGTGGCTGGTAGGATGCTCTTGAAGGGATTGGGTCGTTGTGAAGGGGTTACTTTCATGTGTCAAGGAGTACCCATTATAGCTGATTTTTATGTGTTAGCAATGGATACTAGTCAATTGGTGTTGGGGGCTCAGTGGATTGAAACTTTGGGAGACATTGTTTGGAATATGAAAGAAAAAAGAGTCCAGTTTGAATTGGGTGGCAAGCATTGCACTTTGATAGGAGTTTCCCCTCAACAGCTTGAGTTATCATCTGCAAAGTCAGTATCGAAGGCTTTGAAGCAGACTAAGTCTGGATGGTTGCTTCAAATAGTAGGAGTCTCAACTTCTGAAAATAACCAGTCAGGTGCTCAATTTCAATCTGAAAATCGTCCTCTGTTACAGTAGCTGTTAGAGAAATATCAATCGGTGTTTAAAGAAGATATGGGTTTGCCTCCACAAAGAGACTTCGATCATACTATTCCCCTCCTCCCTGGTTCCCAACCTGTTAGTCTTCGACCGTACAAACACCCATGGCACCAGAAAAATGAAATTGAGAAACTTGTTAAAGAAATGCTTCAATCCGGAATTATACGACCAAGTTGCAGTCCCTACTCTTCTCCTATTGTGATGGTCAAGAAGCCCGATGGTAGTTGGCGAATGTGTATTGATTATAGAGCCTTGAATGATATTACGGTGAAAAACAAGTTTCCCATCCCAATGATAGATGAATTGTTGGATGAGCTCTATGGTGCAAAGGTGTTCAGTAAATTGGATCTTCGAAGTGGCTATCATTCGATCCGCATGCATGAGGGTGATGTGCATAAGACAGCGTTCCGTACCCATGAAGGACATTATGAATTCCTCATCATGCCCTTTGGATTAACAAATGCCCCTTCCACTTTTCAGGCTCTTATGAACTCTGTGTTCAAACCTTACTTGCGTCGATTTGTTTTAGTATTTTTCGACGACATTCTGGTGTATAGCGGCAGTATGGAAGATCATATACAGCACTTATCAGTAGTGCTAGAAACCCTTAGAACTAATCGTCTCTTTGCTATATTCAGCAAGTGTTCGTTTGGGGTAAGAGAAGTGGAGTATTTAGGCCATGTGGTGTCAGATAAGGGAGTGGCTGTTGATCAAGAGAAGGTTAGAGCAATTGTCAATTGGCCAATTCCCAAAACATTGAAAGCTTTGCGGGGTTTCTTGGGCCTTACAGGATACTATCGGAAGTTTATAGCACATTATAGTACTCTAGCATGGCCCCTTGCGAAACTCACCAAGAAAGGTGCCTTCATTTGGCAAGAAGAAGCGCAAGCGGCATTTGAGAAAATGCAGAAAGTGCTCTCCTCCCCTCCAGTTCTTCAGCTTCCAAATTTTTCCTTGCCATTTGAATTAGAATGTGATGCGAGCGCTACAGGACTAGGGTCTGTTTTGCATCAAGATAAGCATCCTATAGCTTTTCTTAGCCAAGAGTTAAGTGGAAAAAATAAGTTGTTATCGACTTATGAGAAGGAAATGTTGGCAATTCTTTTGTCAGTTAAAAGGTGGCGGCAATATTTGTTGGGAAGACAATTCATAATCCATACGGATCATAAGCCACTTAAGTATTTGCTAGAGCAACGTTTGTACACTGAAGCGCAACATTTATGGTTGCTCAAGTTACATGGGTATCAATTTCGAGTAGAATATAAAAAGGGAAAGGAGAATGTGGTAGCTGATGGGTTATCGCGTCAGTTTGAAGATGTGGAGGAAGCTAATCTATCGGCTATTACTATTGTTCAACCAGTGTGGTTGAACCAAATTAAACATTTGGTACAGACAGATCCTTTTTATGATGAAGTGAAGGAGAAAATTTCGCAGAGATCAGATGACCAGCTGACATTAATAGATGGGGTGGTCTATTATAAAGGGAGAGTTCTCCTAAGTCCCACTTCTACAGCCAGGGTCCTATTCATGGAAGAAGTGCATAGTACTCCCCAAGGAGGGCATATGGGGGTAGATAAAACTTGGCTTAAGCTAAAACAAATTGTCTTTTGGCAGGGTATGAGAGGAGATTTGCGCCACTTTATCCAATCTTGCGATGTTTGTCAGCGGAATAAATACTTGAGCACCTCACCAGCAGGCTTACTACAGCCTCTGCCTATTCCGGATAGTATATGGGTTGATATAAGCATGGATTTCATCGAGGGTTTGCCACGGAGCTCAGGGTTCACTAACATATTAGTAGTGGTCGACAGGTTTTCAAAATTTTGCCACTTCATTCCCTTAACTCATCCATATACAGCTAGGAGTGTAGCAAAGATACTCTTTAAGCAAGTGTTTAAATTGTATGGTCTTCCCAAGAATATCGTAAGTGATAGGGATGCTATGTTCACTAGTAATTTCTGGCGAGAACTCCTAGCTATGCAAGGAACCAAGCTTTGTCTTAGCTTTGCATTCCATCCCCAAGTCCGATGGACAAACTGAAGTCATCAATCGTGTGCTGGAAGTGTACCTGAGATGTTTTACAGCATACCGACCTCAAGATTGGTCTGATTGGCTACCCTGGGCGGAATTTAGCTATAATACACACGTTCACAGCTCCACAGGTATCTCTCCTTATCAGGCTGTCTATGGAAAAGCCCCTCCAAATGTTCTATCGTATGTTCCAACATCAGCGAGAGTTCAAGCTGTGGATGACACATTGCTTACCAGAGATGAGATTCTACAATTGCTTAAGGATAATTTGTTGAAAGCTCAGAATATAATGCGACTTAAAGCCAACCTGCATCGTACTGACAAAGAATTTGAACCTGGTGATTGGGTTTATTTGAAGTTGCAACCTTACCGTCAAGTTTTAGTGGGGGGAAGACGTATCCATAAGCTTTCGGCGTTATACTATGGGCCTTATAAGATCCTTGAGAGAGTGGGGTTGGTAGCTTATAAGTTGCAATTACCTGAGGAATCACGTATTCACAACGTATTCCATGTCTCACAGTTAAAGACTTTGGTGTCACGTGATCGTAGCTTGAACATAGTTTCTACTGCGTTGCTTGAGTATTTTGTGGAGGAAGCTCCCTAGCCTATTAAGATCTTGGAGCGTCGAATGGTCCCAAAGCGTGGTATTGCTGTTTCTGAGGTTCTAGTTCAATGGCGGAACGGAAGTGAAAGCGAGGCCACATGGGAAGGGTACTGGGACATTTATTGGCGATTCCCATCCTTCAGATCAGTACTGGAATCTTTTCAAGGGGGGAGGAATGATCCAATAATTGGATCTAGCAACAGCCATGAAGGATCTAGCAGCAGCCATGAACTTCAGTATGAGAATGCAAGGGGGATTCCAAGCGTGACGCAGGTTGAAGACAAGAGGAATTGGAAATATATGTGCGTATCAGTCCTCTGGAGTTTGCGTATCAGTCCTGAGTGGATTTTCTTTCTTTGAAGGGTTTTATTGTAAAGGGTGTGTTGTAATTAGCAGTTTAGTCCAACAGACTTGTAACAACCTGTCCAAACCCGTGCTGCGCACGTGGGTGTCTTCTATAAATCACTCTATCTGTATTCAGTTGAGATTGTGAATGAAATCTTGATCTTTTGATCTTTTGTTCATCTTCTTCCTTCCTGAGTTGCCATTATCAGAGCTTGAGTGTCTGATTGAGATGGCGAGGAAGAGAGCTCCGGCCATTGCCGACGATGTCGGAGAAAGGCCTGGAACATACCGTTCCAAATTTTTTTTAAAAAAAATATTCGGGATGTTTCTCGTCCAATTTTTTTAATTTTAAAACTTTTTTTGGGACGGTAAATTATTTACCGTCCGATTATTTTATTAATAAATAAAATTCGGACTGTAAATCATGGACCATCCGATTAACAGATGAAAAATAATGTTTCGTCGGGCTATTTTTTCCATTTAGCCAAATCTTCTGCCAATTATAGCTCGTTATTGTTCACCAAAAGCCAAAATTTGGCAAAATATCCAACGACTACAGCACGCTTTGAGCCAAAATTTTGAATATTTTGGCTAAATAGCCAACGACTGACTACAAATGCTCTTACTATATTGACTACAGATGCTCTTACTATATTGTTTTGTTTTGTTCTCATCCTCCTAGGAATGTTGGAGATTAACTATTTTATTATGCTTTGCTTGTACCTGTAATTCTTGTCTATTATTATGGATATATTTCCTTACTATCTTATTAATAAAACATAATGACTATATTTCACAATTATTTCAAAAAAATTTAATAATATATATTTATGTCCCCAGTGTATATGCTTTGAAAAAATGCAGTATGTTTTGTGATCAATGAAGCACCTAACTTGGTAGTCGTGACTTTGATGGTTGAGAAAAAAGTATGAGTTGTCTTGATTGGGTTAGGAAGTACATAGGAGCTTAACGCATGCTGTTATATTATGCATCTGTTATATTATGCATCGATGGAAAAATTTCATAACGCTTAGCATGGAGGAAATGTTCATCCGCCGATTAGAGATGCCAAAACAACTGCATCACTGGTTGGAAGATGTATATTCAAGAGGGGAAATGGGAAATTTTTTGGGTAAAAATAAGTGTAATTGCCATTGAGTTGTAGCTCACATGGTAAAAAAATTTGACGAGTAAAAAGAGATTTCAGATTTGAGATTTGAGATCAGACTACGTCGTAATCTTTGTTAAAATCCGGAATCAAGGTTTTGAAGATAGAACTGCAAAAACACTCGAACAAAAAGTAGAGAGTGTTGATGTAATCTTGCCAATTCATAAAAGTGGAGATAATACCTTCCTCCTTTCCTTTTTCCCCTTCTTTTCTTTCTTTTTCATTTTTCTCTTCTTTCCTTTCTATAAAGTCAACACAATAATTAGAGGAAACAGAGATTCTCTATAAATTCCCACTCCAAAAGGAAGATAATAAAAAGACCACTAAACATGTTAAAAGCTTTGTTATGAAGAACGGTGACAAGTATTATACAAGCTATGCTTTCTTCTTTTTGGTCTGATTTGCATTCTTCTGGTCAGATACTGCTCTCTTTTTGGACGAGGCTTCTGTCTCCTTCGATTGTTGTTTCTTTGCTGATTTCTGCTGCTTCTTAGGCTTTGACTTTCCATTCAATTCTTCTTCTTCTTCTTCTTCTTCTGAGTCGGCTTCTTCCTTGTTGATGCTACCTTTCTTTGTAGACTTCCTCTGTCGAGCATTCTTTTGTGTGTTGGCTCCAGTCAACTTTTGCAATGCCGGGACGTAGGCTGTAGTCTAGAGTTACATGGGAATAGACGGTGGAGAAATTAAGTACATTAGTAATTTACACATGCGATTCACATTTTAATAAATATAGTTTTTTAAAAGTAATAATTTAGATGTAGTCTGGATTTTAACCTAAAATCTCATTTATAATAGTTATGCACGTATATTGCCATTTATAATAGTTATGCACGTATATTGCACGCGTTGGCAGATTTACAAATGACACTAAGGCCTTCTCCCATTATAATATTAGATTAGATTAGAGATCAGAGATTAGAGATGTGTAGAATCAATTCGTTTTAGAATCTTTGGTATGGAATAACTTACTCTGCCTCCTGTAGTGATGAAGTCAATCTTCTTTCCTGCCAAGCAAAGACACAGAGCAAAGACAACAGTGGTCATTGTCAAATGTCTAAATGACACAATAATTCTCATTCTCATGCCACAAGTGTTAAAGCGAAAGAGTAGATAAAATTCAAAAAGTGCAAAGCTCTGCTTGGATAATTACTCAAGAAAAAGAAAGAAAAGAAAAAATCGTTCTGAGTACAACGATAAACCCCTACGACATTTGAATCCTATCATATGGTGTCGGCTACTGGAACCTAGTAGTGACTAAGTGGAAAATTGTAAAACAGTTTGACAAACTGCACATGGATTAATTGCTCTTGCTTAATCCCTACCTTCAATTCTTCTCCGATATCAACCCTATGAATCTGCTGTTGCTCCATCTCCCATCTGTGATTGGTTGACTAACAATAGCCTAGAATGCATCCATCCAACTACGATCGTGGGTTTATTATGTTAAATTCAGTGCAGCTGACATGTTTCTCAAAGTGTATGGCACTGAATTGATTCTGAAATTACAGAGCATTTTCTAATATCCATTGTGCGATAGTATCAAACTGACAAAAATGTGAATCAATTTGTTTCTTCCATAGTTAGATGAATGCAATAAAAGCCAACTTAGCCTAAAGTATTTCGAGCTTCTCAAGAGATCAATATCACAATCAAGTGGGTCGAGCAGAAGAACAAATTAAGCCTTGCTAGTTTCTTCAATGGTTAAAACACCTGTTTAATCCTTCACCCAACAACTTATCTCTGAAGATAATAATGATAAAATTCAACCAATCAAATTCATCACAGTGCTAATGTTGTAACTCATGAGATAGACAAAACTGTGCACTTCATGTATCTATAATGGTAGCAAGATCTAATAAATGATAGCCTTAGGACATTTTTGATAAATCAAAGAATTAGAGCATATCAAAGAAAAAATAGGCAGTTATGATATTCGAGGGATCAAACCATCCACAAGTGCCTTTCCAGATTTCGCTTCGCGAGAATGAAATATCCAATTGCTGGGATATTGACTACTATCTGCTCCAACTTCTACAGCCTTTTCAATAACCTGTAAAATATGTTGACTTATGGTCAAGATGATCATATACAAGGAGAATCTTACCATTTACTTTTCCAGACTTTTTCCCCCATCGAAAATGAAATAACCATTCAATTGGAAAACAAGTGGAATCAGCATCAACTTGAACAGCAAATTGAATAACCTACAAGTATTATCTTTTGTGCATGTTTTATTGGTCGTTTAAATAAAAAAAATCACCAAAAAGATAATTCCATAATTGCTACTCATATGGCTCCCACCTCTTTAATTGATCGGTGCAATAATTCACAGCTCTCCTTCGACAAGCTTGCAGCAATTTGCTGGGGATGAATTCGAGCCTGGACTGGTTTTAAAAAATGTGATTAGAAAATGGAGATACAGCTGCAGTTTCAAGGGAGTCAGTGAGATGTTTAAATTTACTCCACATATATTACATGAAATGGAATAATGAAATATATAATAACCTGGTAAAGCACTTCATCTGCGATCCAATTGCCAATGCCTGAGATGTAACTCTACAAGATAATACAATCCATAAATTAGTTGGATCATTCAAAGGTCCAATCCACATTGGAGCACTAGAAGGAAATTAGAACTTCCCATATAAGTTCTAAAGTTCCAAATAGATTATAGCATCGAGTCATGTGATTTTTTGTGTGATTTTTTTATGTGTAGATGATTTCACCAACCCTCATCAGACAACTGGAAATATCACATCATACACGAACAAAACCGAAAATAAATAAATAAATGAACAAATAATAATAATTAAAAAATATATATTTCCTTATCTCTCGCTTCAATCGCCCTAGTCCACTCCTCTCTTCAATTCATCATTTTCTAGATCCAAAAAACAGTTAAAACTTAATTTCATCTAGGCCTTCTACACGAGCCAGTACACAACACCTGCCATCCACGC
The DNA here is from genome assembly GCA_017893485.1 of Hemerocallis citrina. Lineage (NCBI taxonomy): Eukaryota > Viridiplantae > Streptophyta > Magnoliopsida > Asparagales > Asphodelaceae > Hemerocallis > Hemerocallis citrina. The sequence goes on from CM030361.1 coordinate 91,094,246, forward strand.
CTCCACTTCGCCGAAACCCTAGCCGAAATAATCACCTTCCTCTTCTCCTTCCTCCTCTCCCCAATCCTCTCCTACGGCCTTGCTTGGTACAGCCACTTCTTCGTCGAATGCAACACTCCTGCCACTTTCTCCCACCCTTTCTGTTCCCTCATCTGCGACATCAAAATGTTTGCACTCATGATCACCAGTCAGATGGACTGCGAGATCCAGTGCCTCGGCAAAAGGTTGGTCATCATTTCCTGATTTCCAATTCGGTAAAAACTTTATTCGCTGTTTCTGATTCTTGATGTGTACTTGATTTGATTGTCTGTATATAATATAGGATAGAAACTTCATAGATTGATTCAATAGGTAAGCTTTATTTATATTCAGGCTTCTAACTGTCTGTGTCTGATTCTGGTTCTGGTGCATTGGTATTTACATATTGATCCATGCCTTGGATCTAATTGCATTGATTTCAAGTCCTCTAAGTTTAGGTTTACTACTAATAGTACTCGCTCTATTAAAGCATCCTTATTACTCATACTAATCATACATGGTGAAACCATCTCGAGCAATTCTTCCTCAATTTACCTTCGAATTGTGATTGTTTTTTAACTTTTGAGGGATGCAGTACTTGCCATCCATTTAACCCAGCTTTAGATAACGCAAGTTCCTTCAGTTTCATGGGTATTTTGTGATCAATGACATGATAATTGCCTAGTTTCGATGGATTGTACTAATACTATTCAAGATCCAAGGTTTATAAGGCAGATAAATAGTTGATATCTTCAAATATGTGGCTATTGTCAAGATGATTGTTTATCAATATGAAGTCATTCAAAGAAGCTACAAATGGATTTGGTGTGTTATATTGGAATCAATTACGGAAGCTGATTTCAGTTATAGAGTAAGACTTTGGGAAAATGAAGGGTACAATAAGCTTTTATGTTCCATCTTCCATGGGCACTTCTATTTTGAATACAAGTCATGGGGTGGCATACATTCATAATGACTATGATTTTGTCATGTTATTTATATATCATAAGAACTATTCAGCGTGTTCTAGATGCAAGTGTATTATGTTGTGTATGCAGTATGCACTAGCTTGTTTGTGTCGGTGCTTCTTAGGTAAAATTAAAAACCTTCTTTTAAGGCCGAGATTTTTTTCTCTCTACAGTTGTAGCTCATATGAGATAGTCATTCACCAATCATAAGACAATTCAGCTAAGTTGTTAATACAAGAAACATGACCTTATAAAGACACTGTTTCCTAGCTATCCAGATTTCTTCTATAGAGCCGCTGAAGAGGGAAAGTTGTTTTCATTGTTCTTCATCCTAATATTTAATCTCAGCCATCCATATGAACCCCCTTCTGTGATGGACGGTTGAGAAAATTCTACTGTACTCCAGTCTCCAGTAAAGTAGTTTTCACTACTCGAGAGGATCTGAACCCATTTATTTTCTATAGACTACATAAAGAACCCATAATAAGTCCAATAATAATAAATTATGGAAATATTTATTTTATAAAAGAGAATGGGGGCTTATGTCTCACCATAGCCAATTTAGTTAGGGTGGCAACTCAATATTCAAATCTGGACCATCCAAATTGAAAATCCCAACCATTAGATATGATCTATATCACAAAACCTATGTAAAACAAATTTTCAAATGCATTTGATAAGTTTTATATGATTCTGATTATCCTGCATTCAAAAAAGTGATGTTTTAGAAAGAGTCTTGAATTACTCCATTTTTTGATTGCTTAAGGAGTGGTTAAAAGGCTTCATTTGAAATTTTGTATACCCATTATTTTAACGGTGTCGATCATATCAACTATGTAGATTTTCATATTGGAAGGTCGAAATATGAGTTTTGAGTAATCACCCTTGCTAAGTTTGGAAAACGGACTAACCCCCTTGTTCTCTTTAGAAAAAAAAAATCAACAATCTCTCACCATTTCTATCACAAATGAGAAAAAATGACTATCTTTGGCTTTATAAATGAAGATGTCGTGAAAATTAAACAATTCACTTATAAGTGAGAACTTGTCATAGTTAATTAGGATGGCATAGTAGACAAGTTTTGAACTAGCAATCCTATTTGATTTACTTCACTTATTTTTACACGTAACTTTTTAGATATCTTATGTTTCTGCATTAGTCAATAGACTCAATACATGGATTGGCCTTTGCATATATCTTGCTTCATGAGCGCTTTATTGTCTAGCCTAAGATATCGAATAAAGTGACAGCACTTCTCACACCTACAAACATAGGCTTACTATAAATATCCTGCAACTACAGTATTCCAATATTTAACAGTTAAAAGTCAATTAAAAGCACTCTTCAAAAAAAAAAAAAAGAGTCTATTAAAAGCATGTATTTTATTTATTTCTCAACCTCTTCTTTATTCATCACAGACCAAACATTATAAATCACTTGAGAACATAGTTTTGCAATCAATCACAAAATGTCCTTTTTACTCATTAAACTTAAAGACTTAACGTATTTAGCAAGCTTTGAATTTACATTATGTTGATCACTTATAAGTCCCTTTTGAATTTCATTTATTTATGTGGGACTTATCTACAAAAAGAGAAGAGTGGTAAAGGCAGAAAGGCAAGAGGAGTATGCTTTTATGCTGGTAAATCCTTGAGCATCATTTATATTTAGGGTTTTTTGCAATTTAGTCCCCCAAATCACAGCAATTGCAATTTAGTCCCTTAATTAGAACTCATTTATCCAATTTTAACTGAATCTGCTAAATTCAACTCAATTTAGTCTCAAATTAGAGTAAGTTATTTAATAATGGCTGTATCAATGCATTTAAAAGTAATGAATTCAAAATTTAATGAAAGTGACTTACTCTAGTTGTTGACTAAATTGAATAGAATTTTCTAGATTTAGCTAAAATAGGGGATTAAATTGATGAATGTGTTCTAATTGATGGACTAAATCACAATTGCTATACGATTTTAGGGACTAAATTGCATTTACTATATGGTTTAGGGTACTAAATCGCAGTTACTATGATTTGGGGGACTAAATCGCAAATACCCATTAATTGAGGGACCAAATTGCAAAAAAAACCCTTATATTTAATATGGACTTATATGCACAAAGTCTTAGTAATAGTATGCATGGACTGTGGCAGGAAAACCTCCTAAGTTTTGAAGGTTTATTTTGACTTTTCACATGAAAATTAACACCACTAGGAAGTAGTAACGGAAATCAAGTCAGGAAGTGAAATGCCCAAATTCAAAACTGATGGGAGTTACTCGAGGAGGGTTTAGTGAAATTTATCCAAGAAAAAATACGTTAAAATTTGTATAACTTTTCTTTTATTTTCTATATTATAAAATTTATAAAAAAAAAAACCACTTTTAATTCTGTAAAATAGCAAATTTGTCCATGGTCATTGATATGATTTGTAACTTATCGAACTGAAAATTTTGACCACAATCAAAGTACTCTATAACAGTTAATTTACCGTTACAAAATTTTCGAACCAAGTGGGAAACTTAGCAACAACAAAGCCTTTATCCAAAAATTTTGGGGTTGGCCATGTGAAATTAGGTATTAAAAGAAAAAAAGCTTACCTGATCAAGGAGTAAAGGCTTAATTGCAACTTTCTTTTTGCTCAGGGAAACTATAAATTCATCGATCATCATAGGTTCTAACAATGCATCTGGACCAAGCTCAGAGATAGGAGGCACAGATGCTGGCTGCACCACAGACCAAATATAGAAATATAACAATGATGTTCATATATCAGGATAAATAAATTAGAAAATTAAAATTACAAAATCAGAAGAAAGTATCCATACATCTTGAAGCAAGCGAACTCTCGCGAATCGCCTTTTATCAGTGAAAGAAAACTCTAAGCCGTCATCGAGCTACATATGTAGAAAGATGAATAGAAAGATGAATATGCAATTAAAACCAAAACACCAAAACAAAGTGCTAAGTATTAACCCAAATTATTCGAAACATGCTTAAAAATTGAGCTCGATATAGGAACAGTAATTCCAAGGACTGTGGTGACGATCAGATATGGAAAAGGTGATGTGCTTCTACTTCTTTTAATATACCAATACCAATGATGGAGTACAATCATTGAAAAAACCAAATACAAAATACAAAATTTGATCTCCCCCATCTTGAGCTCTCCCCCATCTTTGATCTCTCAGATCCCTCCAATCGAATCACCTTCCCCCCCCCCCCCCCCCCCCCCCATCCTTCTTTAAAGTTGCCCCTTTAGCCTTCCTCCACAAACCCTTTTCATCTCTCGGGTGTTCTCCCTCGAACCCGTTTTCCCCTCTTCCTTCCCTCCTCTCTTAGTGTGGAGGTCCCCTCCGCCGCTTCTGATTCCGCGATCTTTATTGGCGTGCAGTCCCCCCAATCGCTTGCAGCGCTCGACCTTATCACTTTTGCAGCTTCCTTCCTGGTGCTCCCTCGCTTCTGTAGGCGTCTCGGCGTTCTTTGGGTGGCTTCGTCATCTCGATACTCATCAGAATCGTTCGATAGAGGTATTGTATTACAAAGCACTGTAAGTCCTTTCCCTAACTGTATTGCTCTTTTCTCCTATTGTTTTCGGTAGAGTTTACTGTTTGGTCGCGCCCCCTCTTTTAGCGCGACCTTTATTAACTGTGGGCAGAGTATCTCATCGGCCTTCCTTCGTTCCTGCGGTCTTTCTCCGTTTTGGGAGAGTTTAGTTTGCCTCCTCGAGCTGTGTTTGAGCAGGCTCTTTTTTTGCATCTGCTAGTACTGGGGCGGTGCTCTCTTCTCTATTTTTTCTTCCCTTGAGGTGCTTTAGCATCTCGGGGTGTTGGTTATTGCTGCATTCTAGTAGTGTGTTCTATCCCTCCCTCCTTCTTCTCCGTCTGTTTGCGCTTGTTTCCGGTGCTCAGACACCATCTTTTTTTACCAAGTGCTCTCTCCTTTTCTCCTCCTCTCATCTGTGATTTTTGATTGTGGGCCTATCTACTAAGGCCCATGGAATTTTCTTGGGTAGAAGTAGTTAAGAAAAAAAAAATAGCATTCAAAATAAGTCTCACCCTGGGCTTCTCTGTGTTGGGCAGTCGGATCTGGCCCGTTTACAGCCCACTCGCGCAAAGCTTCTAGCTGGCTTCCCTTCGTCTAAACCCCGCCTTTCTTCCTTGTCTTCTCCATTTCTTTCTCCCTATTCTCCCTCTATTCATCGGAAAAATACTCTGGTCTGTTTTCGCTGCCTTCAGCAAGGTCATTTCAAATTAGACTGCCCTTTCAAGATGAAGTGTCTATTCTGCGAGAAATCGGGGCATGCCAAACATCGTTGCTATTCGCTTCAAAAAATCCTTGGGCTTCCGTTAGGAGTTCCCATTTCCGATCAAATTGTGAAAGTGGTAGACCTTACCTCTCTTCGCAGTCAACTGCATTCCTCCAAACCACCTAAACCCCAGAAGCTTCCTGCCTCTTCTAGTGCTCCGCTGCTTCCCACCCCCCTCCGGAGCGTCGATCCTCCGATACCTCTCCCCCCTTCCCGTGGCCGCTGCGCAGCCTTCTCGTTCTGTCAAGTAGTCTTTTCCCCAGGTCTTCATTCCCAAATCTGAGTTAACAGATCGTTTGGGTTATTTTGGTAACTTTGGAGCCATTTCTTTCTCTGGAGGAGCGGTACCTTTCTACACTTTGAATTCTTTCCTTAATAACTATTGTAATGTTGATGATTGGGAATGGGTCCTTTACAATTGCTCTAATGGTGATTTGGTCATCCATTGCCCATCATCTAAAGATACTGGAAGACCTTATTGCGACTCAATCCTTGTCCATTGGCAACATCTCTCTGTCAGTTAGGCAGTGGGTTAAGATCCCTTCATCTTCTCCAGGACTTGGACCCCCTGATACCAAAGTCTCTCTTGTTGGTCTTCCTCCATTTTGCAACTCTCTCCGCCTTGTAGGAGAGATGGCTAAGTGTGTTGGGGAGATTGTTAGTATAATTTCCAAGGCTAGATTAGCTTTTGGTAGTCTGCAGGTCGAAGCGATCTTTCGTTGTCATTCTCCTCCAACTCGTATTGAAGCTTTTTGTCTTATTGATGGGATTTCCTCTTTTGCTGTATCTGTGCATTATCATGACTCATCTCCTGTTGCTCAGCGCTCTCTTAGTCCTCGTCCAGGTACCATGCCACAGTCTTTTGGATCTGACCTCTCCTCTCCTTTTCATCCTGGAGCTTCTTCTACCACTAAGCCAAAAACTCCTAAGTTGAAAGCGAGTATGGCTGGTGCATCTCGCAGCAAACCCCCTACCTCTTATAAGCCCCCGGCACATCCCTCCAACTCTAAAATCTCTCCATCGAAATCTCCCAACCTGGTTTGGATTAATCCGGAGCGTCTGGCTGTGAAAGGCAGCTCCAGTGTGAATGCATCGGGCTCTCCTCTCCCCCCTAAGGCTCCTCAGCTGATTTTCTCTAAAGCTTCTTCTACGGCTGAGTTGCCTTCGTCATCTATTAAGGATAAGTCCATTTCCTCTCAATGGCCTGCTTGGGAAGTTAACCCGAACTTCGCTTCGGATTGGGAACAGTTCCAACAGTTAGCGCACTTCCCTACACCGAAAAAGTCGGACCCTGCGTTCTTTCCGTCCAAGATCACCTCTAAGCCCTCCTTCAAAGACTCTGATTGGATTGAGCAGGACTCCCTCTTATCGGAAGAGGAAGCGGAGCTGGTTCTTGGCCAATCTAAGAAGGTACTCAATATTTTTTATTTTAAGCACTCTCCTGTGTATTATTACATTATTTCGGTATTTTTGTTTAAGCTGGTCCGATTGGGTTTCTTATGCAATACTTGCTCTTTATTGCCTTCTGTTCGGTCCAACATTGGGACCGCATCTATCGCTTTCGCTTATCTTAGATGGAGTTCTATATCTCTCGCGGCGAAGGCTCGGGATTTTATGGAAGTCCATTTGCCCATTCCTTTTAAGCCTGTTAATCGCTCCTACAATTCCTCAGTAGGATCGATTAAGGCTTCTCTCCCCTCTTCTTTATCTATTTTGTCGGGAGCATCTCAGGGCCATTCCTCTCTTTTTCAGCAGAAGGATGACCCTGCTTCCGATGACATTCGTTCTTCTAGCTCGAAACAACGTTTCATTAGGGCTAGCGTGCGGCTTATAGCTAAAAAATCCCACACTTCGGCTACCTCTGACTCGCCTGCTCATTGTAGCAAGTTCTCTCCTTTCCAACAGCAGTCTTCGACTGCACATTCATCTATGATCTCCTTTAACCAACTAGGCTCCATTTACGTCCCCATTTTTGATTCGTTTTCCAACTCTGAGTTGGCCGCTTCTGCTCAAAATCTAGGATTCTTGATCGACCCTTTGGACTCTCCCCGTATCCTTTCTCTGAGGAGGAAGGAAATTGCTAGAGTCTTGGAGCGCCGTCTTTTTAATGATTAGTGTCTCCTGGAACATCCGTGGTCTGCATTGCCCTTCTAAGCAAAGGGCGATTTTTGACTTAATTTCTTCTTCTCGCTGTGATCTTATCTCCATCCAAGAATCCAAGCTGAATTCTCCATCCCCTGCGATCTTTCGATCATTAGGTGGGTCCATTATCACCAAATGGATCTCGTTGGATGCGACTGGATCCAGAGGAGGGATCCTCTTTGGATTCAAGGAGGCACAATTCTCTCTGATATTTGTTCAATGCCTGAACTTCTTCTTAATAGTCCAGCTCCACTGGACCTTTATCAATTGCCCGATGACCGTAATCTCGGTGTATGGTCCTTCTACTTCTGATAGACGCCCTTTATTTTGGAATGAATTTCTTTCCTTATAGCAATTCTCCTCCGATCTCTGCTTTTTTTGTGGGGATTTCAATGTTACTCGTTTTTCATCTGAAAGATCGAACCCGGTATCTTCTATCTCCCAATCTTGTCTTTTTAATGATTGCATTCACGATCTTCATTTAACGGACTTACCGATATCCGGTAGATCCTTCACCTGGTCAAACCAACGCGAACACCCTTCTTTTGCTAAACTTGACCGTTTTTTAGTGTCGCAAAACTGGATGGCGCGTTTTCACCAATCCTTCGTCCAGGCTCTCCCCAATCCTTCATCTGATCATGTTCCGATTGTGCTTCATTCCAACTTCTGTTTCAATTATCAGCACAAGTTCAGATTTGAAAAATTCTGGTTACTAGACCAGCACTTCATCAACCTTGTGTCTGAATGCCTTGCGTCCATCACCGGATCTTCCGGGCTGGGCAACATTCTTCTTAAACTGCACGCCATCAAGCATGGGTGCAAAATCTGGCGGAAAGAGAGACAACGTAACACCAACTTCCTTAAGGATTTCCTTTTGCAATCTATTGCTTCCATCGACAAGATGGAAGAGTTGGGGCCCTTATCTGAATCTTGTCGGTCGGAACGGCGATCTTGCAAGCAAGAGTACGCAGACATCCTTCATCTAGACCATATTAAATGGGCTCAAAGAGCTCGGGTCAAATGGATGAAGGAAGGTGACGCGAACACTGCTTTTTTTCATAACTTTGCTTTGCATAGACAACGTTGCAATCACATATCTTCCATCTCGGTTCAAGGAATGGACCTGACTACCGATGATTCCATTCATCGGGAATTCCTTTCTTTCTATAAAAATCTTATTGGCTCGCAGAAACATCACTCGATTGGGCCCATCTTTACGGTCAACAAGATCACGATCTCTCCTCGCTCGATGCTCCCTTCTCTCTTGAAGAGATCAAGTCAGCGGTTTTCGCGTTAAAAATCGACTCGGCGCCTGGGCCCGATGGCTTCCCAGCTTTCTTTTTTCAAAAATTTTGGGATCTGCTTAAGGCAGACCTCCTCAAAATGTTCCAAGACCTTCATCAAGGGAACTTTTCTTTTGACCGTATTAATTACGCTCACAATGTGCTAATTCCCAAATTAGTGGGGGCACACCTAGTATCTGAATTTAGACCTATCAGTCTCATCAACACTTCTTTCAAAATCATAATGAAAGTCCTTGCCTCTAGATTGAGTGCAATCATCTCGCCCCTTATCGACTCGGCTCAATCAGGTTTCATCAAAGATCGTTTCATTCTTGACAGTGTTGCTTCGGCCCAGGAAATCATATCCCACTGTCATAGAACTCAGTCGGAGGGCATTCTTCTTAAGCTCGATTTCCAAAAAGCTTATGACAATGTTAATTGGAACTTCCTTCTGGACATTCTCATTTATCGGGGTTTCGGTCCCAAATGGATTGCTTGGATTAAATCTAGCTTATTCTCTGGAACTTCATCTTTATTCATCAACGACTCGGAAGGTCACAAATTCAAAATCAGATGTGGCCTCCGCCAAGGAGACCCGCTGTCTTCCTTGCTTTTCTCACTAGTTGCAGATGTCTTTAGCAAACTCCTGCGGAATGCCTGGAATTTGAATATGATAGAGGGTCTTGGCAGCTCTCCCCTTTTCGAGGGAGTGCTCAACCTTCAATATGCCGATGATACTATTATCTTCACCAAACCGGACAATCACTCTCTTCGTAATCTCAAACTTCTCCTTTACTGTTTTGAAATGGCATCCGGTTTATCGATTAATTTTCAAAAATCTTCCGTTCTCTGGTTAGGTGGATCTCCGAAACGCCAAATTGAGATTTCCAATTTTTTCAATTGTCCCGTCACTACTTTCCCGATCACCTACTTAGGCATTCCTCTTCGATGGGGTAAGCTGCATAGATCGGATTGGCTTCCTCTGATTGATAAAGTGGAGGCCAGGCTCAATATTTGGTCGAGCAAGCTTATGTCTAGAGGAGGCAGACTGACTCTCATTAACTCTGTGATATCAGCCTTGCCACTTTATCTAATGTCAATCTACTTTTTACCGTCATGGGTGATAAAAAGAATCGATCAAATTAGAAGTAATTTTTTCTGGAATGGTTCCTCTTTCTTTAAACCAGGATCCCACCTGTGTCAGTGGAAACTGATTTGTACCACCAACGAGGAAGGGGGTCTTGGTGTACTGGACATTCGTCAACATAATATCGCTCTTTTAGGTAAATGGTTATGGAAACTCCATAATTCTAACCATTTGCCATGGGTTCGATGCATTAGAGATTATGGTTCCACCTCTTTCAATTGGTGGGAGTTTCCCGAGGCGACTTTTCGTTCCGCCTCCCCTTTTTGGAAAGGTATCTGGAAGGCTTCTGCCGCTTTTCGGTGTGGTACTTATCGTATTTGCTATGACGGTTCTAGAGCCTGTCTCTGGACTGATCTGTGGATGGGCAATACCACGCTTGCCACGACTTATCCTTCTCTTTTCAGGCTGGCAGCCTTCCCGACGGCTACTATTGCAGACTCATTCACTTTGATCGACGGTACTCGTTATTGGTTTATTCCATTCACGATGAATCTTCCCCCATCGTTGGATGAGATCTTTGATAATCTCATTTCATACCTCAATAGCTATGAATGGAGATCTTCCGAGGGCGTCGGTTGGCATTGGTCTTCGACTGGCACGTTTTCTGTTAAATCTTTCTATAGTTTCCTTAACTCGAGAGGAGTGCAATCGCCAGGGCCGGCCCTGAGTTCCGGGGGGCCCTAGGCAAACTTCCGAAATGGGGCCCCCCTACTCCATATAAAAAAAAAAAAAAAAATTACGCGCGAAATGCGTGCCTATATGTACAAGGGAATTTTGAAATCGGGGGCCCCAAAAATGGCGATTTCGGCGGGGGCCCGAGGCGGCCGCCTACATGTCAGGGCCGGCCGTGGCAATCGCCTATAGCCAAATATTTCTGGGACTCTTGGGCTCCTCTTAAGGTAAAGATCACTTCTTGGCTTGCTTTTAACAACAAACTCCTTACGGTTGAGGTTCTGAACAAAAGGAATTTGGCTTGGGAGCAGCTCTGCTCGCTGTGCGCTCAGCACGCTGAAGATATCAATCATCTTTTCACTCAATGTCCCACTATAATCTCTTTATGGAAGATTTGCACTCTAGCGTGGGGCACATTTTCTATTCCTCCGGATTTAGCTTCCGTTTGGTCTACTAAGCCTTCGAATTCTTCATACCGAAGCGCTTGGATTTTGTCGGTTCATACCATTATTTGGATTATTTGGAAGGAGAGGAATTGCAGATTATTCTAGAAACGCAGTTCCTCATCAGCAGCGATGGTTGATGAGTTTTTATTCCCTTTTAAACTATGGTCTTCGGAGTTGAAACCCAAAGACGTAGTCTCTACTTCTCTCAATTTATTAGAAAATGCTTACCGTTGTCTTCGTTCTCTTCATGCGGTTTAATTTGTTTTGTTTTTATTGGCATTTGTCATAACCAATTTCTTCTTCTTCCATTCTTTCTTGCAGGATTGAGTAACCTCTATAGTTGCGGCTAGCAGCACTGACTCTCTGTTGATTTCGTTCTCATCTGAGCTTTTGACTCTTTATTTTTGCCTGCTCTGGTAGCGCTTTTAAAATCCTTTCTTATGTTTTGTTGGCTGATGGTAATTGTAATTTTTGTGTGTTGTTTTGTACCAGCAGCATCTCTATTATAGTAGTGCATTTCCTTTTTTTCCATCACCCTTTGTCTTGGACGTTTACTTTTAGATGCTTTTGCCTCCTTCTGAGTATGAGCTCTCGTATGTTTGGGGGTTGAAGTTTATGATGATTTCCGCATTGTGATGGTATCATTTGATGGTTTTTCTTTGTTTGCTTTGCTGTCGTTCTTTTTGCGTTATTTGGAGGCCATTTTTCTTGTGTGGCTCTATGCTCGATGGCTGCCGTTTGAGGTTTTAGGTGACTTTGGAGTATCTTTATATCCCCACTGCTTAGTCTATCTATTTATTTTGGTGGGTGTTCCCCTTCAAGCTTTGGGGCTTTGGGACGTCAGTTTTAATCTTTGCTGGCCTGTGTCGGATGCAGTTCTCATGCCAGTTGGGTGATGTATCGGTGTGATATCACTTTTACGGAGCTCCTGGTTTCTTTGCCCTTTGATGTGATATAGCATCCCCCGCTTAATTTTGTTTCCCTGGGTTCTTGCTGGGTTTTGTGGTTATCTTGTTTCTATCATCTCTTCTTTTCTGTTGTGAAGCCTGTATTCTATGTTGGCCTTTGGCCTTTAGAACTTGGGACTTTGATGGCTGCTCCCCTGATTACTTTTTCTACACCTCGATTATATTCTGCGTATGTTTCTTTCTGAGAATTACTTGGAGACTCCTTTGTGGTTATTTGGTGGTGTTTTATTGCTACTCTTGCTTGGTTGATCGGGTTAGCTCTTACGCTGTATCATCTTACTTCTTTGGCTCTTTGTGTTGCTCTTGAAGCCTGCTGTTCTGGAGCTTGTTGGGTTTCTTTTCTATGCTTTATGCATTTGGTTGAGATTGGACCCTCTCTCTGGTCTTGGTGTGGTTTGTTGAGTCGTTTGCTTTAGATTCTGCTTGGCCTTGGAGATGGGCGTCGGCTCCTTTGGGCGTCTTGCAGCACATTGGCTTCGCGGTCCGACCCTTGATCGCTCTGTCGTAGCCTCCGCTCCTGATGCTGATCAAGTGACGCCTTCACTGCTTTGTTAGCTTGCTGACTCGAGCGGTCTCTTCTTTGCTTCGTTGCCAGTAGCCTTCATTGCCCTGTTCTTTTGTTTTGAGTTAGCGCTTTGTACATATTTGTTTGTTCCCGCTTGTAATGATGTGTCTTTTGCGGGTTTTACCTCTTGTAAAACTTTCATCTGTACATTACTTTTGATTATTATATATGCGTTTTGGTGTGGTTGGAGTCGAGAGACTCTATCCGTTCTCATCAAAAACATAGACCAATACCAATACTATTTTCATATTGCCAAACAAGGTTTTAAATGTCAGATGTTGGTCTCATGTCGGCCTCACAATTTTCGTGTTAAATATAATATATGGGGGACATATTGGGATATCTAGTATATTTTAAGTTGTTACGTAGGATACAATAAGTATATCCTAAATATGACCTACATACATTACATTATCACATAAAAAACATAAATAATACAATAAATAAGAAGAGTAATGCTTCAGCCACTACCAATTTCACTACCATTCTCTTCACTACCTTAGGTGGCACACTCCTATTGGAGAGTTCCCCCAACTACTCTATCTTCCCCTACCTATTGGAGTGTGCCACCTAAGTTTGTGAAGAGAAATGTAGTGAAATTGGTAGTGGATGTAGCATTACTCAAATAAGAAACTAAGTCAATTAATGAACGCAACATGCATTATGCATTCTTTCGAGTAAATGGTTTTAGTTTTTGATTTAATACAGACCTAAACATTAAACCCATTATGAACATTGACACAAGCGATGCGTTGTATGGGATATTATGGCCAACAATCGACATATTGCCAACACCCGATATATCGTAGACACATTCCCAACAACGACATCAACTAGATAAATTCATATCTAGTGTCGCCTCTCCAAAAGACTTGCAACTTTTCCATAGATATTTCAAACATGTTGGTCTACATTTAAAACCTTGTCACCATATATTGGAGACTTTGAAGTACATACTACATTGATACCAGAGTGAAACTTTACGGGGCATATGATCACATCTAAGACTGGAGCATGGCTACTTCACGTGACAGAGTTCTGTGCACCATACCATGTCAAGATATTATAGTTGATCATGCCTGTGCATATTATCTAGTATAATAAATATCAGCAAAATGCTTCATTCATTTACACACTAACAATTCCGAGATTAAATAAATATATAGTTTACCATTCACTCGAATAATATGTACTCGTCAATTCATTCATCTAGTTAATCATTGCATAACAAGACCTCACCACAAATCCAACCCAATTTCAATAAAAATTCAAACTTTACAACTTACTTGTATAAACACTTTCGAGTACCTGGAAGGCCATTCATCCTCATCACTCACAGCCGACCTGTAAAACAAAAAAAAATAAAATTAAAAAAAATCAATCTTTTCCCTAATCATCCAAATAAAGTCATTAATTGCATTTTTTACCTCTTGTATTTGGTAACTGCCACTCCCTTTATATACACCGCACCCGCCATCCCTAAACCAAAACCCTAACAATCTCAAATCCCCCAAAACAAACACATTTCAAAATTAGGGTTTAGGGTTTTGAAACATAAATCAACTGACCGAATTGGAATGAGGGAAAGGGAGGGGAGTCGAGCTGAAGCCATAGGTTCTTTCCCTTCCGATGAGCGGCAACGATGGTTTTGCCGGCGATCGAAGACTCAAAGTCGGAGGCGGAGACGGCATCGATGACTTTGGCGTCGTCGGCGATCGTTGACTTTTCGATGCGTTTTCCGACGCAGTTGTCGTGGATTGCTCGGCGAGCTGCTTCGACTTCTGGAAGCTCCGGCATTGTTGTCGGGTTTTGGAGGAGGAAGACGAAGAGGGTGTGTGTGTTTTATAACTTTTATTGAAGGAGGAGGGAAACCGGACCCGAAATATAAATCAGCTTTTGGGTTTGGGTTCGTTACCCGTTAGAATCGTTAATGGTTTTGGATCTCCTATTTACATTTGGGTAGAACTGATGCTATATTGCTAGAGGGTAGGGGTGGCATCAGGCCGGGACCGGTCCGGCCAGCACCGAAACTGGGCTAACCGGACCCGAAACCGTTTGGGAGCCCGGGCTTGGCCGGGCCCCGCTTTTAGCTCAAAAGCCTGCAATGGGCCCGACCCGCGAGAGACCCGGCCCGGCTCGAACCGGGACCAGGTTGATCCAGCCCGGTCCGGTCTGGGCTCGAACCGCGGGCCGACCGTTGTGGGCTGTTTTTTTTATTCTGATTCTTTAAAAAATCAGATTTAAATAATTACCAAAATACCCCCAACAAATCTATACTAGCTAGTTTTGGGGGGTACTTTTGGGAAATCCAAAAAAAATACATAATCTATATACAACCTCATTTTATTCATTTCTCTTTACAAATTCACTCAACTATTTCTATTCTTTCTCAACAAATCAACAACAAACAACAACAATAATTGTAAGGATCGCTGGAGAGTCCAATGGCTGCAAAAAAAGAATTTTAAAGTAAGGGAATAGGCAAGATGAGAAAGAAGGATCCAGTCACCGGCGCCACAACTCCCCTTCCCGCCCCCCCCCCCCCCCCCCCCCCCCCCCCCCCCCCCCCCCCCCCTCGGTTGTGTGTTTTCCTCTTCCGTTTGCTTACCTTCTGCATCCCCCCCCCCCCCCCCCCCCCCCTCTCCCGCGGGCATTCTTTCTTTTCCAAGACCTTTTTCAAACCATCCTGGAACTTCAATGGCGGCATCGAGGCTGTCGGAGCTAGAACTCAGTGGCTGTGGGCCCGACGAGGTGGCCCTCTACCAGCCTATTCCTAACACTTTGCAACAACCTCACTCCCACCCTCAGGCCCTCTCACCTCTGACAACCCCCCTCTTCCGTCTACCCCCCACTTCCACCCCAACAACAATGCTGACAACCTACAACACCCTCCCCTCCCTAAACCTCTGGTGCACCCCCCCGAGAGGGGCGAGAGACAGCTCACACAGTCTATCGTGCGTGCTCACCACAGTGAGCATCAACGACGACACGAGAGGGACCTCAGTCATCATCGCCGCTACTCACCGCTGATGTGTCTAACTTATATATAAATATTTGTGCTCATTTACCCGTTAAAATTGTTTGTTTTCGTTGATATTGTTTATAATTCATCTTATTTCTATAAGATTTCAATTAATTAATTATTTTTGAAGAAATAATATTTTTGATGCAAAAAGTGAAGATTTGTGTAAAAGATCAACAAACAAAGCAAAACTACGGATTTATTAATTTTTATTGTTTTGTTGAGTTAAAAGTGCGATAAATAATTTTAAAAGGATTTTAATGAGCTAATATGATTTTTAGTTAGTTTAATTAATTTTAAACTAATTTAATTTATTTTATTTTTAAATCCTAAATTCGGGTCTTATTTTGTGTATGCAGCATCACGTGTTTGCAAGAAAAGGAAAGAGAAGAAGAAAGTAGAAAGAAATAAATATCTGGTTAAAGAAGGAAGGAAATAAATGAAAGGATGGGAGTTTTCTGCAAAAGCGCTAACCCTAATTCTCTATCCCGTTTGCCTATAAATATGTACAAGGTTGGAGCACAATTCTCAAGAGGTGACGGCTAATCATTAGTAAAATAATAATAATAATAATAATAATAATAATAATATTCAACAATCTCTCTCGCTGTCTTTCACGTGCAACCAAGCGGAGAGAGAGAGAGAAAGCAGAGGGCGACAGCGACAGCAGGCGGGTCCCACGTGACAGGTGGGGATTCCTTGCTCTTCTCCTGGCATGTGCATCGAAGCAGACAGACAGCGACAGCAAGCGGGATCAGACGCCTGCTGTCTTCCTCTTCTTCGTCAACGTGACGGGACGTCAGGGGTGGGATCAGACACCTCTGAAGTTCTGACTCGGCACGGAACCCCGGGTGCTGACTAGGCGATGTAGACAGAAAGGACAGGGACGTGGCAACGTGACAGCGTACGGCTCTGACGTTTTGACCTGGTGTTCGCTCTGACGTGCGGCAGCAGCGGTTTCGAGGGGACGCAGACAGTTTTTTTTGGATTCGGTTTTAAAGAACAGAGAAGAAAGAGAAAGGAACTTAGTCTCGTTTGCATTAATTTGTTTTATTTCTTTTTGTATCTCTTCTTCTCCAAATTTTTTAGATGCAATCCCAAACATTTTTTATTAGTTGCAAATTGAACATGAACTAAATTTATTGTTCTAGAGGCTAAGATGTAGCCTAGTTTTGTAGAACACAATTTTAATTCCTTATTATTATTCTATTTTTCCATGGTTGTGTTTTGATTTTTATTATTTATGCGTACAATTGGTGGATAGACATTTGTATGATCTTTTAAATCATGAAGAGACCGAACTGGTGATTCGTGGTTAATAAAAATTAAACACCGTTATTGGCGGACGTGATCGTTAAGAAATCCATAAATTTTCAATTAATAATTTGATGGATAGGCAAATAATTAGTTGAGAATAATTTTTATACTGCGTGGATAGAGTAGTTAATATTTTTTAGGATTTTGGTCTACAACTTGGAAAGATAATATTTTTATTCATAAGGAGTTATAATCTGTGTGTGTGATAAACGAGGTGAAATCAAGAGCCCTAGAACTAATTTTCCTTTAACAAAGTACAAGAGCTTCACAGTTTCACAGCCCTCTTTCTCTTAACAAATTTAGTTAGCTTTAATTAGATTAATTTAATTTAGTTGTTTTATCCTTTATAAATTTCGATCATCCAAATAGAGATTAATCTAGTAATATCGGTACTCAATAAAATATCTAGTCCCTGTGGGTTCGACACTTTATTCACTTAAACTATACTATTTGTTGCGATTTTGTACACTTGCAAATATTCACATCAACCGCCCCCCAAAGGATGGGTCCATAGAGGAGGCCCTCCTACAGGCTCTTTCGAGCATAAAAATGGCCCTCTCTCAGGCCAATATCACTCCCACGGAGAAAGGAACAGCCACAGGCAGAGTAAACACAATGGGCATTGGCAAAATTCACACAATGTTTCAAGGAACATCCATTGGCAGAGTCACCCCTACCTTCACAGAGACTATCAAAACCCTCCCAAGCATCAAAGCCACCACCCCCACCATCACAGAGAACACCAAAACCGTAACAGTAACCTTAGTTACGACCAACACTCCTCAATCATTCCACCCCCACAAGATCACCCACTCACCACCACAAACCTCAATTGGTTACTCCATCCCCATCAAGATCCATCGCACACCACCACACCTCTCCAAAAGCCTCTTCTTCACACAACCCCCCCCCCACCCAATCAAAAGAGGAGGCCATCGACCCACTTTCAGTCTATCGTAGTTTGGCCGCCCAAGAAGGGGATCCAAACGACGAGAATCCAGAGGATGAGGCTCGAGCCTCGATTGGGGAGTCTATGGAGAATTTGTGTGAAGTAACCATTAAAGGAAAAAAGAAACACAATACCCCACCACCAACCCAACAAGATAACAAGAAAAGGCAGAGGAAAGGGAAACGCAAACCGGTGCCATGCTTCAACTGCGGAGAGTTGGGACATTCTCGGAAGGATTGCACAAAAGAAGTACGGTGCCTAAAGTGGGGACACATGTCATACACCTGCACGAACGTCGTCAGCACTAACAATGACGATGAACGTCCAGTTAGTAGAGGAAGATCGCCAGACAACCCAACTCTGATCAGACTAGCAAATAGCCTGGATATAATCAAGAATGAAGAAAAATGGCTATGCCAGTGGTGTGCAGTGGCCAGAGTTAGGTCAGGTAGGCCGTCAGAGACTCATCTTCTCCAAGCGCTGAATGCTAAGTGGCCAATAAGGGCTCACAGAGATTGGGTACCAAAAAAAAATGTGCCACTTACATTTTGTAGTATCGTTCCCATCGCCTGAGAAGATGATCGAGGTAACCGACTTGAGAACGGTGGATTTTGGACATTTCAGATGGATTTTAAAGCATGGACGCCGTGCATTGAAGCGGAGCTGCCGTAGGGCGACAAATTTTGGATTTGGATCCATAACGTGCCACTGCACTTCTGGAAGAAGGAGGCCCTACAAGAGATTATCTCTGACTTCGGTTCAATTGAAGATATCGACGAGAAGACGATTCGCTGCTCAGAGATTGTATCGGCTAGGATATTGATCCGATGTGGTGACATCTCGCTAATGCCCCGTTTTGCAAAAGTTTTCTCGTTCAAGGAGTCCTACCTCACTCGCTTTGTGCTCGATAAATGAGCAGAGACAGAGGTGGAGCACCTGGACATCACGTCCCCCACTCCTCCCCCCTCCCTCCGAGACGGTCGCTCCCACAAACAGGTTGTCTCACCGGAGTGCGAACTAACCTTAGATGAGGCTCATGAAGTTGAACATGCGCACCGAGAACTCATCAAAATGGCAAGAGGGAAGGAGATGCGCCAGGACCATTCGGTGGACCCTGCGGCGGAGGGATCAGATCTTCAAAAATTAGCGCCGTTCATTGCTGGTCGAGAACGAGGCTCGACCAAGGGAACCAACGATCAGGATGGAAGGAAGATGGAGGAGCGGGATCCATTACCAGATTTGGTTAGCTTGACCGAGTCAAAAGGATGCCATGGAAAGCAGGGCCAAAAGGTAATGCAAAGTGGCAGTCAACTCCTTGAAGTTGGTGAGGAGGTGCGGAGAATGGAACAGATAGGGCAGCCAGGTCACACAGGCACCAGAAATGGCAAAAAGGTGCAAGCTTTGGGAAGTCAAACCCTACAGAAAGGGGATGAAGAGCAGGTAGAGGCAGAAAAAGCAAGAGCTGAAGGCGGAAAGACCTCCTTCTTGTTCAACGGAGTTAGCAAAACACCTAAAAAGGTGATGCCTCGAGGCGAAGAAACCAAGGATGAAAGTAGGAGTTTTGGGAAAAAGCTGCAATCTTGAGGAAGAGAGCTAACAACTAAAGGGGCCATTTCGGGGAAGAAGACGAGCTACGACCTCAGCAAAGACAGAGTTTCTCCCCCAAAAGAGAAAATTACAAAAGGGTTGAAAGAGAAAGAGGATTTTTGAAATGGCGATTTGGGGAAAAGTAGTAAGGGTATAGGTGATGAAGGAAGAAGAAAGCGGGGTGAAGAGAGCGACGCATCGGTTACCACGCTGCCTTCGGCTGTAGCGCCTTCCATTAACAACGCACCACGTACCCCACTAACGGGCACAGATCAGAGTGGGCGATCTGGTGCAGTGCGAGGGAGGAAAGCTCTTAAACGCCTCCACCGAATTTCGAGCGGTTGAGCGCAAAGAGTATGGGCCCAAAGAGGGGCCCACAAAGCAATTGAGTTTGCGTGAGGGTTTGTATAACTATGGGCCTATAGTAAGGCCCATTGGGGCTAAATTGCACAATATCAAGTGTGTTTCTAGTAAGGTGTACAACTCCGTACTAGAGAGCCACAGTGAGGAGGATGATACAGAGGCGATACTAAACCTCGAATATGATTTTGTCTACTCCGAAGAGGAGTCTTTTAAGGTTGAGGATTTTGATGACGATGCACTGGGTTTGACTCCTGAGTTTGTTCCCTCCACCTTCCCTCCCACACAACCCACTGCCCCTGTCCCTGCTCGGCGACAAAGGTTTTAGAATACAGAAAGTGGCTAAGAGGACTATGGAGGAGTCCCTGTATGATTATCTTGAGATTGCTGCAGCGGCCAAATCAGCTAAGATTAGCAATGGAGGTACGCGCTCCTTCCTAGCATTTATTTTTAATTTCATGTTTGATAATGAGATTTTTAGTCTAGCCAAAACCTGTGGTCTTGCGGTAGGCGATACCGATCGAAATGCATTTCTCCTTAATAAGATTAGGGGGTGGGAGAACGATAGGGTTAGCCTTATTTCGAACTCGACAGCCAAATCGAGTCATGATCCCTTATCCAGCTGTAGTTAATAGAGGCTCTATTCTGGAACGTTAGGGGCCTGAACAGGCGGGGCAAGCGGGAAATGGTTAAGGAGGTCATCACCAAATCAAAAGCTAACATATTGGTCTTTAAGAGACCAAACTGACACATATGTCTAGACTTAGTAGGCTGGGGGGAAATCGAATCTCTGAATGGAGAATGTCCCCATCTGTTGGGGCATCTAGGGGAATCGCTCTAGGTTTTAACCCCGAAACATTTTGTTGTCTAGACGAGCTTTACGGGTAATTTTCATTGTCGGTCTTGCTCCAACATAAATCTGACCTATGGATTCAATCAATTACGATGGTCTATGGTCCGCACACCTCTGCATCTAGGATGGCTTTCTGGACAGAACTAAGAGCGACTCAAACTCACTGACCACACCCCTGGGTGGTGGGGGGTGACTTCAACATCACTAGATTCGCCTCAGAACACAGGGGCAGAGGATCTAGTGACTTTGATAGGGAAGCGTTTAATGAGGTGATCAGAGATCTGAAACTGGTGGACATTCCAATTTTTGATAGGCTTTTCACCTGGTCAAACATGCAATCATCGCCCATTCTAGCTAAACTAGATAGGATATTGGTCTCCACTGACCGGGAGACCAAATTTCTGTTGTCTTCGGCTAAATCACTTCCTAAACCCACATTGGGTCATGTACCTATTTTCTTATCTTCCGGGGAAGATCAACTCAGAAAATCACCAAAGTTTAGATTCGAGAAAGTATGGTTAGAAATCCAAGGCTTCCACCACATGGTCTACGAGAGTTGGTCTCGCCTCACTACGAGGATTGAAGCGATCGCAATATGGTGTGAAAAAAGCAGAAGACTTAGGGGCAAGCTCAGAAAATGAAACCGGACTAGATTTGCGCTGATTTGGAGGGTAAAAGACTCCCTTCTTGAAGGTATTGAGGAACTTGAGAAGACTGAAGAAACTAGAGATCTGCTACAGGAAGAGCGAAATAGATTGCTCCAATTCAGACAGGAAATCGACCAATTCTATAGGCTTGAGGAAATCAAATGGCAACAACGGTCAAGAATTTCGTGGCTCAAAGAGGGAGATGCGAACACAACATTCTTTCATCGAGTAGCCAGTGCCCGGCGTAGATCTAACCTCATTCACTCGATCCACTCAAACACTGGAATGATCCAAGACGACAAGGATATCAGAATGGCATTCTAGTCCCACTTCAAAATACTCTTTGGACACAAGGCGGACTTGAGATTCCCTCTCCACCACGAATTCTGGCAGGACTTAGCGGGCAACTCCGACCATATGATACAATCCTTAAAAGCACCCTTCACTAAGAAGGAAGTCTGGAAGGAAGTCCAACAACTGGGAAAAGACAAAGCCCCAGGTCCAGATGGTTTCCCAATGATCTTCTATCAAACATTCTGGGAGGAAATCAAAGGCGGTTTGTTGAAGGTGTTCACTGATTACTACGACCATGAGCTCAAATTAGGGAGAATTAATTTTGTGGAGGTTGTATTGATTCCTAAGAAAGAAGATTCCCGGCGAGTGGGAGACTTCCGCCCTATTAGTCTCCTTAACTGCTCTGTCAAGATCATTACCAAGACTCTCGCTAATAGATTGGAAAAGGTGATGGATGGTCTCATTAGTCATGATCAGACGGGGTTCATTAAAGGGCGATGCATTCAGGACAGTATAGCTATGGCTGAAGAAACTATCACCAATGCCACACATCGAATGCTAAGAGCTACCTCCTGAAGCTGGATTTCGAGAAAGCTTATGACTCGGTCGAATGAGACTGCCTCCTGGAAGAGCGTGCTGGAAGAGGTTTTGGAGGTAGACGGATCAGATGGATTCACATATGTCTTACCACCAGCAGAACTGCAATTTAGGTAAATGGGGTGTCGGGCCACCCAGTTTCGTGCAAACGGGGACTCAGACAAGGAGATCCGCTCTCACCCCTTATTTTCACCATTGTGGCAGATGTACTTCGGTCCATGATGGCTAACTGTAGTAGAGCAGGTTGGATTGTACCGGTGGCTACGGAAGTCAATCGCCAAGGTTGCTCATCCTCCAATATATAGATGATACTCTTCTATTTGGTAATGGCAACCTCGGGAAAACAACCGCCTTCAAATGAATATTATATAGATTTGAAGCTTGGTCTGGCCTCAGGGTTAACTTCCACAAAAGTGCTCTCATCCTCATTGCCCTGACAACAGAGGAGGCACTAGAACATGCCACAATTCTTAACTGCTCCACAGAGAGTTTCCCCATTCAGTACCTAGAATTGCCACTAAGGTCTGGGAAACTCAAAAAAGCTGATTGGCTACCTATTACTGACCGGGTTGAGAACCGTCTAGCAGGTTGGAAAGGTAAAGCCCTATCATTGGGAGGGAGAGTCACGCTCATTAATGCAGTCCTTTCAAATCTTCCAACCTATTATCTGTCCTTCTTTGAAATACCGCGATGGGTAATTCAGAGAATTGACCAGACTCAAAAATGGTTTTTATGGAAAGGGGCAGATTCAGATTGAGGCGGCTATCACCTTATAAGATGGGAGAAGGCATGCATGAAAAAGTTACATCGAGGACTAGGTATTATTGATCTTCGAGATATGAATCTTGCTCTATTGGGTAAATGGTGGTGGAAGGTTTTCAACCCTAATGGAGAAGGGTGACAAGATTTTGTTCAGGGATATCTGCATGGGAATGGAACGAGAAATCTGGGCTTCAGGGTAGGCCCACGTGTCTCCTGGTTCTGGAAAAGCATCGATAAAGGCCTATGAACACTTCATTAGCTGTGTGACATCAGTTATCGATAACGGAAGACTCACCAGGTTCTAGTGGGATAAGTGGTGTGGTGATCACACACTTGGAGCTCTGTTCCCCGATCTATATGATCATGCATCACAACCACACTGCACGGTGGCCGCTGCTTGGAAAAGAGGCATTTGGAAACCACCTTTTAAACAATCACTCAATCCGGGCTCTCAGATTAGACTCATACAACTTCAGACCTACATCACCAATGCTGGAATTAGTTGCTCTCAGGGTCCAGATAAGAAATCCTGGGGATTGGAAAAGAACGACACGTTCACCATTCACTTCCTGTATAACTGCATTCACTTTAGGGGATGTACCCCAAAGTGGGCATGCGTCATTTGGAGGACAAAAGCCCCGCTGAAAATCAAAGTTTTCTTATGGCTGATAATGAATGATGCGATTTTGACTAGAGAAAATCTCACTAAATGCCAACCGAATGTGGACTCTCGTTACGGGTTCTGCCACGCTACCCTAGAAACTAGAGACCACCTCTTCTTATAGTGTCCTAGGAGCAAAGCGGTACTCGTTGAGGTACTCAGCTCCCTGGAGATGAATCAGTACCCTAGTGTGTACGAGGACCTGTGGGTAGGTTCAAAATTTGCTACTGAGAGAAAAACTATGAGAGAAGCGTGGTACATCATTGTCGCTGCAACGACCTGGGTTCATTGGCTAGACAAAAATAATTTTTATTTCTGCAGATCTTGTAATAATATTTCTGGTAATTTGACTCACATTATGCATTTTATTTCATTTTGGGCTAATGTGGCCTCATCAGGTCCCAGGGGAGGATATCGAGCGTATTCCATGTTGAGGATTTTGATGATGAGGAAGTCGAGATCGGTCCGATGATCGACTGACAGCCAGCTTGTCCTTTACTGTTGATAGATACCAACCACCCCAGGCTTTGTTGGGGGGACATTATGTATTTTGGTTAGTCTCATGTATGTTGCGGCCATTCTGGTCTTCTTTTGTCCCACCCCCCATGTTTGGGGTGGAGTTTATGTACTTTTGTTATGTTTGTAGAACCTTGTATCTGGCTTAGTAATTTGAGTTTGTTTTATTAACCCCTTATTAATGAAACAGGGTGGCCATACTCTACCTTTTTTTTTTTTTTTAAGGATCAACATCAACAACTTCAACAACATCAACAACAACAATTGCAAGGATCAACATCAACAACAATCAACAACAAGCTCTCAACACTCTATACTCTCTTTCTTCAAACATACATTCTACACTCATACGGTATTTTTGTATTTGTTTAATTTTTAGAATTGGCATTATTCTCATATGTTTCTCTTTATTAGATTGTAGTAGTAAATATATTACTAGTTCATTACTCTCATTTTGTGTTTTGTTGTACTCCTTATTTTATATATATATATATATATATTAAAAAATACACTAGTTAATCTCTAAATTGTGGTTGTTTTATTGAACTCTCTCATTTTGTTTTTTCCGATTTTGTTTAATAACATACACTAGTTCATACTTGTTTTGTAGAATTGTTTAGTTTTCTTTACATGTATTGTAGAAAATTTTTGTAGAACATACACTATTTCATAATTTGAATTTTGTTTTTTGTTTTTTTTTTTTATAATTCTCTCCTTATTTCTATATTTTTTCTCCAAACATACATACACTTGTTCTTAATTAGATGTGATCTAGCCGATCACGCGCTAGACATAGTAGTCAAGAATCAAGCTCATCTCATTGCATTCATTCTATTCCTTTAATTCCACAAATAGACAGTGAAGAAACATTTGTTAATTTTGATAGTAATCTCGATTTCCATGATATTCCACACACACATATAGAAGATGTAGTAGTAGAAGACATACAATCACAAGATACAGAACAAGCCCCTTCTCAATCTCGTAAAACAAGAGGACCCACTTCCGAGGTACACCAATATTTTACTTTTGTCCCATTACAAAATGAAAAAAATGTACCTTTTTCCCCCGAAATAGGCCACTTTTTGAACTAATTCCCAAAATATGCCACTTTCGAAACTAAATCCCAAATTAGACCAATATAGTACCCAACTGCGGCCTCTTTGATTTTGAGGTTGCAGTTCACAACTGCGGTCAAAGTATATATCATACATATTTGGCTAATATGCTCGGAGACCTGGAAAAAATTGTCCAAGTATAAAATGTGAAAAATAGGAGGTCGTGGTTGGGTAATGCGGCCTCGAAACTACATGGGCCGCAATACCGAACTGTGGCCTCTTCGATTTCGTGGCCGCAGTTCACAACTACGGTCCAAGTATATATCATACATATTTGGCTAATAGGTTCGGAGATTTGGAAAAAAATTGCTCAAGTGTAAAATGGGAAAAATAGGAAGTCGCAGTTGAGTACCGCGACCTCGAAACTACATAGGTTGCAGTTCTGAACTGCGACCTGTTCGATTTCGTGGTAGCACACAACTGCGGCCCAAGTATATATTATACATACGTGAAAAATAGGAGACCGCAGTTGGGCACTGCGGCTTGGATAATACATAGACCGTAGATCACAACTGCAACCTCAATTATATGGTCAATGAGATCCAGTTCTTAAAACCTTCTAATACCCATTCGACCATATAACAGAGGCCGCAGTACCCAACTGCGACCTCTTATTTTTCACATGGTCATTTTTTTTCCAAGTCTCCGAGCCTATTAGCCAAATATGTATGATATATACTTAGGCCGCAGTTCACAACTGCGACCTCGAAATCAAAGAGGTTGCAGTTGGGTAGTGCATTGGTCTATTTTAGAAATTAGTTTCAAAAGTGGCTTATTTTGGGAATTAGTTTTAAAAAGTGGCCTATTTCTGGAAAAAACCAAAAATGTAAGACTTAAAATTTGTAAGATGCTTCAAACGCCATATAAGTTTAAAATATGATCACGAACGGGTACACTTAGCGTCACTTTAAAAAATATCAACACAATTTCTAAAGACACCCTCACATAGCAAAAAATACACCGAAGAATCGGTCAAGTAGATAGTTATAGCTACGATCATGATATCGTTCGTAGAGAAATGGCTATATTAATAGAGGAAGCTATCGAAACGAGTTGTTTTGTAAGAAAAGAAGAAAAAGAGTCTAGAAGGTTTTAAATCACACAGGTGTGGATTCATGAGTATGCAATCCAAGGTGGAGATTGTTGGGTTTATGTCTTGCATACTGTGTTGGATAAGAAGACGATGAGACGATGGAGGAATCGAGACGATTGGAGACGGAGTGGAAGCAAGAGGAAACAGTTAGCAGCAGTAGCAGCAGCAGGCTGAGGTCGACCGTCCTGGGGTGCAGTTAACCACCCTTCAATGCAGGAGTTCCCGAGAGGGAGATGGTCAACCGACCTTGGGGTGCGGTCGACCGAACGCGGCGCTGATAGATTACTTGGGTCGGATCTTGGTGATTCGTGAGAAGCCCAACTTGCTCTTTAAGTCAGATCATACGGCTTTTATCATAGGGTTATCTCTTCAGGAATATCCAATAACTATTGTATCAAGATATCTAACTAGGATTTTTCTATATCTCTATATATTGTTGTTTATTGGCCTCCATTGAGAAAATAAGGAGAAATTGCTTCATTGAAAGAGAGATTGAGTGATTCTCTAATTGTAACCAACTAGTACTTGCTAGTGAGGCTTGAGAGAGGACCGTGGTGAGAATTGTAATATTCTTGTATCCTCTCTAGTTGAATAACATATCGGGTTTCTTCTCCCCCGGATTAAGCCGAAAGCCCCAACCGGGACGAACTTGTGTGTGCTTTGGTGTGTTCGGTATGATCTCATATGTGCTTGGTAGTTTGTGTTGATTGCATCAAATAACTCAGCAAGATCATCAGTTTTCCTAACATAAGCAAGATTGTTCATTAGATGATGATTTTTGGGCTTTTGCCGATAGTTTGTATAAACTTTTAGAACATTTTAATGATGTTACTTTACAATTTTCGACAACATATTCATCTACATTTAATGATATTTTACTTGCAATTGTCACTATGATGAATTTTTTTTTTAAATATTTGGTTAGCGACATTCATATTGGAACAATGGTTTATGCCGCTTATCTAAAAATTTTAAAATATTTTCATCCAATTCCAATGTTATATTATGTTGCTGGTGTAATAAATCTCATAATTAAATTAGAAGGCACAAAAAATTTAATTCAGATTTTTTATTCATATGCTCTACACGAAGAAATACAAAAAAATTGATTATATATTTTTTACTACACAATTTGAGCATTTTTTGAATAATTTATATGATAGTACGATAGGCTTTTTCCATCTAAACACAAACACATAATGTTAGTTCTTCTTTTTTTGTATCAAAGGGAAAGAATCTTGCAACTAGTAGTGTTTTAAATCTCATTAAATAAAAAAATCAAGAACTAATTCACCAAATGAGTTGAATTGGTATAATGCACAACCTTCCATTAATGATATAGTTTATGTGTTAACTTGTTTGAAAAACAATGAAGATATTTTTCTTATTCTTTCTCGTATGGCCAAAGATTTGCTAACAACATTGGTGTCAATCGTTGCATCGAAAAGTACTGTTTCTCTTGGTGGCCAGATAATGAGTCCGAACAGGAATCGCTTGACATCGAAGAATATGGAGATACTTGTATGCGCCGAAGATTGAATGAAAGCGAAAGAGATGACCCAAGATCTACTACAAGAAGCACAAAACGGCTCAACAAATAGCGACGATTGAAGATCTATTAGAAGTGCACTACAAATCATGTATTGTAAATAATTGAAAATTTTAGGGGGATGAGAATCTATATCTAGGTTAAGTAGAAGTGTATGACAGTAGTCCAATGCCTTCTCTTCAATCTAAATAGAAGTCATCTTGATATCTAAATATAAATATTCTCTTCATATTGTAATTTGATCATATTTGTATGAAATGCTACTTATCTATTTGATTATATTTGAGATTTTATAGTTTCTTAAAACAATTTAATTTATGAATATCTTTTAAATCTATATGTTCTTACATTTGGTGTCTTAATTAACCTCTCCCCTTTATCTTTGTACTATATATAAAAAAAATCAAAACCCACGAACCCTCATCGAACCGACGCGGCCCCTAAGCCAGGGGCCAAGTCTGGCCCCATTTCCACTCCCTAGCCCGGCCCAGCGCGCAACTCCCCTCAACCTGGCCCACGAAAGCCCGGGCCTGGGTCAAACCCACGGGTTTCGACCCGGCCCGGCCTGGTGGAACGAGATGCCACCCCTATTAGAGGGGTTGAAATAGGAAGATATAAAAAATGAATATAAGAAATTTTCACTTCCATATGGGTAAGCGAGATCCTGCTTACTGCTTGCGAGCGAGGGATGTACTGATTTCAGCTATGATAATGGAGATCCTGCTTACTAAAAGGGAGCGAGGGATGTACAGGTTTCAGCTATGATAAATGGCACGGTGGATTCATCCTTGAATGTCGTTGAACGATGTTCACTTTTCCGCCATTCTTGTATCAAGTTTTCCTAAGGAATTTCTCAAATGATAATATATGCTATTGACTTACATTAGTATGCTAATAATCTAACAATAGCAATTCAGCTGCGCAAATCCAACTTTCCTGTTCACTCTGTTGAAATTCAGTGACACTTGTGAGTAAACCATTTATCTTAGTTTATTGTTCCTTATATAGATATTGGTAATCCCATATATTTATTATTTTCTCAAACTGGACTAATAAGACTTCATATTAGAATCAAAATCAAAATACATTTCATCCATCTATAGCGTCACTAAGTTACACTGGATTATATGATAAAAAAAAGTTACAGTGGATTAAATCATAAACTGAAAAATCTGACATGTTAATGTTAATAAACTGCCAAAGCTGTCAACGCAGTTCTCATTTCGTGTAACATGCGAATTTTGTGGACTTGTTGTATACGAAATGAGGAGCTCTACCAAACCAAACTTCGGACTTGTCAAGATTCACCCACTTCGGGAAAATCAATTTTTTTCCCAAACCGTCCCACTTTTTGAAAGTTTTTCCCAAACTGTCCTACTTTTTTTTAATTCCCCAAACGCCCTACTCGTTTTTTGAAAAAGCGAGTTTGGGTAAATCCTCCTCGCTTTTTCAGAAAGCGAGTCTTAGGTTGTAGGATTTGCACATACCAAGACTCGCTCTCTCAAAAAAGCGAGGAGATTTATCCTAAACTCGCTTTTTGAAAAAGCGAGTGTGGACGTTTTGGGCCAGCTACACTCGCTTTCTCAAAAAGCGAGGAGAATTATCCTAAACTCGTTTTTTTTAAAAAGCGAGTGTCGATTGGGTCTTAAACCCCCCGTCTCGAAATCAGATCTCACTTTTCTTAAATTCTCTATCTTCCTCCTCCCCTTGTAACCCCGAAATCCTAACCCATCTCTCATCTCATTTTCGTCAAAGAACTACAAAATTTTGTCTATTAACCCATAAAATTGCTTTGAAAATCCTAAACCCATCTTCCGAAAGATCCAAAATTTGAAATTTTGATATACTTGAAGAGGAAAACAACTTCAACTCTTTTACCCAAATATATACGGCTATATCCTTTCAAATAAGCTTGTGAAGGTATGATGCTTATTGGCCTATTATTTTGTTCATTTTCATAGGTTTTGTTTTTGGGTAGATAATAACTCGTATATTTGTATAAATATACGTAGGTATGGATTATGAAATTCCTATTTGGTTATACTTTGGTGGTGAAATAATTCGCGATCCAAAGATCGGTTGTTGTTATAGTGCGGTGGATCCTGAAATAGTTTGGGTACCTCGTACAATTACATTGGCAGAATTAGTTGAGAAAATTTATGAAGTTACTAATTGTGATAGAGATGAATGGAATGTTAAAATTTTAGCTCGATACGCAGCAAGAAAAGGAGATGGTCTGTATTTTATGACAGTGTCTGTATCTACTGATAATGCTATGAAGTCAATGATTGCTAGGACACTTGATCCCAATTGAACTTGGTCTGCATTAGAGTTATATATTCAGCAAATTCAAATTTCGAATGCTCAGCCACATGATATTCCTAGTTCAAGCTTCGTAAGGGTAGTACCTACACAGCAGATGAGGTCTAACCCCGTTCAAACTTCACAGCCAATCCCACTGTCCTCACAAGAAGACACCTTCACAAATACAACAAACCCGGATTCTACAGATGTTGAGTTGCCACGCCAACCTAGCCCGGTTCATGATTATGTTCCAAATGACACTGTATTTAAACACTTTCAAAATGTTACCATTAACAATGACTTATTAGACGATGATGAAGAAGATGAAGAAATAGACGATGAAGTTGATGAAAGTGTAGAAAATGATGATGGGGACGAAGATGATGATGTAGCAAATATAAATCCTACGAACAGCAATTCTAATGAAGTGAGAGCTACTGATAGCTATGCCAATGTTAACGCTCATGTTACCGAGGAGATGACACAAGGTGCTAGAGTACATCAAGTTCCACAAGAGTCGTCTGGTTCATCCAATGTAGACGAATTGTACATTGGACAGGAGTTTGTAAGTAAAGAGTCGATTTAGCAGGCTGTGAAGCTGTATTCTATCAAGAAACATCGTGAATTCGTCACATTGAAATCTTCACCGTCACTGTACACTGTTAAATGCAAAACGGCACCTAGAAAACGTACAATTGAGGAGATCATACAAAGTCCCCCAGGAGTAAGTGGTGGTGGATGCCCTTGGAGATTACGAGCAACTGTTCCAAAAGGCGGGACAAATTTTGTGGTGAAGAAGATAGTTGGGCCTCATACTTGTACGAATCCCATGTTGAATCAGGACCACTGTAAAGTTGATTCTAACCTTGTTTGTAATTTGATTGTGAGTGTGGTGAAGAAGGAGAATGGTTTAACACCGCAGGCAATTATTGAGATAATGAAACTACAAAATAATTATCAGATTTCATATAAGAAAGCTTGGATTGCCGAAGTTGATTAATGGTGCTTCGTCAACCACAGATCATGCCTGTACAAGGAAATAGGTGGTAGTCGAGCAAGACGCGCCTCCGTGTAGGGCATCTACACTACGCAATCATCTGCCAACCTGTCCAACTCATCACGAAAGTAGGTCAGGCACCTGTTGGGATTGGCAGTCCATGTAAGATTGCTGAACTAGTACACACCAAGTGGAGGTAACATGTGCTGGTCCTTGGGAAGATGGACCCGGTGGGGTGATTGCTTCCGCACTATAGGCCGACCCATGGCCATGTGAATACGCTCCCAACTCCACTTGTAGCAATATCATTGGTCCATTCATCTGCACGGAACCAAGACTGCACAAGCACAAACTCCTGTAGAGGGACGATAACGCGGTATTACCCCAACTGTACTGACTGACTCGTCCCAGATCTGCAATCAATGGGAGGTACATCAAGGGGACAGAGTGTCCGGTGGAATTTGGGAACAACACGCCTCCAAACAGTGTCAAAATGTAGGCCCTGTAGTAGCACTGAACCTCCTCATCGGTCCTTGAATTTATCCTTCAACCACTTCATCATTCAATCGGTCCTTGAATTTATCCTTCAACCACTTCAACCGAATTTGTTTTCCATTCACTGCTCCGGCCTCCACTTCGACACCGAGATACTGTTCCACTAAATATATCGGGTCGAAGTCCACTGAGCATGTCACTGCCTGCCCATCAACTGGAAGGTCGGTGAGTACAGAGACATCCTGTAGCGTCACTGTCATCTCCCCAACTGTCAGGTGAAAGCTATGTATTTCAGGCCGCCATCTCTCAAGCAGTGCTGTAAGAAGAGGCCGATCACACTTGATGGAGCTCATCAGTGCAATACCATATAGTCCACAGTCCCTTAGGATCACGTGAATCCGTGGGTGCATAGGTAGTGGATGCCCCCCCGGAATGTACATTCCTTCGATTCACTTTCCCACACATCCTTCGAACGGTACTGCAACTGGAGAGTAAGGAGTGTGGGGTCGAGGGGACCTGAACCTCCAAGAGGAATGTAAGATGATGAAGGGGCCGAAGAAGAAGTACCTGCCACATTTGGATTACTTGGGACCTATACAACAACAACAACATTTACATCAAAAGACAAATATAACATTTAATTGTATGATAATGAAACAAATCGAATATAAACAATTATAAGCTTACATTAGTACGCACGGTACCACCACGACGACCACCACATTTACCACGAGGAGGTGGGCCAAAAGATGTACGTGGTCCATCGCCGCGAGGAGGTGGGCCAAAAGATGTACGTGGTCCACCGACACTATCCAAATTTTACCCCCACTTCACCCCCAAATTTTACCCCCATTTATCCACAATTCGACACTGTCCAGATTGTACCCCCTATATTATCAAGCAATTTCTAACTACATAATTCTACATATATATACAACATTAAAAAATATATAGTTTGATAAATATACCACAATCTTTAGTCCAGATTCGAACCACTACACCTCCACCGCAAGCCTCACCCCCAAATTTGAAGAACTACACCGCAATTACCCCCAAAATCGAAGCAACCCCCGAAAACGAAGTGGCCAATTGAACGGAGATGAGATATTGAAGTATTTCGTGAGTGATTCGACGAAATTTGATGGGTTAATGGCTGAAATCAGAGCAACAAGATCTTGGGTTAGGGCTTTGTGACGAAGAGGAGAAGGAAAAAGAGAAGAATGAAATCTGTTTGCGAGGTTGGGGGTTTAAGACCCAAACGACACTTGCTTTTTCAAAAAACGAGTTTGGGTTAAATCCCCTCGCTTTTTTGAGAAAGCGAGTCTTGGTATATGCAAATCCTACAGTCTAAGACTCGCTTTCTGAAAAAGCGAGGATGATTTATCCAAACTCGCTTTTTCAAAAAGCAAGTAGGGCGTTTTGGGAATAAAAAAATTTAGGGCAGTTTGGGAAAAACTTTCAAAAAGTGGGACAGTTTGGGAAAAAATTCTGGAAAATCTGTATATAAACAAAGCTCATAGTCATATTGATAAGCGTACGTGTACAGCAATGACAGCCTGCTATGTGCAATTTTGGGAAAACAAACAAGCATCACACTATTGAACATGTAAAATTGGTAAGAGATTCACACAACAAAATTTTGAATTAATGATGCTTCAGAAACCACAGAAACAGCCGGGATGCATAATATAAGGATCATAGCTGTAAAAACAGAATAGTAATGTTCTGCAGATTGGCTGATAATAATATTAAAGTGCATAATAACATGGTCCCCATGAACCAATCATCAAAGTAAAACAATGTGGCGACTAGCCGAGGACCGAGGAGCATTTCAAATGGCCAAATCTACAGACATGTTAAGCAAAAGCCAAGCAGAAGCATTGCACTATTTGATCCCAGAAATAAACCACACCAACTTGCAAACCGGTAGTGGCATATATATAATAACCGTGTTACACGAACAGAAGTTCAGAGTAAGTAAATACAGAGACAAACATACTGCAGGCTTGGAAGTCCTTTACCTACCAAAGTTACACACGCGTTAAGTGTAAAATTACACTCACAATTACCATATATATATAAAATACGAAAGCCATCTAATCTTGTCAAAAGACAAAGTGGCATTATTTCCCATAAATATTTGTCCTTGTCAATATATATGTCGATTCACAGCTACCAAGGCAATCTTTTTGCAACCCTTGAAATCATAATGGCAGTTCGATTTCAGTTCATCATCATACAACCACTGCAG
The DNA here is from genome assembly GCA_017893485.1 of Hemerocallis citrina. NCBI lineage: Eukaryota > Viridiplantae > Streptophyta > Magnoliopsida > Asparagales > Asphodelaceae > Hemerocallis > Hemerocallis citrina. The sequence continues at coordinate 91,128,133 of CM030361.1, forward strand.
CTGGTACTGATGAAGTTCATGAAGTAGACTGATAGTTGCACGACTTCTAAAGTTCATATACATACAACAGGGTAGGAATTGCCTCTTAATTCTCAAGTTGACACAAACCAGAGTCCAGGTTGATTGTTGATACTTCACTATGATTAAACCTCTGAACCAAGCAACCAAGCAGGGATTTTTTTACTACTGTGAGGTTTCTCACTATCATAATTCATATTGCTCTTACAGCACCTCACATATCTAGTAGGCTCGTCACTGTAGGTCCCGCCACAAAAGAGCATGCACTCATGCATGCAACGTTTGGTGCATGCTGATGCATGACAACGTTTGATGCAAGCATGGTGTCTCTTCCCAAGCATGGTGTCTCTTCCGAAGCATGGTGTCTCTTCCGAAGCATGGTGTCTCTTCCCCTCCTATAAATTCTCACTATTTTCTTCATTTGGATATACACTCAACTGAAGAGAAAAATAGAGATTGATAGCCACAGAGAGCTTATAAAGTATTGAGAGTTTTTTTGTAAATCTTTTGAGTTTGAGAAATAATATTTGTGTTGTTTTTCTTCTCAAATTTATCTCTGTTGTTTTTCTCCCGATCCTAACAGTCACACCCTGTAATGGAGAAGACAAAAAAATTAGAAAGAAAAAGTATATTGCTTCAAGCGGCAAAACATATATAACAGTAAGCCTGCTAGACCTTGATCTTCTTAACAATACTAATCTCCATCCACACAACAGAAATAGCAAAAAGAAGTTGTATTCTATATAGCTTGATTAAAACAGCCAGATTCAAATTAGTCAAGATCATTTAGACATCAGGATCAGAAACAAATAGGCACAAACGTAAACCGACCAACGTATTCGGTTACAAGAGGAGTAGGTAGGAGGAAATGAATACATGGTAGGATACACTCAGAAAATGAAGCAGATGATTAGTATTATATCATACTAAATGTCTCCATTTTAACAAAATTTCCCAACGTTGTTGTTGTTGTATTTTGTTAATTTGAGACTAGGTGAATGATAAATTGATAATTTGTTAATATGGAGACATTTAGTATGATATCATATTAATCATCTGCTTCATTTTCTGAGTGTATCCTACCGTGTATTCATTTCCTCCTACCTACTCATCATGTAACCATATGCGTCGGTTGGTTTCCGTTTGTGCCTATTTGTTTCTGATCTGATGTCTAAATGATCTTGACTAATTAACAAAATACAAAATGAATTTTCATACTAGTAATATGTTGATGGTCAAAACACTAGGATCATACTTGGTGGCATCATGCAGTGCTCATACTTGAGTGATTGAATGCACATACTTGAGCAGCACTATTCTGTATCATTTGTTTGCTGGTTTAGCAGCGAACTCTGTTTAGTTGCTTCTGTTACTTTTCATTCTGCGTATGAATTTTGGGCGGGGCCAAATTTCCAGCCCATCTCATTAGTGCATATGTGATTGATGTAAACAATTGTTCTTTTTATAAAAGAATATGGCTCAACCTTCTAATAAGATGGAAGAAAAAAAGGGGGGAAAAGGAGCACTGGTATCATATACATTGAAAACATCCAGAGACAAACCACTAATCAGTAGGAAGCACGGATACTTGCAAACACCCAACGTACCCATGTCGGGTGTGTATCTGGCGCCGATACTCCTTGGGCACCCGGGTGCGTACCCAATGAGTATCCCAATTTTTAATACATTTTTGCAACTCTTGGACACAATTATGTTTGGATAAATTTATGGGGCCCTAGCGTAATTTCGAAAACTTACATTCTGTTTGTTTAGGGTTTTAAAACCTGTTTTCAGTTTTTTAAATTTTAAAATCTAAAAGTCGTGTTTGTATGGGTGTTTTCGGAAAATTGTTTCTAATTTTTTTTTTGGAAAATTCTCATTTTAAAACCCATTTTTAGAAAACTCCAAAAATCAATTTTATAAAAAAAAATTCTCCTTTTCTTCATCTCTCCCAAAAAAAGTCATGTTCCCTTTCTTCTCATTTTCAAAAAACTGTTTTCTAAAAACAGTTATCCAAACAAACCCGTTCCCTTGTTTAAAATCTCAAAAAACTCATTTATAATTTTTTTTACAAACCTAAGTTTAAAATGTGTTTTCAAAACAACGAACCAAATGCAACTTTAATGTTTAATGTTATGCTCAAACACAAAACAACAACATCAAATGTTTTATTTTAAGGTGGCAGAGCAACGGGAGGAGCTATGAAAAAGAGAGCATTCGGAGATGGTGGGCATGCATAGGGAGTGTGTGCAATAGAATTCTTCATGCAAGTGTTGGTGGTTTGAGTTGGACGTTGTATTCAAACCTTGTATCTTAGTTTATGCTTTTTATTTCCCGTCTGTTCGATGTAAGGAGATCGCGGTCTCGTATTTTGATATGATTGTAATCAGCACTACTATGTTTCTTTAATTCCGCATTAATGAAGCGATGACTGGGTCATCTTTTAATCAAAAAAAAAAAACATCAAATGTTTTGATAGTTAGATTATAAACATTTTTCTCAAAATTTGCTCATAATTCTAATGTATTCTTATAATTCTTTGAAATGGTTCAAATATTTGCATTTTTAACAAAATAAATAAATATTTAGTTATATATATAATATAATATATATTATATTTAACATACCAACCAACGCACCTGTATCCTACTTTTTTGCAAAATCATGTATCCCCGCACCCATGTCATGTCGCACCCGCACCTCGTACCCGTATTTGAGCTTCATAGCTAATCAGCATACACCCAGAAATCAGGATAAACAATCTTTGATGTGAACCTTGAAAATACACAGCAGCAAAGGAATGAGATAAAACTGATGATTCAGATTGGTGAATCACCCAAAGATGGAATACTGAAGCTTTGATTATACACCTCCAATTAGAGGATGTGGAATTGTGACTAGGTGAAGTCGAAAGTCAAGAGGGGAAATAAGTATAGTGCAATCTACCACTTTTTTCCTAAAACACTCCAGCGTCTGCACTAAACTAACTGATACAAAACGCAGATAAAAGCCTTAGCTCACTGTATAAAGAAGTACATATCATTCAACTCAGTAGGCAATATCCTCGAAACCCAACCTGTGCAGCGAAGAGGTTAACCTATGACTTCTAAATAGTTAATACTAGTATCCTAGTCATCACCAAGACCTTTTGTTCTGCTAAATTATGGAGGTGAATTGACCATATCCGTCTATCACTAATTTAGTATGAGAGGTTTGTGAGAGGTTGTTAACCATTTTGACATCCGGTTCGTGGCTTCATGTGCAATGCAGATACCAAATATCTCACACATGAATAGGACATGTTCATAAATAACTACTGATTCAACACAACAATACAAGGCCTGTCTTCTAAATACTAGTATTATACTTTTTGTTGTGTTATACAAGTGATTTGAACTTGCTACAGTGATATGAGAGGTTTGTGAGAAGTCTAACCATTTTGACATCTGATTGTGTGGCTCCATGTGCAATGCGCATATCAAATATCTACCACATGCACTGCACATGTTTATAAGTGACTATTTTTTTTTGATAAAAAAGTGACTACTGTCACCTGTCTCATTAATGATGTGTTAACGAAACATAGATAAAAAAAGATACAAACATCTCCACCATCAACATCACAGCCAAAATAACAAAGGAAATACAATGGGTAGTAGTCTGGACATCCCCAAACACTCCCTACATCAAAATCACTCAAAATACATCCGCTCACACCAACTGCTCTGTAAACGGACTATGACCTGCAACCGCGAAGCAGAGCACTATTCCGCATTATCCATGCGTAGCCTCTTCCTGGCCCCTGTAGTACCTGTCCAATGAATAATCAGCGCTCCAATTTTATATAACAATATGCAAAAAGAACAGTTATTGTTACGAAAGCACGACTCATTTCTATCTAACCACAGACTCCAAACACAAGCCCCAACAGTAATGTCCCACATAAAAAGAACATCTTTCCGAATATTGTTCATTCTCCAACAACCCCCCACATCCTCTAAACTATTGGGTATGTCTACAGACCCGAAACTCAATCCCAACGTTTCCCAGGTAAGTCTTGCCTTAGGGCACTCAATGAAAATATGGTTAACATCCTCTTCCGCCGAGATGCATCGCATACACGTTACGTCGATCGGAATGTTCCGCTTCCTAATGTTGGTTTTGGATAGGATCGCATTATTCAACACTAGCCAAATGAATGCCTTAACCTTAGGAGGGCAATTCGATTTCCAGATTATATCTACTCTTGCGTTTCTGACCCCCCCCCATCATTCAGGAACTCATACATAGAGCTGACAGAGAAGGTAGCAGTGGTATTTATAAGTGACTATTGATTCAACGGAACAATGAAAGTCAATGAACTTGATGGTGCAATGATGGAACAGATAAACCTAAGAGAAACGTGAACATATGAATCAATAGCTCTTAATAGATACAATTAGGAGAGAAATAGATGCCACTATGCCAGACACGCTGAAAACGTACAGGTTAATCAATAGGCAAAGCTGAATACGATTGAGAAGAAAGGTCAACGAATCTGAATGAACTTACTCCTATCAGGGAATCAGAATTAAAATGCAAGTCTATAAAAATGATGAGCCTTACCAACTGCAGTGACAAGCACGTGCAATGCTCCCAAGACCATTTATGCTCCAACAGTAAACAAACAACACCAAGATGGCCAAAAGGTGGAGGCCCAAAATACGATAGCACCAAACTTCCGGCCAATTCACTTCCCAAAATCCTAATCCTAAAATGTAAACAAAACAACTTCAGATTTGCAGCAACGAAACAATGAGAACTTTCACTCAGGAAAATAGTCTGCAATTGAAGAAACCAAAACAAGAACATATTACCAACCATCGTAATGATGAGGACCATGAGGTATCACACAAAGTATCGACCAGACCATAGAGATTGTGCTTGATGCTGCTCCGGTACCACAGTCTGCTGGAAACTAATTTGCTGATGAAACTGTTGTTGTGGGTTGGACTTGAGATTATCAAAAAGTTGGAAATTTTGCCACTTGTTTCCACCGATTACCGGAGTTTGTACAGTAGTAATTTGTTTTCCAGGGAAAGGAAAGCTTATTACACCATTCAACTTAGTATTATCAGTAGGAAGATTGATCGAGTTTGTCAACGCTGTTACTTTGATATCCATCTAGCCATCTGTAATCATCAATCTGAAGGTTCTGTCCATTAGTTAACAATTCCAAACTGGACTTGTCGACTGGTTTGGATATATTGTTAAATCCCGGTGGAGGACCTGGCAGACCTACTGGATTCTTCCTCAATGAACTTGGAAATGGTGCTGAGGATTTCATAGCCAGGCCATCAGAAGTCATTCCCGAAGGCTGGTTGGAACCTAATGTAGCAGGAATATGAGCTTCTGAACTTGTAATGTGACCTGAAAAAACCAGAGGTGGATATGCAGCAGACTGCAAAGATTTGAAGCCTTCTTGAAACCCATGATTAGTTTCCACATTTCCGTTCATGCCCACATTCTTAAGCCCATCAAATAAGACTCCTGCCTGCTCCATCATCCATTTTGATGTGTTGAAATTTGCACTGTTCAATGGCGAAGGCGAAGTTGCATGCAGGACAGTTGGCATCAGAAAACTACCGAAAGGTGCGGAAATTGATGTTCTGTAGTTTTCCCATTCACCTGTTGATTGAATTAGTGCTGGCTGAGTCGTTTCATAAGCAGTTGACACAGAAGCACTTACATTCTGCTTCTCGATTACTGTTGGCTTGAAGACGATTTCCTCCTCTTCTTCATCTTCTCTGTTAAAATTGCTCACGGCTGGACTAGGTTGTTTGGTCTCAGCTGGGCCAGGTTGTTTAGCAACATCTAATTTATGTCCATCCAACAAACCAGCAGGTATATAATCATCAAAAGTAAGGGGTTCCACGCCAATTACAAATTTCTTGAGGTGATGGTCAAAATATATGACTTGATTATCAACTCAAACCACATTCATGAGAGTCCTCCCCGCAGCAAGAATCCTTTGGACGCGAGCTTGTTTTTCCATCTCACTCTCATCTCCTCCAAATGTATGCTTCCTTGAAAAATCCAGAATTAGTTGTGCAGGCACCAACGGTAAATATCCTCTCAATTCAAAATCTTCCCATAAAGCAAGCCTATTACCGGTTTCCCCTTCATCATATCGGCTCATATAAAAAAAGCAGGTTGCATCATCATCACCATCTCGTGACAAAACCTCATTCGAGATAAGTTTGTTCATGAAGGTTACATATTGATTCCAAATGAATGACCAAGAACCAGCTTGTTTTTCCTCACTATCCAAGCCTGCTGAAATATCTGGATGAGAGGCCAACCACTCAATGAAAACAGATATTGCAGGTAAAAGAAAGCTAGACTCAGCATCATGCAACTGTATGCATCTTTTTGATAAAATGCCCAGCAAACTCGAAAGCAGCCGTATATGCATTCTGAAGAAGTACAGTTCGCTGCAATATCTCAGTATAAGACTGGCCTTCTGACTCCTTTTTCACATTATGGATTGTGAATATAAAGATGGAGATGAGCCTCACAATAAAATGGCCATTTTCCGCAGCATCCTGACCAAAATTCAGTACCTCTTCGGACCCAGTGGACAAAAGATGAAGCAGCTCGCTTTTTACTGCCGAGAAAATTTCTCCAAAGGTTTCCAAGCTGTTGAATTATCCAACAGAAAGACTTGGTATTAGTATTTTGAATAGTACATCATGTAGGGTGAAGATCCTTTTGATGGGTAATTGCCTAAAAATACATCCAGGAAATACTACACTTCTATAAACAGAGAGAAGTTCAACCAACCTTGTGAAAGGGTTATGCGAAAGTAACTGCCGTCTGCCACTATGCTAAAACTTCGAAGTAGTAGAAGGGTTGAGGAAAATTGCACTTGTATTCTAACACACCCCCTCAGGTCGAAAGCCCAATTTTTATGGGCCAAAGATACGACATAAATGCCCAACAAATCGTGGGCCGAAACCTGGACTATACGTAGTGGTATTTTTTTTAAATTTGCATTTAAATTGCATAACCGGTGGGATTCGAACTTGAGCTCTCATACCATGTGAAAGTCCCTACCACTATGCTTAAACTTTGAAGTTGTAAAAGAGTTGAGAAAAATTGCACTTGTATTCTAACATGTTACAAGTGACAACCTAAAAAATTACTTGCATATAACGGGGTATTTGGTTGCATTACAACTGGGTCATTTTGCTAGAATATTGCAAATGGTCCAGTACAACACTTGGATGGGTTGACAATTTGCAATATTTTGGCCTAATTGCAACTATCCACTAGCAGTGGACTACAGCAAGCCAAAAACCCTCTCAAATGAAAGTAACTCCAGGTAAACAAAAACTTGCTATAACACCTACATCACACAGTTCAGACTCATAACCACAATGGAACCCTCTACTTCACAAGAGAGATACCAGATAAAGAGAAACCAATTTACACAACAGACTTTTGGTGAGGGAATTTTCTAGACTATAAACAATAATCAAAATATTCTAATAAATAGAAACAGTTACTCATAATTACCTTGTTCGGGTGAAATCACAAGAGAGATACCAGATAAAGAGAAACCAATTTACACAACAGATTTTTGGTGAGGGAATTTTCTAGACTATAAACAATAATCAAAATATTCTAATAAATAGAAACAGTTACTCATAATTACCTTGTTCGGGTGAAATCACAAGAGAGATACCAGATAAAGAGAAACCAATTTACACAGCAGACTTTTGGTGAGGGAATTTTCTAGACTATAAACAATAATCAAAATATTCTAATAAATAGAAACAGTTACTCATAATTACCTTGTTCGGGTGAAAAGGATTCCATTAAGTCGTACAAATCGGGTGGAGAAGGCCTTCAAAACTTCAGGGATACTGAGCTCGTGTGGACTTGTTTCTGGCTTGGTACCTTTTGCCGATAGCCTAGCATCTCCCCTACCTCTGCCTCTACCAGCAGTTTTTGTGGGTACAGCTTTGGGATTAGTAGGTAACTGAGAGAAACTCTGACGATTCTGCAATACGAGAAAACTCTTATCAAGGATATTACATGGCAAACCCTAAAGAGTCAAGAAATACACAACAATCTAAAGGGGCCGGTGCATAAACATGTATTACTTAAATAATACAAGTCCCTCCCCCCTCCCCTTCTATCTTTCTTTTTCTGTGCATATGCATTCAAGAGTGCAGGAGCCGCTTATACAAGCAACAATGCAGGATAATTGCCAAAACTAAATATTAGGATTTAGAAATTCAGAAAGGCCAGTTTTTAAAACGGTTCTTCAGTTCTATCATAACAAAAAAATTATAAAAAAAAACCAACAACAAATCAGAAATTCTGGATACTTTTCAGAAAGTGCAACATAGCATACATGATCTCTTCTGACTGACATAGCATACATCTACCCACCAGTCAGAAAACAGATCATTAACACATGCATCCATAATGAAATACACACCTGCACAATTTTCTCCAGTTGATGATGGTACTACCACTTCTAATGCTATTACAAATGTAAACAATGACCATTCTTCACAAAACATTCTACTTGAATTCTAACTTTTTCTATCAAATTCCAAATAAAAATAATATACACACACTATAATTCGAAGTTAGCAGTGCCCATCATACCCTACATAAAATTTTATCAGAGTTGTAAACTCTTTCTACAAGATTCTATTTCCTCACCATATTTTTTTCAAATTGATAATTCCCAGAAAAGTAGACAGAATATTATACCCTATGGATAAGGATGCCTAACAACTTATAAACCATCATTATGGTTTATTAGCATCCAAAATTAGGACTAGGGTTGGTATGCTATATTAGAACTAGGACGCCCTTAGTCAAAGGGTGCTCAGGGCTTTGATACTAATAAGATAAACCAGCATGTAATGAGTTCAGGGACAAAGTTGAAGAGTTGGCGTCCGGCAACTTACGCTTAAAAAACAACTCTCAATTCAAATTACAGTCAGAAATAAAACTATATTATAGTAGGACAAGTACCTAAAACATCAAAAAAATTGCATGAGAGTGTTCCACCAGCTTAGATTACTTATGTAAAGCATCCGCAACCTTTTGAAAAGAAAAAAAATGGCCCCAAACAACTAATGAAGTGAGATAATAGCCTATATCTTTTAAACATAAAATTACAATATACATGTTTTTTTACATATTTTATACTGATTTGTCATTAACAAGTTCCACGGTATTTATCTTCTTTTGGGGAGAACCACAGTTGTTTAATATTAAAATTTAAAATGGGCGCAAACAGCTACTGAAGTAATATAATAGCCTATATATTTTAAATAAAATTACATATTTTTTACATATTTTTACACTGATTTTTCATTAATAAGTTCCACGGTATTTATCTTCTTTTGGGCAAAACTACAGTTGTTTACTACTAGAATAAATTTCTTGTGATAATGCAATTTTGGTTGCCCTCCAGATTTCATATTGTAAGAACACCCAAATTATAAACTATCTCGAAATTAATAATCTTTAGAATTAGAACAGCAAGTTTGGGCAACATGAAATGGCATCCCAACAGCATAGCTAATTAAAAAACACAACTAATGTTAAAATATAAAGTTAAATTAAAATTGATTATATAAGAATGGATCAGCACCTTCTCAAATGCAACAATCAAGTTATCCCTTGCCGTTGAGAAAGGAGTATCAGCTGCCAAACTGCGAAAATATCGGTATATTGCCACCAGCTCGTCACTTGAGTAGAATGCCAGTAGTGCAAGCTGCAAAGAAACCATTTATAACAAAATAAGAACACTGAACGCAATGTAACTATTAAGTACAGGAGACAATACGGAAAATGATAAAGCCAAAAATAATATCACATGAAAGTAAATTCAGAACCTGATGGTGTGGATTCCCATTTGAAGGGCAAAGTGAGACAGCATGTTTATAATAACTAGAAACTGCAGCATACTCGCGACTGACTGAGTCCCCCTCTCCATACGATCCTTTGTAACGGGAAAGATCACCTAGATATATCAGACATCGGTGACATGACATCAATCCCTTGTTCACTACAATAGATTTAGTTTCATATTTTGTCAGAGTACTCTTGCTTTCAGGTCCATCAGAAAAAAAACCAAGGGGCAGGACATATTTTGACCTGATTTTTTGTATCAGGTCGTGATAAAATCCACTCGATTCAGAAAGGAAGGTTTTAAAATCGGAAAGGATTTTCTTAATAGAGTCAGGCCTAGAAATAGGCTTCCCCCCATGAGTTGCAACTGCACCTGCAGTTTTAGCAGCATTGATTCGGGTGCGGAACTCCTCAATCCTCCGGTAATGCAACTGCCAAACAGCTAACTCAACTCCATGGTTCTCGGAACATTCATGATCTTCAAGGATTATGGCTTCATAGTTCTCATGAATTTGATACCATGTATTGGGATCGGAATGTACCCTTGATTTCGCCGATTTCTGAAGTACACCTTCCAATTCATTGTTCTGAAAAGAAAATGAACAAGATATTTATTTATTGAAGACTAATAAGATAAAACAGTTAGAGGAACACCATTTTCATACTATGTTTTGAGGGAAAAGTAGATAACGATTTGAACCCTGATATCAACATAGATGTTTAATACTTTTCTTATAACACTAAGTTTACATCTTAGAAGAAAATAGAAGAAGATGAATATGATGCAGAAACATGTACAACATCTTTAGAAAGTAACAAAGATATCTACCGATAACGGCAATTTTAAATGAGACATGCAGACCAACAAACAGAAGGAAAAAAAAAGAACTAGAAAATGTACAGAACATGGTTTCATCAATTTTGTAAAAATCAATACAACAAGTAGCAAGAGTTTATCATGTTTACAGAAAAGTCAATACAAGTTCTTGCCCTGTAACATGTAACCTAACTCATAAAAGCATGCATTGTACCATGTATTGCTATGTTACATACTCGACCAATAAAAGCATGCATCCATGTAAGTAAACCTGAAAACTAGTCATGAACTCATAATTTCGAATCAATAATAGCAAGAACATCTTCGTTTCAACAGACGAAGACCAAGTTCATTAAGTTAAAAAGAATAAAAACCAAAAAAAAAAAAAAATGCAGCAAGAACTTACAATGTATCTAAACCTAGCAAGCATAGTTCTTGTAGCGAAGTTCAGCGCACTCACTCGATGAAGGGATTAAAGAGCTATCCATCGGAACAGCCATCATCCATCCAAATGCTCCTTGAACACCTCAACTTAAAAAAGTAAATAAATTATACATTTCAGAATTCAATATAACTACGCATGTTTGCTTGGCATAAATATATTAGTTTTGCAAACCTAAACTATATAATTCATAGAATGATCCAATCGCAGTTGGATCTACTGCTGGAGTTGTTCAGGAGTTTAATGGCAAGTCTGCAGTGGAGAAGTAGAAAATCTTGTGTATCAGCCCTTCACTGTTGCGTATCAGTCCATGAGGGATTATTTGTCTTCCAGGGGGTGTATTTGTTAAAACTATTGTAATCTTTCTTTTTGGTCCCTCCCTTAGCTCTGAAGACGTTAGCGGTGGGGCCCATTCTTTAACCGTCTAACAGTCTTCTTTCTCAATGTAATCTGTGCATTGCACGTAGAATAATTGGGTGTATATAAACCCATTGTAAATACGTTCGGACATGAATGAGTTGAGATCTTAGTTCATCACTCCCTTCCTTCTTCCATTTTGGTCCTTGCTCATAATTGCAGGTGATCGCCATGGTGAGAAGACGGCCGATAGCGTCCAGCTTCGCCGCCGAGGGCCGAGTTGGAACAATGGTATCAGAGATCCTATCGACGGCGTTGATCCCGAAATTGATCAAGAACCTCAACAAGAAGCTGAGAATCCTCAGGAATCTAGGTCTAGACCTCGGTCAGGACCTGGAGAAAAGGATCAGTCTGCGCGAGATGACGCTGACAACGGTAGGGAATCTCACAAGCAGACCAGCCTCGAGGAGAGATTTAATCAATTTGAAGAGAGACTTGATCGACTGGAACGTCATTTGATGCGTGGAGATGGTGATGGTTCTGGTGGACAGCAAGAAATTCGTAGCGTACCAGGTGATCAACAACACGTGAATTTGAGAGAAATGATGCAGAATGGGGTGATTTTGAGCAGCCGAGATCTTGGCGACAAGATCACGAACCGAGGTTTGGGCGAAATCAAGAGTCAAGATTTGGTCGAGGGCAAGATGCAAGGTTTGGACGAGATCAAGAACCAAGGTTTGGGGGCCATAGGCAAGATACAGGTAACATTTTTTTCCTAAAACATCCAAAAATTGATCTTCATCATTTTGATGGTACGGATGATGTCAACAATTGGGAATATCATATGGAGCATCACTTCTTTATGCAAGGTGTTCATAATAGGGACAAATTAGCCTTTTGTTTATACTACTTGAAGGGGGATGCCTTGTTATGGTGCAAGAATAGGAAGTTATTGATTGGAAAATGCTAAAGGAGTTGCTTATGCTAGGGGTGGGCATCGGTCGGTATCCGACCTAATATGGACCATCCACCACCGATTCAAAGAAGATCGGTTTTTTAATTTTCTCATCCGCAACCAATCCGAACATTAATTGGATCGGTTTCCATCCAAGCCGATTAAGCTCGTTTTGGATTGGATTGGATGGTCGGTTAGGCGTGCTACTTTTCACCTTTAACATCATTCATATTTTTGTTGAAATTTAAAAGATCAACTTCAATCAAACTTAAGAAACAACCTGCTATTTGTTATTCAGAAATGAATTTTAAATGAAGATTCTTAAAACCACAAGTTGTTAATGAATTTTGCACTAATTGTTTGAGATGATAACATTTAAATGAGTGAGATAAACTGCTTTTTCACTTGCATACTTCTGTAATCTTAGTTTATTATCATAAAAGAAACATCAATAACCATAGCTAATTGAATTTCAGGTGCAATAAAAAAAGATTTAGAAAATAATTTCTGCTTGACTTGATTAAAGTAACTACTAAATGTTACATCAACTTTATGATTCTATTAAGTTGGGTCACACTGTCAATCAAGCATTTCTCAACAACATAACACATAGGATTGTGGAGAACCAAAATATAGGTAGAACAACTGCTCGGTTTGTATTAAAGAAATTAAAAAAGACTGTTTGTATCTCAAGAAAAATGAGAAATGACTATTTGTATATTCAAGAAATTAAAGGAGAACTATATTTTTATGGACTTATGCATAGAGGTATGGTCGGTTCGGTTTCATCGGTTATTTGAAAGCCTCATCCAACAACCGAACTGGTCCAATTGGTTATTGAAGATCAAGAACCGATCCAATCCAAACCCCTAATTGGTTCGGTTAAAAACCGGTCGGTTCGGGTTGGATTGGTTCGGATTGGTCGGTTCGGATAATAGTTGTCCACCCCTAGCTTATGCAATATGGTCCAACAGAGCTCGATGATCCTGAAGAAACTTTGTATAAACTGCAGCAAACTGCTACAGTATATGACTACCACAAAGAGTTTCTTAAATATAGTCATTTGGTTAAGACTATGGGTCGTTCATCTTTGGTTGGCTGTTACATTTTGGTTTTGAAGAGTGAATTGAGAAAAGAAATTAAACTCAAACATCCATGGACTGTTCTTGAAGCTTATAGGGAAGCTGTGGCTAGGGAGTCTATTATGAATGACCAAAAGATAGTGTGGAAGCATAGTAGTTTTGGTGAGGGAGAAGCTTCAAATTCTTCTTTTCCAAAACGAGCGGGGTTTGCATCAAAAGGCTATGGTACAAATCTTTTGGGTACGACTCGACTACACCTGCCACTAAGCCTGCTGGAAATACTGCCAGTGCTATTCCTTTCTCAACTGCTAAAGGAAAAGATCCTCAATATCTACAGTACATAAAGGAAAGGAGAGAAAATGGTTTATGCTTTCATTGTGATGAAAAACATGTTTGGGAACACAAGTGTGCAGGAAAAACATTTATGTTTATGGTTGGCACACAAGAGGGTAGTTCGTTGATGCAGATGCTTGGAGCATTAGATGGTGAGGAAGACGAGCAGCTCAGCTCAGATGAGGAGCAAGTAGATATTGTGGAGGAAAAAAAAGAGGTGACAGCAACGCCTTCTTCAGAGCTAGCTGCTATCTCGGTTAATTCTTTTACAGGTAGTACCACTCCCAGGACTTTTAGAGTCCAAGGATCTATACTTTTCAAGCCTGTGTGTGCATTGTTGGTTACAGGAGCTACTCACAACTTTATAGATGAGCCAGTTGTTAAGAAAATACAATTGCCAGTAATTCCTAACGCTCATTTAGATGTGGCTATAGCGAGGTGTAAACAGCTCAAGTGCTCAAGACTGTGTGAAAAAGTTGCCTTTCTGTGCCAAGGGGTACCTATACTGGCCGACTTTTATATGCTATCAGTGGACACTAGCCAACTTATTTTGGGCTCTCAGTGGATTGAAACACTTGGAGATGTGGTTTGGAACATGAAAGAAAAGAGAATAAGGTTTTAGCTAGATAACAAAGAGAGAGTATTACTGGGAATTCTTCCTCAAGAGGTTGACGTTGCTAGTCCAAATGCTTTGTCCAAGACATTGCTGCAAGTTAAGGGTGATGGTTGTTGCAAATGGTGGGAGTTCATACTACTCCAAAAAGAGAAATTCCTCCGCAGCTGCTAATTGATGAATATAGTGTTGTTTTCAAGGAGGATATTGGTCTTCCCCCTCATCGTAGCTGCGACCATGGCATTCCATTAATTCCAGGATCCAAACTAGTGTCTTTGAGGCCTTACAAGCACATGGCATCAAAAGAATGAGATTGAAAAGTTAGTGAAGGAGATGCTCACATCAGGTATTATCCGCAATAGTAATAGCTCTTTCTCTTCTCTTATTGTGATGGTCAAAAAACCCGATGGAAGTTGGAGAATGTGTGTGAATTATAGGGGTCTAAATGATATAACCATCAAAGATAAATATCCCATTCCCGTAATTGATTAACTCCTAGATGAATTGTACGGAGCATCAGTGTTTGGCAAGTTGCATTTACGGAGTGGTTATCATCGAATTAGAATGCGAGATGAGGATGTTCACAAAACAGCTTTTGAAGGCCATTATGAGTTCTTGGTCATGCCCTTTGGGTTAACAAATGCTCCATCTACTTTTCAAAGCCTTATGAACACCATTTTTAAGCCTTGTGGAGATTTGTTCTGAGTTTTTTTGACGATATATTAGTGTACAGTCGTACACTGGAAGATCATGTTGAGCATTTGAGTGTATTGCAGACCCTACTGCAACATCTTTATGCAAAGATGAGTAAATGCTCATTTGGGGTAGTTGCAGTGGAGTATTTGAGTCATATTGTGTCATTTGAAGGTGTTTCAGTGGATAAAGAGAAGGTTCGAGCTATACAAGAGTGGTCTACTTCTAAAAACTTGGCGGCATTGCGGGGATTCCGTGGATTGACTGGATACTATAGAAAATTTATAACTAACTATAGTTCCATTGCATATCCTTTATTGAAGCTAACCAAAAAGGGTGCTTTTTTTGGACTTCAGAGAGTCAACAAGCATTTGAGCACATGAAGAGCATTTTGATGTCACCCTTTGTTCTCAGGCTGCCAAATTTTTCTAAGCCTTTTGTTTTGGAGTGTGATGCTTGTGGAACTGGGTTAGGAGCTGTACTCAAGCAAGATAAACATCCAAATGCTTATCTTAGTCAAGAGCACAAGGGTAAAAACAAGCTATTGTCCACTTATGAGAGGGAGCTGTTAGCTATCTTGCTTGCGGTTAATAAATGGCACCAATACTTGTGGGGAAGACCATTTGTGATTAGAACATATCATAAACCACTGAAATATTTACTTGAACAGAGACTGTATACGGAGGCTCAACATAGTTTGCCAGTTAAACTTCATAGGTATTAGTTTTCAGTTGAGTATAAAAAGGGGTGTGATAATAAAGTAGTTGATGGCCTCTCAAGGCAATTTGAGGATAATGCAAATGAGAATTCTAAGGGTTCTTTGACGGCTATTTCTGTTATTCAACTTGTATGGTTACGACAAGTGCAACAATTGATTTTGACAGACCCTTTTTATGATGAAATTAAGTCTCAGTTGGAGTCAGGGGAGAATACTGACTTGGGGTATGTTGTGGGAGTCTATTACTACAAATGCAAGGTACTATTGAGTCCTATTTCTTCTGCGAAGCAATTGTTTTTGGAACATGTTCATGCCTCTCCGCAGGGTGGGCATTTGAGGGTGGATAAGACTTGGCACCAACTGAAGAAAATTGTATACTGGCATGGGATTAAGCGTGATCTAATGGAGTTTATTAAGTCATGTGATACTTGCCAGCGTAATAAGTACTTGAGTACTTCTCCTGTGGGGTTCCTTCAGCCTCTTCCTATTCTTGACCACATTTGGGAAGATATAAGCTTAGACTTCATTGAAGGGTTGCCGAAAAGCTCAGGGTATACTACAATTTTGGTGGTAGTTGATCGGTTGTCCAAGTTTAGCCACTTTGTTCCCTTGAGCCACCCTTATACAGCCAAGAGTGTTGTTGATGCTCTGTTTAAAAATGTTCTCAAGCTATATGGTTTACCAAAGAGCATCGTTAGTGATCGAGATGCCATTTTTACCAGTAATTTTTGGCGAGAGCTTCTGGAAAGGTATGGTACGAAGCTTTGTATGAGTTCAGTTTTCCATGCCCAGTCTGATGGCCAGACAGAGGTGATTAATAGAGTATTAGAGACTCATCTCTATTGCTTTACTGCACACAAAGCCAGAGGAGTGGCCTGCTTGGTTGGCAAGGGCGGAATTTTGTTATAATACGCATACACACAGCTCAACCCTTGTGTCTCTTTATCAGGCGGTGTTTGGAAAATCCCCACCCACAATTCTCTCTTATGTGACAAAGACGGTTAGTGTTCAAGCAATGGAAGATGAATTGGTGTGTAGAGATATTATATTGCAGATTTTGAAGGACAATTTGGTGCAAGCTCAAGATAGGATGAAGAACAAGGCTAATTTGCATCGAACTGATATAGAATTGATGATTGGGGAATGGGTTTATCTTAAACTCCAGCCATATAAGCAAGTATCGGTGGGTGGTCACCGTCTTCACAATCTTTCTCAGTGTTCTAAATGGCGTCCGCCTCGGACGCCTAGGTAGTGCCTAGGCGCTCAGATGTTGGAGAACGAACCGCCTTTGCATTAGGCGGTGGTCTAGGTGGTTAGAGGCGATTAAGCAGCCGTTTTGTTGAGTAGGCGTCCATGGCGCCGATCAGGCGTCTGCCTGATGTCCAACACTCACGCATTTTCTATTTTTAAAATTTTAAATACTATAAAATAACACACAAAAAACTACTATTAATCTATTAATCTGTTATATAATATGTATGGATCTTTAATAGTAGTGAAATTGTTTACTTTTTTTGTATTATTAGTGATGGATTGCACATATTACACATATTACACATATTAAAATAGCACATGTTATACATATTACACATATTGGCATATTACATATATTACAATTGGACAATTATTTTTTTTTAATTGCACGAGGAAGTTTTTTTTATACATAAACACCATTTAATTACACATACTACACACGAACATGATGAATATTTGAAATTGGATTGCATGATTATACTTACGATTAAAGAATATGGGCTAAAATTAACTAAATCGGCAAAATAAATTCAACCGCCTAGGCACCCTAGGCGCTAGGTACCCCTTGACCGAATCGCCACCGCCTAATGCAGTTTACAACCTTGATCTTTTTTTTTTTTACTATAGACCCTATCAGATTATAACTAGAGTGGGAGCAATTGCATATCGATTGTTGCTTCCAGAGCCAGCCAAAATTCATGACATTTTCCATATCTCGCAGTTGAAATCCCATGTACCCAGGTCAGTTAATTTAGCTATGAATTCATCGTCCTTGCCTGCATATTTCATTGAAGCTTCACCTCGGCCTCTCAAGATATTGGGTAGAAGAGCTGTTCCTAAAAGGGGAATTGCTATCTCTGAAGTCTTAGTGCAATGGCAGTAGGGTGTTGAAAGTGAGGCGACTTGGGAGAGTTATTGGAATTTATACTCGCGTTTTTCTATGTTTCGGAGCATCATGGATGCTCCGGTTGAAGGGGGAGTATTGATCCAATCGCAGTTGGATCTACTGCTGGAGTTGTTCAGGAGTATAATAGCAAGTCTGCAATGGAGAAGAAGTAGAAAATCTTGCGTATAAGTCATTTTCTGTTTGTGTATCAGTCACTGAGAGATTATGTCTTCCAAGGGTGTATTTGTAAAAACTACTATAATCTTTCTTTTCCGTCTCTCTCTTAGCTCTGAAGACGTTAGCGGTGGGGCCCGTTCTATAACCGTCTAACTGTCTTCTTTCCCAATGTAATTCGTGCATTTCACGTAGAATAATTGGGTATAAATAAACCCATTGTAAACAGGCTCAGGCATGAATGACAAATCCAAGAATTGAGATCTTAGTTCATCACACCCTTCCTTCTTCCATTCTGGTCCTTGCTCATAATTGCAGGTGATCGCCATGGTGAGAAGACGGCCGGAAGCGTCCAGCTTCACCGCCGAGGGCCGAGTTGGAACATAGAAAATAGCCCCAAATTTGAATAAGTAAATAAATAAATCTTCTTTGACTTCAATTCTTAAGAAGTACCAAAATTGCTATCATCCCATAACCTTTTCCCCCCAAAACCCTAACATATGAAAGAACACAGATCTAAGTGATAACCCTAATTTCCACCCAAAACCCTAACTTTTGCGGAAAACTAAATTAGTCAACATGGAAACACAAATACGGCCTTAATCAACAACAAGAGTCGATCATCGGACAAATAACTCGCGAATTGGCGAGATTCCACAAATCTCAACCGATTCAAACGAGAAAAAGTTAGGGTTACAGATAGAGATTTCCGAATCGTTGAGAGATAAAGATGAGAGCGGTACCTAATCTTAACGATGGTCGTCGGTTCTTCTTCGTCGGGGAAAAATAATTATTTACTTGTTTACCAAAGAGGACGGCTATTTATATATTTTTGGTTGCTATATGACGTTTAATTCCAAAATAGGCCACTTTTTCAAACCAATTCCCAAAATAGACCACTTTTGAAACTAATTTCCAAAATATACCCTCGCGGTTCCCAACTGCGTCCTATTCGTTTTTGTTGACGCAGTTTGCAACTGCGGTCTAAGTATGTGCCACAATAATCCAACTCCAACACTTGTGTCAAAATAGTGTTAAGAAGAACACTATGTTCACCTTAGACCGCAGTTGCCAACTGCGTTCTTGATTGCACTAAGCTCGCAGTTCCCAACTGCATTCCTAATTGAATCGTATGAAAGATTGAATTAAGAATGCAGTTGGGAACTGGCTTAGTGCAATCAAGAACGTAGTTGCCAACTGGTCTAAGGTGAACATAATTTTCTCCTTAACACTATTTTGACACAAGTGTTGGGGTTGGATTATTGTGACATATACTTAGACCGAAATTGCTAACTGTGTCAACAAAAAAGAATAGAACACAATTGAGAACTGCGAGTGATCTATTTTAAAAATTAGTTTCGAAAATGAACTATTTAGGAAATTTGTTTGAAAAAGTGGCCTATTTGGGGATGAACCTTGCTATATTTACATATGTTTTTATTTTTTGGGTTTCTTTTGATATTTTCACCTCATGTTTTGTGGGTGGGGCTCACCATCCACCTAAGACTAAGATGATAAGATTTGCAGATGGAACCCTGTGAATTATTGAGTAATACAATTTTTTCATCTAAACGATCGGTTAATCGAGAGTCAAATAGTACACCACTAAAATAATATAATTCAGATGTCAACTGTCTTCCCTTCGTGAGCTTCCGTTGACCTTTTCACGATTTTGATTTCTTCTATTTAAAAGTATCTAGATATCGTCTGTGAAGGAAATGCAGTATCCATGTAAGAACTATACATAAATTTTTTTTAGTAAGAAGCAAATTACAAGTTGCAGAAAATACTATGGGTAGTGCTACACCTACAACCTTTACAACCTTATAACTTTATGTGTCACAATTCTATTGGAGATGTCTACAACCTATTCTACAAGACTCTACAAGACATTTCCAATGAGATTGTGCCACCTAAGATTGTAAAGAGAAATATTGTAAAAATAGGTTGTAGGTGAATCATTACCCAAATACTATATA
Source organism: Hemerocallis citrina (assembly GCA_017893485.1). NCBI lineage: Eukaryota > Viridiplantae > Streptophyta > Magnoliopsida > Asparagales > Asphodelaceae > Hemerocallis > Hemerocallis citrina. The sequence continues at coordinate 91,148,375 of CM030361.1, forward strand.
ATAACTCTACATACCACAAATTAGAGAGCAAAAGAAAAGCGACTAAATAGAAATAAAAATCATACTACAATACTTAGCTTTCATGTAGCCGCCACAACTACATCTCATAAAATTTTAGCACTTATGATGCATTTCAATGACATATGTATTTTGATTGGTTTATAGTATTTTAAATCTCTATCAAACTACTATGGTACTTTTTGAAACTATTTCCCAATCTAAGAGACTTTTTAAAATTATTTCTCTGAGTGAGCCAGTCGATGATGTTTTGTAAGCTTAAGCCACAATTGGGAACCGTACTTACAACTCATTTGAAACTGTGGTTCCCAACTGCGGCTTCTTTTCTTTCTGATTTTTTTTTCTTTTTTCAACATCGCAGTTCACAACTGCAGCAATAGTGAAAAATCAAAAATACTTGAGACACATAGAGCCAAGCGGTGGAGACTTGGAAAAAATTATAAAGTTTTTATGTTAAAGAGAGGACGCAGTTAGGGACTGTGGCATCGTTCTAAATAGAGGTCGCAGTTTCCAACTACGGCCTTAAATATACTTTAATTTTGTTTCTCTATGAATAAGAGAGCAAGTCAAAGAGAGAAGAAATTTGATTCATAGAGAGACCGCAGTTTTCAACTGTGGTCTCTTCATGTTTAGGGCATGGTTTCCAACCGCGACATTAACTATACTTGAAATTTTGTTAATTAGAGAGTAAGTAAGAGAGTGAAATAATTTGATTCGTATAGAGACCGCGGTTCCCAACTGTGACCTATATGTTTAGGCCGCAATTTCTAACTGTGGCCTTAGTTGAAACAGTGATATCTAAAAACTAGATATCACTACTTCTCTGTTTACATCTCGAAACAGGCATTGTACATATAATTCTCAAATTCACACAATTTCCCAACACCACAATGTCCACTTGTTGACTGACCATAGCAATATCACAATTGGCACCCAAACATTACAACATATCATGAAGAAAATCACAATATACCACACTTTTTCAATATTCCCTTAAAAAAATCACAATCGTACCAAAATTCAAAATATAACATAAGTGTCAACTTGTCAACGTATTAATTGCGATATTATCACAGGTTCAATGAATTAGAAGTCCAAATTAACACAATCCTAAAGTCACTAAATATCACAAAGTCATTAATACTAATTACAAAAATTTAGAAAGCAAAGCGACCTAACTCGGTTTGTATAAAGTAGGCTACCTTCTCTTCCGGCATTCCCTTGGCCGACTTGTATGTAATTGCTTGAGTTGTGAGATGGGGATATGTTTGTCGAGTTCCCTTATCTCTGGTGGCACAACTTCTTGTTGTGGTGATTTTTGTTGCGGCTCTCCGTGCAATGGCTCTTGTTGTCCGTGGTGTCTCCTCTCGTCCTGCCTGATATGCATGGGATGTCTCACAACCTTCTTACGTCTACCCGTAGGCAGAACCGGAGCTCTCAAAATAGCATCACGCATTCCCCCCCCCCCCCCACCAACATCTTCAAGTTGCGATCTGCACTGCTTAAGAATCTCATGAGCAAACTTCTTGATGTCATTGTAAATCACTCTAGGGGGGTGAATAAGGTGATTGTGCGGAATTTAAAAAATTAAAGGAAAATTAAAACTGAGTTGAAAAAGTAAATGAGAGGAGATAAGAGATGCAAACACAGCAAGCACAAGTGACGCAGCGATATAACGTGGTTCGACCCCGATGTCTACGTCCACACCATCTACTTGTAGTAATTCTCCGCCACAAAAATTTCACTATACTCAAATCCTTGTACAGTGATTATCAGATTCAGGCCGAGAGTCCTATTATACCCACATGACTTCTAACACAAGTCCCATCAATCTGACCGAAGTGGAAGAAAAGAAAAACTTAAGATCCTTAATGATCCTCACTGAAGAAAACAAATTATTGTCACACACACTCGAATTGGTTGTTGAATTGATTAGTTTAGAAATTTTTCTCAAAGTAATAGGTCAGGAATACACAGTGGGTTCGTCCAAATATGTAGACTAGAAAGTGTATCTATCAAAAATAGAAACGATACATTCCAAAAGAAATGAATAGTGCAAGTTATGGTCGATCGCAATAAAGGGACAGTCGACCATTCATCTTTAATGGAAAAGTCGAAAGATGAATGGTCGATTGTTTCATTATATTGCTATAATATGCAGTTGACTGTGGTGCGGTCAACTGACATGAAGTGCGGTCGACCGCAATCGTGCTGTTCATGACGAATCCACTTTATATTCTTACCATATACTACTCAATCATCAATCAATCAAATAAAGATAAAATCTCACAAATATGGAATGACAACAAACTGTCTTGATAGCTTTCTTGGACACTAATCAAAACGTGCTCTTTTTGAATAACTCCTTCTTTTGCTTGATCTTGCAATCTTTCTGTATTACTTTCCTTCTTTGCTTATTCTTAAATCTCTCTTGAATCTCTTATTGATATTATTTGATTCTGAAAATCTAAACAACTCAACTTAAACTTATTAGTATTTTGAGACACGTTTTGTGCACACCAAACTAAGAGTCAACAATCTCCCATTTTTGGTGTGAACAAAACACGCCTTTGAATGTTGAAAATGAAAATAAACAATAAGGCATAAAAATACCCCCCTTTAATTCAGTACTCCCTGTAACACAGATTTTCATAGATAAAGAGCATTTAAGAGAGATTTGTAAATACTCCGCCTTAATTCAATACTTCTTGTTATACAGAGTTTCATAGAAAAACACATTTATTTTCAGTAATTTAGTTAGAAACATTCATAAATTCTTCCCCTTTTTGGAACAAATCGGGGGGGGGGGGGGGAATTAGCATAATTTAAATGTATAACATACTCCCCCTAAATCCATTGTAAAATAAAGTACCATACAGTAAGCAAAACAAGAGATTAAGTTGGGGAATAGAATATTTATTAAAGAACGTAACGAAAATCTTCTTACATGATACCGTTGATCGTGAGACTCTTTGATATACAGTGAGAGCTCTTCATAATATCATAGACTTGAGATTTTCCCAATACAAACATGTGGCAAAGAGCAAAAGAAGAAGTTTCAAAAGGAGAAGATTCAAAAGAAACCAAACTTATAGCAAACATTAAAAATGAGCAACAAGAGAAGAGGCCGGTCGACCGCACGGTCGACCGCTAAAATCAATTTAACGCAGAAAACAAAGAACCAACCCGAGAGCTAACCGGTTGACCGTGCCCCCTTTAAAGACAGATATAATGATAAATGAAATACAGAGAGCGAACCGGTCGTTGGCAAATACTGAAGTCCAATTTATAAAAAACTCGCAGAAAACAAAACGAAGACCGAGAGCATGCCGGTCGACCGCCCAGTCGACTGTACACTTTTACAGTAGTACAGTCGACCGTACAATAGACCGAAAACCAATTTTAAGCAGAAATATCAATAACATTCAATTCTCCTTCCAAAAAGTAAAATTGTTTTTCATCTAAAGGCTTAGTAAAGATATCAACAAGTTGAGAATGAGTGAAAACATAGTCAAGAATAATATCTCCCTTTTGAAAATTGTCTTTAATAAAGTGATACCGAATATCAATATGTTTTGTGCGACTATGTTGATCAGAATTTTTTGTCATATGAACAGTACTAGTATTATCGTATTTAATTGGAATATGATCAAAAAATACCTTGTAGTCCTCTAAAGTGTGTTTCATCCATAATACATGCACACAGCATGATCCGGCGGCAATATATTTGGCTTTGGCAGTGGAGAGAGTTATAGAATTCTGCTTCTTGGATGCCCATGAGACAAGGCAATTTTCCAAGAAGTGACATGTGCCGCTAGTATTTTTCTGTTTGTTAAGCTGCCGGCATAATTTGCATCAGAGTACCCTACAAGAGAGAAGTTTTTATTTTTTGGGTACCAAAGTCCAGTATTTAGTGTTTCTTTAAGGTATCGAATGATACACTTAACGGTGTAACGTCCCGAATTCCAAATAAGACCGAATTTAAGATTTCACAGGATCTTTACTGCACTTCGTACAGTTTTACAAGGAAATTAAAACTTTTCAATAATACATCAGAGTTCATTACATCTTTGTTTACACAGCGGAAGAATACAACAATGAAATAAAATACAACTTGTACAACTATAACAATGTAAATCATTAACTGCACCATAACATTTCTACTTCTTCATAAAAGTCCATTACCTGCATATTAAACTATGGGCACGTTAGTCACTTACAACTGACGAAAGTGTTATACTCGGCTATCCTCTCTGTGTCATACATATAACGATCTCATTACTTTAACAATTCACAAAATTTGAATGAATAATAAAGTGTTAAGTTGTGACTACGCTAAACATGTAAGTGTATGTCATACCTTAATGCCTAATGCACACATTTTATACTAGGATGACACTAATGCATACTTGTTCGGTAACTATGCATCCCATACTACATAGGTCCGAGGACAAGCGCCTACGTACTCCACAATAAAAGGTTCGATCCCTCGCCATGAAACTACCCAGTAATAAAACAAGGTTTAGATCATTCCACGACTATAGATCTCAACCTCGCTGGCTATTATAACAGATCCCTCATCGTGTGAACCATCCCGCAAGTGCCCCCTAGCCCCGGTATACGTATATACGTTGGAGTATGGCAAACTATCCGCCCGACTACGTTAAGTCCCAGATTTAAAATAAAATCCTATTTCCCATGGAGCAACCACAGTCCACCAACTGGGTCTATAGCCACGGAGATCTACCGCCGACTATATAGAGGCAACCCACTTACGTTTGCTCAGGTTTACTACATCTTCGCTTATGTGCCTACTTATTTAGCTCAAGCCATGAATAAATTTCCAAGTTTAGAATTAGTTTAACCTCCTACCGGACTTTATCAACAAAACGAGATAGCTCCATGGCCATATCACAAAATATATTTCAACTCTTTTTCAATAGTGCCGATACCCGAGGTCTCACTAACTCTAAATCACAACTTTTCCATGTACAAGAAATCATGGGTACACACACCCTTACAATAAACATGTCTTAAACTTAGATTATATTCATATCTCTAACCTTTAATCAATGTCTCATTTAACATCATATATGATTCTCTTATTCATCTATAAATCATTCATAATTAACAACAATAATTCTTTTCACAAGCATGAATTCATCACTTGCAATCTCATTTGCAATTTAAACTCATGAAATATACTAAAAAATTCTTAATCAAGTACAATCCCTTCAAGAGAAATTAATTCACATAACATATTTTGCTCTTCAAAAAATAGTGTCGTACTTTTTAATAGTAAACTTCTAATCAAAACTTACTTTCTATCTCAATTTTTCCTTTTTAAAATTCTCAATTATACATGGAAAATTCTGAAACTAATTTTAATAAATCCCATTTCATTTTATAGGAATAATAGAATTTTTTCCATTTTTTAAATTTGCATTAAAACTCATTAAAACATTAAAATAAAAAAAAATATAAACTTTCGGCCACTGGGTTTCAAACCCGTGACCACACAGTCAGCGCCCAAGATCTCAACTGCTAGCCAATAAACCCAAGTGACTATACTGTCACAAAGGAGAACTCGAGTTGTTAAATACTAAGATTCGGCCCGTGTATTAGTTAAAATCAAAAAAAAAAAAGACTGTGGGGTTTCGAACTTATGACCCAAGACTACCCATGCCGCTACAGTAACGCTCTTAAAGAGCTCCGACTAGCTAGTAATTCCACTGTGACTAATTGGCAATCGAAAACATTAATAATCTTTTGTTCAGTCTTTCTGTCATTTCATTATTTTTTTATAAAACTCAATTCTTCATTTGATCTAATCTTTTATTAGACTGTTATTTATTCGCATATACTGAGTTTACTGTCTAACAGTGACTCACTGCTTTATGATCCATACTTTAGAAAATCAAAACTAACTTTCAAATAGTTCTTCTTACTAATAAACATGAATTTCAATTTAATCAAATGTAACACACACACACACACACACACACACACACACACACACACACACAAAGGAGTTCAATAGTATCAATTTCACTTTTACAAAACTCATTTGCTTATCAAAGGAGGAATTTCCAACAATGGTTCATACAATCAACTATTTCTTCATTTATGTATACTAGAGCATGGCAAAATAATTAATTATTTATGTTCTCATTTGCAAACAACATGGTGATAATTTGTGTATTAATCATAGCAAAATTCTCCCCATTTCTTGACACAAATAAAAGCATGTACTACTCATTTATTAATACTAGCATGCATAGTTCTAAAATTAGAAAGCATGAGAACACCCACCTCTAGGGAAGGTTGAAATCAATGAGAAAATTGGAACAACTCCTAGCTCCTATCAATTCCTTCCGCTCCTTTTTCTCTAGCAATAACTCCTCCAAGCAAAATGAGAACACTTTACACTCTTTCTTTTTCTTTCTCTTCTCTTATTTAGTTTATTTTTGGTGTGTGGAATGAAAAAAAGGAGGGTTGTATTTATAGGTCTAGATTAGGGTCTATATTGCAAAATTCTCAACCTAATAACTCCTCTTTTTACTTCTTCATCTCTTCACTTTCTCAACTCCTCCCTCAAACTCTCCACATACCCGAACTCCCAAACTCCTAACTCTTCCTCTCCCCATTACTTAAAACCCTAACTCCTCTCCTCTCTCTACTTCTCCATTAGTGCCACGACATTAAGAAGTGACAGAATGCATTTCTTACCCAATCCCAGGTGGGCCCCCAACAAGCAACCAAAACACAAATTGCTTTTGCTGCTGTACACTTACCGTGGGCCCCCACCGAAACCAAGCAGAACATTTCTGCTGCTTCTCAAAGCCGTGGGCCCCCACTCCAACTCATTTATTCAAATTTTATACTACCATTTGTTTTTTTCAATAACAAGGCTATCAACCAATTCACCAACAGCCAACTCATTATATACATATATATACCATCACACACTTTACATCTTATTTTATATACACACTGTTATATATATATATATATATATATATATATATATATATATATATATATATATATATATATATATATATATACACACACACACTATATTACTTTTAATTAAAATTCATGATGTTTCATGCACGAATAAAATAAATATACATACATTTTATGAAATTCATTTCGAGAAAGGATCCGCCTAAATGCGTGCATCGAAACAAACACGTGCGTCGCACGTAAATACGAAATTCGGTTTTATCAACGAAAAATGTTAAAGATAATAAAAATACAAAATAAGAAAAGTATATTTATTAACTTCATATATTTTCCGACGTAATTATTACGTACATAGAAAACACGTGTATTACACGAACAAAAATATTTAGATCGAAAATGTGAGAAAACTGAATTTCTGTTTTATAAAATATATTTAAATACATGAAATAAATAATTTAAACACATAGAAATATTGTATGTAGCGGTGGAAACACGTGCATCAAAAATACGTAAAAAGCATGTAGAAATACAGAGATCAAAATATTATATTTTTGTTGACTCAAATAGCAAAAAATGTGCGGAAAATGCATAAATAGTTGAAAATCAAAATGCGTAGTGAAAATATGTTACAAAATACACGTGCGTAACACACGAGAGCAAAATTGAAATTTCCAATTTTGCGGGGTGTTACAAACGGCAGCCAAATGCGATTCTTTGGGACACGATTGAAAACGTGCACATAAACAGACACTAAACATGATATCTGGCCGAGATGCAGTAATGTAAAGCAAACTACCAATCATACCACAATAAGTAGAAATATCAATATTGTTACTAGACCAGATTCATCCTTGGAGAGCTTAATGGTAGTTGCCATAGGTGTTTTGTAAGCATTTGCATTTTCAAACCCAAACTTTTTGACTAGTTCCTTTGCATATTTGGACTGATTTATGAAGATTTTTTGTTGTATATGAAGTCCAAGAAAATAAGTTAGTTCACTCATCATACTAATTTCGAACTTATCCTGCATTTGCTTTGAGAATTCCTTGCAGAGATTTTTATTAGTAGATCCAAATATAATATCATCAACATAAATTTGAACAATTAAAATATCTTTGAAAACATATTTTATAAAAAGTGTTGTATCTACTTTTCCTTTAGAGAAGCCTATGTGAAGTAGAAACGAACTTAATCGTTCATACCAAGCACGAGGAGCTTGCTTCAAACCATACAAAGCTTTATCAAGACGAAATACATAGTTTAGGTATGTGGGATCAGTGAATCTTGGTGGTTGTGCAACATAAACTTCTTCCGAAATAAAACCATTTAAGAAAGCACTTTTAACATCCACATGAAAAAGAGTAAAATTCATACAAGAAGCAAAAGCAAGTAAAATATGAATGGCTTCAAGCCGTGCAATAGGTGCAAAAGTTTCATCAAGGTCTACACCTTCTTGTTGGTTATAACCTTGTGCAACAAGATGGACCTTATTTTTAGTGATAGTGCCGGATTCATCCAACTTGTTCCTAAACACCCACTTAGTTCCAAGTACGGTCCTATTGTGAGGTCTAGGAACAAATCTCCATACTTAATTCCTTTCGAATTGATTAAGTTATTCTTGCATTGCAATGATCCATTCATTTTCTTGCACGGCCTCCTTAATATTCTTTGGTTCAAGTATAGAAACGAAAGCGGAAAAACACATGAAATTTTGAGCTTGTGTGCGAGTAGTTACCCCTTTCGACATATCGCTTCGTATAAGATTTGGTGGATGGCTAGACATGATTTTTCATGTGGGGCGCCTTTCGTTGGTAGAAGGTTGATGTTGTATATGATCATCTTCCATGGCATCAATTTGTTGTGTAGGCATCTCGTCTATTTGGGAAATGGATGCATCTTCATTTTGAGGAGGCTTATGATTTTGAGAATCCACATTTGGTTCTTGGTCGATGTGTACCTGTTTCTTTTCAACACGAACATCTGTCTCATCATCATCAGCAACATGCAATATTTCTTTGGTGTAGGGGTTAGTTTCATCAAATATAACATCAATGGACTCTTGAATGGTGCATCTTCTTTTATTAAATACACGATATGCCTTGCTACTTAAGGAATATCCTAAGAATACGCCTTCATCACTTTTACGATCAAAATTTTCCAAATTATCAAGAGTATTTAAAATGAACACTTTACATCCAAAGACACGAAAGTAACTTAGGTTGGGATAATATAGTTCAAAAGATGTATTCTCAAGATATTTTCTAATGATTACTTGGTTAATGGTGTAACATGCTGTATTGACAGCTTCTACCAAAAATGATTTAGGTAAATCTTTTTTACTAAGTATGGTTCGAGCATTTCTTGAAGAGATCGATTTTTTCCTTTCAACAATCCCATTTTGTTGGGGAGTGCGAGGACACGCAAACTCATATTTTATTTCCTTTTTATCACAAAATGATGTGAAGAGTTCGTTTTGAAATTCTCCACCATGATCACTACGAATAGTAACAATGGTGGGGCTTTTCTCATTTCCCACTCAACGACAGAATTTTTGAAAAACATACAATGTGTCATCTTTTTGTTATAAAAAGGCAACCCAAGTAAATCTACTATAATCATCAACAATTACAAAGGCATATCGTGCACCTCCATTACTACGTGTTCGTGATGGTCCAAATAGATCCATGTGCAAAAGTTCAAGGGGTCTAGAAGTTGATACCATTTTCTTGGGTTTGTGAGAACTTTTAGTTTGCTTACCGAACCAGCACGACTCACAAGGTTTATCTTTCTCAAATTTGATTTTAGGGATCCCCTTCACAAGTTCCTTGGTTACAAGTTTGTTGAGATTGTCCATGGCAGTGTGTCCAAGTCTTCAATGCCATAACCAACCATCCTCATTTCTAGCAACAAAACACCTCATACTCTCCTGTGCTAATTCATTAGAATTTATAACATATACATTGTTGCATCTGTTAGCGAGAAGTACACAAGATTTATTGCTATCTAGTACCGTGCATGTATTTTTATCGAAAGTAACAGTATAACCTTTGTCACATAATTTGCTGACATTAATTAAATTATGTTTTAGACCTCTTACCAATAGAACATCCTCAATGGAGCATGAAGAACCAAAATTTATTTTACCTTTACCAATGGTTTGACCAGTGCTATTATCTCCAAAGATAATATCCTTCCCTCTTTCCCTTGATATTGATGTAAAGTATCTGTTATCACTTGTCATATGATTTGAACATCCACTATTAAGGTACCACCGATCTTTAGTCTTGATACGCTGAGGTACCTACATCAAGATTAGTAGGTATAATTTTGGGTGCCCTAGTTTGTTTTGAACCTGCATTTACATTCTTTCTTATCCAAACAAAATTAGTATTTCTTTTTAATGAACAGTTATAGGAAATATGCCATAATCTACAGTAGTAATGACATGTGATACGATTATGTCTTGGGTCAGGCACACTTGCATGATTTGGATTTGGTTTGTGACTATATTGGTGACTATGCAAGTGTGTATGACATGATGATTTAGATTTTTGATGGTGTATTGGCTCTTCGTAACCAAACCCTCGATTATTATGATAGGATCTTGAATTTTTAGTAATAAGGTAACTGGACCCTTCATATTTTTCAAGAATTTTCTCGAGCTTAGTTACTCTTTTACAAAGTCTTTTCCTAGTCATCTCATCGTCTTTTGTACTCCAATGAAAAGTGTCTAGTGTAGCATCAAGTACTCTATTTTTCTCAAGAGCTTTGATGCAACCTTCCACTACCTCATCAAATTTTCTTTTACATTCTTTTAAATCGTGAGTGAGCTTAGCAATATAAACAGATTTCTCATGAATTTCTCTTAAGTGTTCATCATGTGTTGCTAAGAATTCTTGGATTTGTTGTTTTAAAAGTTCATTTCCTCCAGCAATACATCATGATCTTTTCTAAATGACTCGATTTTTTTATGATCAAAGCATTTTTATTTTTCAGTTTTTGATTTTTAGCAATACAAAAGTCATGTGCTTCATTCAGAATTTGTTTATATTGCCTTAGTTCATGACTCAATTTCTTAGCAAAATTTTTTAATCCATTACACATATCTGCTAGCTCATCATAAGTGGGTTCTTCGATTACCTCTTCTTGAGATGGTGATTGCACCTCACCATTTTATGGAGCCATGAAGTCAACATCGTTGTGACCTTGCTCATCCTCACTTGAGTCTGAGTCTAGCCATGTTGCCTTCAACGCCTACTTTTTCAATCCCAAATTTGAGTGGTGGTAGTCCCTATTCCTGTCTTGTGAGACAAGGCAATTTGCACGGATGTGTCCAGACTTCTTGCACTTATAGTATACGTCATCTTTATCCTTTTCTCTTTCTCCTTGATACCTGCCATATTTTTATGTTTAAGGTACTTGCGAAATTGCTTAGTCAATAAAGAAATGTCTTTGTCTGACTCCTGACGGTCTGAATCTGCTTTTGATGGTCAGGATTTCTTTGCTTTCAGGGCGATGGTTCTCTCTTCGGTTTTTGGTTCAATCCTGATGTTCTGCCTGTATCTTTTGGTTTCTGTCATCTCCATCTCGTATGTCTTTAGCTTTCCTTGGAAGGTGTAGTAATCGAATTCCTTTTCCTCAAGGGTTTCCCTCATTGCAGCAGCTTTTACATCCCACTCGGGCGTGAGATAGCTTATGAGTTTTCCGACCTTTCGGTCATCATCCAACCCCTTACCTAAGCTCTCAAGCTTGTATGCGATGATATCGAAACGGGCAAGCACTTGATCTACATTTTCTTCTGGCAACATATGAAAAACATCAAACTTATAAAAACATAAATTTACTTTAGCTTTTACCTTAGAAGTGGTTCCCTCATGCCGTTTCAGCATGTTTTTCCAAATCTCGTATGCTGCCTTACAATTTTGCCCGCATCGCATTAATTCCTTATTGTTCAATCCTGCATAGAGAGTCATCATAGCTTTGGAATTTGCGGGTTTTAATGCCATCTCTACTTTTGAAAAGGCCGTCTTTCCATCGCTGACTAGAATATCTGTTTTGTTTATGCACACATTCCATACTTCTTCTCCAAGCATCTGTAAGAAATGAGACATACAAACTTTCCAAACATCATAGCATTTTCCATCAAAAATATGGTGAGCGTGTAAGACTTGTCCCATTGGAGACGAATGACTCCGATGAGTACAAGTTTTCGGGAGGAGGGATTTCGGCTATTGGACCTTTTGCTTAAGCTTTTAAGCTTTTTGATATGCACCTCGCTCTGATACCACTGTAAATCACCCTAGGGGGGTGAATAGGGTGATTGTGCAGAATTTAAAAATTAAAGGAAAATTAAATCTGACCTGCAAAAGTAAATGAGAGGAGATAAGAGATGAAAACACAGCAAGCACAAGTGACGCAGCGATATAATGTGGTTCGACCCCGAGGTCTATGTCCACACCACCTACTTGTAGCAATTCTCCGCCACAAGCATTCCACTATACTCAAACCCTTGTACAGTGATTCTCGAATTCAGGCCGAGAGTCCTATTACACCCACAGAACTTCTAACACAAGTCTCATGAATCTCACCGAAGTGGAAGAAAAGAAAAACTCGAGATCCTTAATGATCCTTTCTAAAGAAAACAAATAGTTGTCACACACACTCGGATTGATTGTTGAATTGATTAGTTCAGAAGATTTTTCTCAAAGTAATAGGTTAGGAATACATAGTGGGTTCATCCAAATATATAGACTAGGAAGTGTATCTATAAAAAATAGAAATGATACATTCCAAAAGAAATGAACAGTGCAAGTTATGGTCGATCGCAATAAAGGGATAGTCGACTGTTCATCTTTAATGGAAAAGTCGAAAGATGAATGGTCGACTGTTTGATTATATTGCTATAATGTGCAGTCGACTGTGGTGCGGTCGACTGACATGAAGTGCGGTCGACCGCAATCATGTTGTTCATGACGAATCCACTTTATATTCTTACCATATACTAATCAATCAAATACAGATAAAATCTCACAAATATGGAATGACAACAACTGGTCTTGATAGCTTTCTTGGGCACTAATCAACATGTGCTCTTTTTGAATGACTCCTTCTTTTGCTTGATCTTGCAATCTTTCTTTATTACTTTCCTTCTTTGCCTATTCTTGAATCTCTCTTGAATCTCTTATTGATATTATTTGATCATGGAAATCTGAACAACTCAACTTAAACTTATTAGTATTTTTAGACACATTTTGTGCACACCAAACTAAGAGTCAACAGTCATCAACCACATTACTCGTCAAGGCCTTAGCGCATTTTTGTGCAACAATCCTTACATTTTCAATTTGTAACAAATTAAAAATGTATTTAAAATTGAAATATAATGATTCAAATTAGAATATATGCTGAAGTTAAATATATAAAATAAATCAAAAAAAATTATGCATTGTGATTTTGTAAGAAGACAAAGCCCTCGATTGATACATGGGTTTGAATGCTGGAATGTCGGGGCACTGGTTCCTGCTCTCTCCTGGGAACCGAAATTTGGATCCATGCTGGTATAGTGGGTGGAAGAGCAACATATTGTCGTGTAACCCTATGATACCAAGACATTTTGTCACCGTGCTATAACCCATCATATGGAAGAACACCATGGACGATCATATCAAACCGCTGGCCGTTCCATGCTTCAACAACGAACCATTGGAAACTTGCCCAATTGTGATCAGGTAAGCGACATTCCCTTTACATTATGGAGCTTAGTATCGTATGATCGGGGTGTCGAGATGCTCTGCTGCTGCCCAAACTATCAAAGAAGTCTATAAGGGAAATAAAACTCTACTGCATAAAAGTTTATAAGTGGTGCTATCGTCAACCACATGTGTCTCATCACCGTGCACGCCGGTGATAGACTGTCCGACTGGCACCCGACGTACTCATCTCGAAGCTGGTCAAACTCATATATGTTGTAGGTCAAAACACTACATGAGTTATCAATCCACGTGTGTCCCTCAGTCCAGTACACATCAAGAAGAGCCAACATCGCCTCATTCTTCACGTCTTCCAACCACCACTACGACTGCCTACTTATTCAAGGACGACCGATATAGATATGCTCCCAAACTCCATATCTACAGTATCCCTATCGGCCCCGTCATCTACATCGTATTCAATGCCCCCGCACACAACTCTCATACAAAGACGCTAATGCTGCACTACCCCAACTATACTGGCCGACCATCCTAAGATCGACGAATAATGGCATATACATGAATGACACGACATCACCCGAGGAGTTTGAAAAGATAGCCCATCCAAATAGTGTAAGCATATACGCTTTGGGGTAGCACTCGACATGGTATTCAGTTGAGTCGTAGTTCAAGAACGTGGAGAACATTGACTTTAGCCATGAAATTCGTATCAATTGGCCAAATAATGTAATCTCACCGGCCTCAACACCGAGCAAGCTTCTGACCAACTCCTCTCCATTAAATGTCATACTTCCGATCACAGTCATCCTATGGATCGGAAGTCTCGAAGTGACTGCAGTATCCTGTAGTGTCACTTTCATCTCACCTATGAGAAGATGGAATGTATGTGTCTCTGACCTCCATCTCTTAAGAAGAGTTGTAAACAACGCACGATCTAACTTCATATTTCCCATCAATCATATTCTTTCGACTAACAAGTCATAAGTACACGAATGCATGGGTAACGACGTGTGTTTGCAAAACGTGGACTCCTTTGATAAGTCGTTCCAGACTGACTGAGACATCTGTCTTTGTTGTAACGTAAGGAGTTTAGGTTATATGGGTCTTGGACTTGCAAGTGCATCGGACGACAAAAATGCCTGACCAACATCGATGGGAGTAGATGATTGTCTAGTAACCAACACAAACATGAAAAATTAGTTTAATTACTTACAATGTTATATCTAAAAAAAATAAAAAATGTGATAAGGAATCAGAGTAAACTTACACGTGTAAGTGGTCGTCTGCTAGTAGATGGCCGACCAGTACTAGTCGAGGGTCATCGGCCACTTGTACCATCATCCTCATATGTATTGTCCTGCTAAAAAATAAATTAAAAAACTATTTGGAAAACTCATGAAAATAAACGTATTATTCAAACATCCAAAACATATTATTTACCCGGGGCACACTAGTACTAACCGAGGGTCCGCGCATTCGTATGATTATATCTCACGAAAATGGCCGAAAACTGTGGACTATAGCCCACAAATGAGGCTAAAAAAGTCCAATACAAAATTTCATGAAAACGGCAGGAAACTGTGGACTGTAAACCACAAAATGATGCCAAAAACAGTAAAATAAGAAACCTTAAGAAAGTGATCGAAAATAGTGTACTATAGCCCACAAAATGAGGGAAATAAAAAATCTCACGAAAGTGGCCGAAAACAGTGGACTAGCCCACAAATGATGCTAAAACAGTCAAATACAAAATTTCACGAAAACGGCCGGAAACTGTTGACTGTACCCACAAAATGAGGCCAAAACAGTAAAATACGAAATCTCAAGAAAGTGATCGAAAACTGTGTAATATAGCCTACAAAATGAGGGAAATAAAAATTCTCAAGAAAGATGCCGAAAACTGTGGACTACAGCCCACAAATGCGGCTAAAACAGTCAAATAAAAAGTTTCACAAAAACGAAGTGAAACTATGGAATATAACCCACAAAATAAGGCAAAAACAGTAAAATACGAAATCTCATGAAATTGATCGAAAATAGTGTACTATATAGCCCACAAAATGAGGGAAATAAAAAATCTAATGAAAATGGCCGAAAACTGTGGACAAATACAAATTTTTACATAAACGGCCAAAAACTGTGGAATAGAACCCACAAAATAAAGCCAAAACAGTAAAATACGAAATCGCATGAAATTGATCCAAAACAATGTACTATAGCCTACAAAATGATGGAAATAAAAAATCACACGAAAGTGACGAAAAACAGTGGACTATAGCCCACAAACAAGGCTCAAGCAGTCAAATACAAAATTTTCACGAAAACGGGCAGTGGCCTATAACCCACAAAATGAGGCCAAAATAGTAAAATACGAAATCTCATGAAATTAATCGAAAACAGTGTACTATAGCCCACAAAATGAGGGAAATAATAAATCTTACTAATGTGACCGAAAACTGTGGACTATAGCCCACAAATGAGGCTAAAACAGTCAAATACAAAATTTCACAAAAAATGGAAACAGTGGACTATATTTCCCACGAATGAGGGACATAAAAAATCTCACGAAAGTGGCAGAAAACTGTGAACTATAGCCCACAAATGAGACTAAAAAAGTCTAATACAAAATTTCATGAAAACCGTCGGAAACTGTGGACTGTAACCCACAAAATGAGGCCAAAAACAGTAAAATAAGAAATCTCATGAAAGTGATCGAAAATATTGTACTATATCCCACAAAATGAGGGAAATAAAAAATCTCACGAAAGTGGGCGAAAACTGCCCTTTCTTTTTCGACCCTCCTCCCTTCATTATTTGTGTTCGGCTCGCTTCCATCTCTCGACCCGTGTCCTCAGTTTCCCTCGAGTCCTCGCTTCGTTAGCATCTCCCTTTCTTCCTCCGCCTTCCCCTTCGAGGCTTTCCCATCGGTAGTCTTCTCTCCAGCTCCTACTGTGGGTCTCTCCCTTTTCCCCTGTGGTGTCTGCTCGCAGGCGTGATCCATCATTGCGCTTCAGTAGCTGTGAGGTTCCTTTTGTGTGAGTTTTTGTGGTGGATCTGGGTGTGCTCTCTGGTTGCTATTGTGTCGTCTTTGGTGGGTTGTTAGCGTGGTGCGATGTTGGGCGTTCCCTGTCTTCTCTGAGTCCTGATTAGGGGGCTTGCCTGCGATCCTGTGCCCTCGCTGTGTCTTTTGTCTAGCTCTTCGTGATTTTTCACGCATGTTACCGTGAGTTTATTTTTTTCAATTTTCTAGTATTCTGGCGGTGTTTTGGGCTCGCTCTGAGCGCTTGGTGGCTCTTTTGTGTGAGGTCCGCTCTTATCTCTCTTATTTCTTCCACTGCTTGTTCCTGGCAACGTTTAGCAGTGCCGGGATCTTCATAGTGGCCTTTTTAGTGTCATTGTGCTGTTGATGGTGGTTCTTTTTGATTCTACTCGCTCCAGGTTCATCTACATGCGGTTGTTCTTATCCCTCCCCTGGCTGGCACTTTGGTGCCTGGTTCTTATTGTAGTCCTTTTCTTTTCCCTTTGAATTTTGGAGACTAATCTCTTGGTTTTTAGGTGCTTTTTGGTGTTCAGCTGAATTGCTACAGTTCTGGTTCGTTTACTTTTCCGCTTTGCTCTTTTCCCTCCGTTCATTTTTGCTGTGTTTTGTTGAACTAGCTTTGGGCTACTATGGGCTCATCTTGGATTGATGTAGTTAAAAAAAGAAAATTATCACTAATGCAGAAAGTTTTTTCTCCAATGAGTTTTCATTGGCTACTAATTCTGGTGGGCTGTCTAAACGGTATCCCACTGCGTGCCCTTTTCTCGTTGGTGGGCCCGCCGAGAAGAAACTTCTAGGGCGTTGATCCCCTTCTTTTTACCACCCTTTTACCTCTTCCCCATCTTCCATTTCTAAACCTTCTTCATCTTTCTCTCACTCTCATCCCCAACCTTTGCACTGCTTCCGCTGTCTCCAGGTGGGGCATATCAGGGCATTCTGCTCGGCCAACATGAAATGTTTGTTTTGTTCAAAGTCGGGTCACCCCCGTAATCGTTGTTTTTCCGTACAACAAATTTTGGGCTTGTCGGTGGGGGTCCCCATCTCCGACCAAGTCATCGCTGCGCTTGATTTCCCCTCTTCAATCAAAGTTAGCGGATCTTCAAGCTACTAAGCCTAAGCGCCCAAAGATCTCCTTCTCTTTTCCGCTCCTCCTTACTTCCCCAGTTTCGCAGCGCATTCCGTCCGCTGTCTCCACCGGCCCTGTCGCCAATCCTGCTCCCTTCTCGTTGACTTCTAAGTCGCAGGTCACTGTGGTTTTCTTCTCTGATTCTGAATTCTCAGACAAATTGAAGTTCTTTGAGCAATATGGTGCTATTTCTTTTAGGGGGGGAGGGGTGCGGTCTAACTCTACCTTAAATGTGTTTCTTAGCAATTTTTGTAACGTGCAAGATTGAGAGTGGGCTTTCGACTGTTGTTCCAATGGGGAAGTGCTTATTAATTGTCCCTCCATTAAAATTTTGGAGGAGCTGGTGGCCTCAACCTCTCTATCCATTGGTAATATCCACTTGGCAATTCGCAAATGGATCTTTTGTGGTTTATCCCCGCCCCAGTTGATCCCCTCCCCTGTTAAAGTCACTTTGCTCGGGCTTCCGCCGTTTTGTGTCTCTCATCGAGTTGTGGGTGAGTTTTCTAAATGTATTGGCGAGTTAAAATGCATCTCCTCCTCTACCATGTTATCTTCTGGATGTCTTCAAGTCGATGCTGATTTCTTTTTTTCGTCAGTTCAAGAAAGGATCGATTCGTTCTCTTTAAGAGACCATAAAACTTCGTTTCTTGTTTCGATCTCGTATCAAAATATCGCTGTTGGACTTCCATCGCCAGCTACCGCGCCTATTGAGGCTGCCTTTCCACAAGGTATATATACACTTTTCTCTGCCCACCTCTTTCTCCATCGGAACCTCTTCTCAGTCGTTCACCCCTTCTTCCAACTGGAGAAGGCCTCACAAGGATTTATCCAAAAAAATTACTCCGTTCCAGCGGCGATCAGCGATCGTGCCTCCCAAACCCAAGATCTCTCCCTCTAAAGCTCCCAATTTGGTCTGGATTAACCCAGATTTGGCGGCGAGGAAACCCACATCCTCTCATCAGGGTGCAATGCCTGAATCTATCTCTAAGCCCCCTCCGTTGCTAGCAATCCTAGAAGTTTCTTCTAGGCGGGCCCACCAGCGAGAAAAGGGCGCGCAGTGGGTTACCGTTTAGACGGCCCACCGTATTTAATCTTCATGCCATTAAATATGGTAGCAAAATATGGCATAAAGCTAGAATGGCCAATAATAATTTCCTTAAAGAGGTATTTCTGTCGACCATCGATTCCATTGATCGCTTGGAGGAGATGGGACCTATCTCTGATTCCCTTCGTGCTGAGCGGGTCTCGTGTAAGAGAAGCTACGTGGATTTTCTCCAATACGACCACATTAAATAGGCTCAGCGAGCTAAGTTTCGCTGGCTTAAGGAGGGAGATGGTAACACCTCCTTCTTCCACAATTTCGCGTCGCACCGACAGCGATGCAATCGTATCTCTTCTATTTTTGATAATGGCAATGAATTATCTTCTAAGTCTGACATCCATGCTTCTTTCCTTCGTTTCTTTAAAGAATTGCTGGGCTCTAATAAACATCGTTTTATTCATCTAGACTGGCAGCAACTGTATGGCCAGCAGTCTCACGATCTTTCTAGCTTGGAAGCACCTTTCACCTTGGAAAAGATTAGGCGGGCGATGTTCTCTTTGAAGAGCGATTCCGCCCCAGGGCCGGACGGCTTTCCTGCTTTCTTTTTCCAATGGTTTTGGGATTGCCTCAAAGATGACCTTTTTAAAATGTTCTCGGATCTGCATCAAGGGAATTTTTCCTTTGATAGGATCAATTACGCGCATATATATAGTCCTCATCCCCAAATTTTTGGGTGCTAACTTGGTGTAGAACTTTAGGCCTATTATCCTCCTTAATACTACCTTCAAGATCATCATGAAAGTGCTATCTTCTCGTCTTAGTGCTATTATCCCCCCTTTGATTGATCCTATGCAATCAGGTTTTATTAAGGACCAGTTCATCCTAGATAGCGTCGATTCGGCCCAAGAAATCATTTCTAAATGTCATAGTTCTAACTCGGAGGGTATCCTGTTAAAACTTGACTTTCAAAAGGCTTATGATAGTGTTAGCTGGGACTTTCTCCTAGAAATCCTTTTCCACCGTGGTTTTGGCCCTAAATGGATTGCTTGGGTTAAATCCAGTCTTTTCACTGGAACTTCGTGGCCATAAGTTTAAATGTAAGCGTGGTCTTCGTCAGGGGGACCCTATTTCTTCCCTGTTATTCGCGCTTGTCGCGGATGTGTTTAGTAAACAGAAATTGCGCATTTCTTTAATTGTGTTTCGTTCTCCTTCCCTATCACGTACTTGGGTATCCCTTTGCGAAGGGGGAAGCTTCATAAAGCTGATTGGGTGCCGATGATAGATAAGGTGGAATCGAAACTCAACCGGTGGTCTGATAATCACCTTTCTCGCGGGGGCAGGCTTATTCTTGTTAACTCCGTTCTCTCCTCTATCCCCTTATACATGATGTCCATTTTTTACCTTCCGTCGTGGGTAATTAAGAGGATTGATCGTATTAGAAGAAATTTTTTCTGGTCAGGGTCAGATTCATATAAAGCTGGTACTCATCTCTACAGCTGAAAAATTATCTGCACCTCTAAGCCAGCTGGTGGTTTAGGTGTTTTGAATCTTAGACATCAAAAATTGGCCCTGTTAGGCAAATGGTTATGGAGATTTCTTAAATGTGAGCAGCTGCCTTGGGCGCGCATGATCTCTTCCAATTGTTATTCCCGTAATAATTTGTGGGATTTCCCCCCTTATCTTCCTCGTAAATCATCTTCATTTTGGAAAGGTATCTGGAAAGTAGCCAGTCCTTTCCAATGTGGCTTGGTTCATTAGTGCGCTTACGGCACTAAGACTAGATTCTGGACGAATTTGTGGTTTGGCAACATCAAACTTGCTCATGCGTTCCCTAGCATCTTTCGATTGGCGTCCAACCCCGATGCCTTGGTGTCTGAGTATGTTATTATTATCAATAACCAAAAGTTCTGGTCTATTCATTTCTCGAGCTCTCTTCCTCCGCCTCTTGAGATTGAGCTTCAACAGCTTTTTGATGATATTAACTTTTACACCTGGCATCACATTGAAGATTTCAAATGGAGATGGACTAGCTCTGGTATCTATTCAGTTAAATCCTTCTACAACTTTCTTAATTTTGGTGGGATTGTCTCTCCAAGTGCAAAACCATTGTGGAGCAGCTGTGCTCCTCTCAAGTCTAAAATTTTAACCTAGCTAGCGCTGAATAACAAGCTTCTGATGGTAGAAGTGCTTAACAAGAGGAATCTGGCGGTAGGCCAGTTGTGTGCTTTGTGCATCATGAGGATGCCAATAATCTTTTCCTCAAGTGTGCTTTCATCAAACCTCTTTGGAAGATCGCAGTAACTGCCTGGCAAGTGCCGAGTATTCCCTCCAAATTTGCTTCTTGCTGGAATTCCAGCACATCAAGAAAGAATTTCGTAATTCCTGGTTCCTTTCGATTATGGTGATTATTTGGGTTATTTGGTCTGAACGGAACAAGCATATCTACTTGCTGTCCCTCTCTTCGATAGATAGCATCATAGATGACTTCCTTTTCTATTCCAAATTTTGGCCCTCCGGTCTTACTTTGGATCAAGTTAATGCAATGTTTTTAAGTCGTCTCGATGTGGCACCTAGAAGTTATCGCTCTAATTTTTCTTAATCATGTTGTTCTTTGGCTACTGTTTTTAATTTATGTTCCCGTTTCTTTGCAGACTTGAGGTTGTAGCTTTGTGTTTGGAGTCTTCTTTTTGGTGAACCGGCTGGTTCATTTTGGATGCGAGCTTCATGGCTCGGCTTAGGCCCTTCTCCGTTTCTATTTTGTTTTTCTGGGCTGACTGCTCTCTGGCATGCAGGGGGCAACCTTTGAAGTTGCTCCACCCGTACTTTATGTTCGTCTGTTATGGCGTTCTGGTTCTTTTACTCTGTTGGGGTGTTGCCCCTCTTAGGCCTGTGTGTTTTGGCACCGCTTTAGCCTCTTCTCGTTTAAACTAAACTCTTGGTAATGTTCTGTGGTTACTCTTTTGGTGGTTAGCTCTCTATTTTCGTTTGGCTTCTGACCGACCATGGTCTGTGTGATTTTTTTTCTCTGTGCTACTTTGTGAGGCTTCTGTTGGTTTGGTTGGTTGTTTAGGTCTGGTTTTCATTGCAGTGGAGGGGCTACTCTTTGTATTGCACTCTTTATGTTTGCTTTGTGTGTTTTGCTCAGTTGGGGGTTAGTCCCTGTTTTGTGCGCTAAGCTTGGATGTTGACTATTGGTTGCTTGTGTGGGGGTGATGCTCTGTTTGGTTGGGTGTCTCTGGGCTGCAGTAAGTGGAAACGCTTTCTGTGTTTCCCTTTTCGCTGGCGTTTGCGTTGCAGTGTTGTTCTATGTTGCATTTGCTCCTTCTCTGGTGTTTCGTTTGCGTTCTGTGTTTGGGGTTTGGCACAGAGTTGTTCTTTAGCGTTTCTTGTTTGCTTTTTTGTTTGCGTGTTTCGTTGCTTTCTGCAGGGTGGGAGCCTGATTGCGGTTGCTGTGCAACTGAGCGTGTGGTAATCGTTTTGTTCCCCGCTTCGCGGTCCCTTCTATTGGCCGATCGGATTGGGCGTCCGGACCGCTGTTCCAGCCTTTCCTTGATCGGTTCTGGGCGTTGTATTTGTTGGTTGTTTGTCCTTTTGTTTGTAGTTCTCTGCTTTTGCGCTTCCAGTTGGTCTCGCTGGAGGTATAGCATTTGTTAGCTCAGTTGTGTGGTTGTTGTTCTTAAGGGCTCCTTTTTGTCGTTTTCCCCACTGCGCTTTTTTCCCACCGAGTTTTACTCCTCGTAAAATTGGGTCTTTTGTATTCTACTTTTATTTTTCGTAATATATTTGTGGGCAGGAGCCGTAAGGCTCTATCCATCGTATAAAAAAATAGCCCACAAATGAGGCTCAAACAGTCAAATACAAAATTTTCACAAAAACGGGTGGAAACTGTGCCTATAACCCACAAAATGAGGCCAAAATAGTAAAACACGAAGTCTCAAGAAAGTGATCGAAAATAGTGTTCTATAGCCCACAAAATGAGGAAAATGATGAATCTTACAAATGTGGCATAAAACTGTGGACTATAGCCCACAAATGAGCATAAAACAGTCAAATACAAAATTTCACGAAAAAAATTGGAAATAGTGGACTATAGCCCATAAAATGAGGGACATAAAAATTCTCACGAAAGTGGCCGAAAACTGTGGAGTGTAGCCACAAATGAGGCTAAAAAAGTCAAATACAAAATTTCACGAAAAAAGGCTGAAACTGTGGACTGTAACTCACAAAAAGAGGCAAAAAACAGTAAAATACAGAATGTAATGAAAGTGATCAAAAATAGTGTAATATAGCCCACAAAATGAGGGAAATAAAAAATCTCACGATTGTTACCAAAAACTGTGGACTATAGCCCACAAATGAGGCTAAAACAGTAAAATATGAAATTTCACGAAAACAGTCGGAAACTGTGGACTATAAACCCACAAAATGAGGCAAAAACAGTAAAATACGAAATCTCAAGAAATTGATCGAAAATAGTGTACTATAGCCCACAAAATGAAGGAAACAAAAAAATCTCAGAAAGTGGTCGAAAACTGTGGACTATAGCCCACATGTAGCGCCCCGATTTCCATATACTGGAAAACCGAGACACGAGCCAGGACCTTTTCTTCAATTAGTCACAATACACAGAAAAACAGGAGAATTTAAAACTTCTTATCCAACACCCAATGTATTACAAGTCTGAGTATCCTACAACTGTAATACATTATGATAGTATTACGATAGTACCCTTACATTCCCAAGTGTTACCACTTTTAACAACTTCCATCAAAGTACAAAGAATGAAGAACAACACTTGGTAACTCTCACTTGAGTACTTTCCCACAATAGAAAATCAACGTAATTATTACAGCGAAAACTAAAACATGATATTGACTCCTCGCTTTCCTTGCCTTGAGTCCTCCTGAATCTCGCACCTGTACTTCTGCGATCCAGTACCTATTGAAGTGGGGACGTCAGTATTCACTGACGCTATAAGGCTGATAACTTAGCAGCGAATCTCCCAAAACAACATACAGAAACATGATAATTGTGTCGGTGTAGTTTAAGTGTTTGTGAGTGCCATGACTAGAATCTAATGTAATGTTAACTAAGCTAAGATGCTCTTATTCTAATGCCAGCAAGTCTCCGAAGCAACATGCAGCCCATACTACATGCGCCCCATCTCAAGCCGTCTCTTCATTATTGGGATTTGAACCCGCGCTATGAGTTCTACTCTTGTACCCATCCTGTTCCTGACATGATACTACATGACTGGTGACTATTGCCCGGCGTACCGGACCTCACACCAAAAGCCAACACGAACTACAAGATACTTGTCAACCTTCTTCGTGCTCTCAACTCGTCATGAGAAGGCATAGAACATGCCGGGATCGTAGGGTCTATTTCCCTAGGAACCCTCTTGTTCTTATCATGGTACATTCAGGAATTAACAATCAAGATACGAAACTCGTTCTCCCAACTTGCCATGAAAAAGTACCGCCCGTATCCCTTTGACAGGGGAATACATCCCGATAACACCACCTAGTGTCAGCCTATAGGAGAGGTTGGATTATAGGGTATCACCCCTGACACCAACTCTCACCCTTTCACAATTTATAGATAAAAATGGTTAAGTAACTGTTACTACCCTAACGATGTCACTAACCCTTAACCAACAAGCGGGACATACCACTGTGCTTTCAACTCGACATGAAAAGCACCATATGTGTCCCTCTTCTAACCAAACAAGTGAGACACGGCGCTGTGCTTCCAACTCGGCATGAAAAGCACTGTACGTGTTCCTCTTCTAACCAAACAAGCGAGACACGGCACTGTGCTTCCAACTCGGCATGAAAAGCACCATACGCGTCCCTCTTCTAAAGAGTGCCACAATTAACCTGTCTTAACCTAGACTTCTCAAGATCTCATCGGATCTACTCAAAGCCTACAATACCTACATACGAGCCAATTAAGCTACGTATGAGACCAACCGTTACATACGGCCCAGGTGAGCCACGTATGAGATGACTACATACAAAAACAACCATACAGGTAATCAAGCCTAGAAGCAACCAAACGTGCTTACTAGCAAACTTGATTTTCTATTATTAGAAGCAACAGAAGAATCTACTAACAGCCTAAACAGGCATTCTACCAATGCGAAGCCCAAAACGACCTAACAACTTTTATATATGAAGCTACAATATACCATTCAAGCATGCATGGCTCTTGAATCTAGAACGACTAAGCAATCTCAACATGAGTTCCTTCTAGGGGATTAGCTAGAACGACCTCGCAACTTAATATTGCAACTACAACATGATTTGTTCTCCACTAGTTACAATCCACATCATGCTAGTTCTCTACTAGCACAATTTACGATAACATGATAGTTCCTTACTAACGCTATAACTACAACGCGATAGTTAATACTACAACCACAACATGATAGTTATTATTATAACTACAACACGATTAATCTCTTTGCTATACACTTTAACTACAAGCATGGATACAACTTACGTAGAAATCCACTATAAGTTAAAGCATGAATAGCTACTAGATTTAAGCATGGATATCTCTTACTACTTTAAGCATGGTTAATTGCTACAACTTAGCATGAGTACTAATAATTCAGCATGGTATACAACCTTAACCATTCCTACAACAATCCTAGGCATGGTAGGTCATTCAACATCAATCCTACACATTCCTAAGCATGGATTATACTTTTCTACAACAATCTAAGCAAGGTAGGTAATTAAACAATAATCTTACAACAACCTAAGCATGGATTATACTTTCCTACAATAATCTAAGCATGGTAGGTAATTAAACAATAATCCTACAACAATCTAAGCATGGATTATACTTTCCTACAACAATCTAAGCATGGTAGGTAATTAAACAATAATCCTACAACAATCTAAACATGGATTATACTTTCCTACAACAATCTAAGCACGGTAGGTAATTAAACAATAATCCTACAACAACCTAAGCATGGATTATACTTTCCTACAACAATCTAAGCATGGTAGGTAATTAAACAATAATCCTACAACAATCTAAGCATGGATTATACTTTCCTACAACAATCTAAGCATGGTAGGTAATTAAACAATAATCCTATAACAATCTAAACATGGATTATACTTTCCTACAACAATCTAAGCATGGCGGGTAATTAAACAATAATCCTATAACAATCTAAGCATGGATTATACTTTCCTACAACATTCTAAGCATGGTAGATTAATTCAATATTAATCCTACAACAAGCTAAGCATGGATAGATACTTAGCATCAACCTACAACATTCTAAGCATGGTAGGTAATCAAACAATAATCCTACAACAATCTAAGCATGGATTATACTTTCCTACAAGGAATGAAACATGGTATGATACCTTCCTACCCTAAAACATGGTATTTATTTTTCCTACAAGGAATGAAACATGGTATGATACTTTCCTACCATAAAACATGGTATTTATTTTTCCTACAAGGAATGAAACATGGTATGATGCTTTGCTACCATAAAACATGGTATTTATTTTTCCTACAAAGAATGAAACATGGTATGATACTTTCCTACCATAAAACATGATATTTATTTTTCCTACAAGGAATGAAACATGATATGATACTTCCTACCATAACCGCAACAATTAGCATAGATTTGTTACCTTAAACATGGTATCATCTAGCATGAATATCTACTAACTACTTAAGCATGAATATCATTATCCATTAACTAAGCATGAACATCATTAAGCATGAATAACTACTAACTCAAGTACGAACAACATTCAAGCATGGCATTTTCTATTTAAGCATGAATATCATCTAAGCATGAATATCTACTAAGAATGGGTAACCACTTACTAGCTGTTACAAGGACCATTTATCTATCCTTCCTTCTTTCTTTCTTTATGAACTACAATTTTATTTAAACATAACCTCTACTAAAACTTCATTTAAACATAAACATCTATTTAATAATCATGAGCATCTACTAAAATTTTACATAACATAACATCTACAACTACTTCATTTTAACATCTACTACTACTACTTTATTTGAACATACACATCTACTACTAAAATATCTACTAAATCTTTATTAGCATCTATTTCTTGTTATTACTAGTGAACATAAAAAGCGATCTTTTAATCATTCTACAACTAGTGATTTAGATAGTTCTTTTTCATTCTTAAAATTAACATCTACAATGGGTTCTTTCTTTCTTAAGATTATAAAAGAAAATAAACAATAATAAAATAAGTAAGAACCCTCCATTTTGGTTCAACCAACATATGCTTTCTTTTTAGTCCAAAGTTCAATGTATGTCCTACAACCAAAATGGTTGTATACAAAGTCCATATGCCTTATGCATGAGTTCACATTCAAGTCCTACAACCCCAAATGGTTGTATGTACAGGTCCATATGCATATGTCATTTTAGTCCAATTAATAAACACAAAAACAACCACTACTACTACAAGGATTCCATTTTTATGTTTATTACTACTACTTATCACATTTCTTTTTCATGTGGTATTTAACCATCCACAAACATACAACAACACTATCACAAATAAGCACCCCAAAAGAACAAAGGAAAACAAAACAAGGTGAGAAGAAGAAGAAACCAAAACAACAATTCAAACAAACAAAAGAAGGTGGAGAACCCCCACCTTAATCTTCTTAATGGAAGAACTAGCTTGCTACACTTCTCATTCCCCTTAGCTTCTAGGAAACTTCTAAACCTACAAAGAAAATCCTCAAGTTAGAATGGTTCTCTCTTTTTTTTCCTTTCCTTTTTTTTGTCTTTCTAAAAATGAGACTAAGGTGAAGGGAGGGGTATTTATAGGTGGGAAAAAGGGTGGAGAGTGCAAATGTGCATGCACAAAATGCACACAAGCCCTCCCACAAAATGGGGGCCGGTTTTGCCTAGGGAGGCATGGTGTGGTGGAGGTATGGTGTGGTGGAGGTGCTAGTGAGGTGGAGGAGAGAAGGTTTCTAGAAGAATACCTCCTAATTCTCTTATGCATACATCTTAATCCTATGTTTAATTCTACTACAATCTTAACTATCTAACTAGGATTGTCATGACAAGGAGAACAATTTTATCCATAAAATATATACCACATACTTTGTACAATGTACTAATCGACATACTACACGTATGTGCGCATATATGTATGTATACCGAAAATCTTCGCATAATCCGTATAAAAATAATTTAATCTCGGAAATAATAATAAAATAAATTCTATTATTAGTTCGGAAGATCACGACACCAATTTGATACAATACGGATGTATACTGACTGGTATATGGGTACGATAATGTCTATGAACAAACCGGGTGAAAATCACCAAAATAATTCAATTTTGGAATTAAAACAAAATAATAATAAAATAATAATTTATACAAGGTAATATCCGTCCGGGATATTACACCACAAATGATGCTAAAATAGTAAAATACAAAATTTCACGAAAACCCACAAAATGAGGCCAAAACAGTAAAATACGAAATCTCAAGAAATTGATCGGAAACAGTGTACTGTAGCCTACAAAATGAGGGAAATAAAAAATCTTACGAAAGTGACCAAAAACTGTGGACTAGCACACAAATGATGCTAAAATAGTAAAATACAAAATTTCACGAAAACGCCCGGAAACTGTGGACTATAACCCACTAAATGAGGCCGAAACAGTACGATACGAAATCTGAAGAAATTGATCGAAAACTGTGTACTATACAGCTCACAAAATGAGGGAAATAAAAATTATCACGAAAGTTGCCAAAAATTGTGGACTAGCCCACAAATGAGGCTAAAACATTCAAATAAATTTTTTTATGAAAACGAATGGAAACTGTGGAAAATAACCCACAAAATGAGGTCAAAACAGTAAAATACGAAATCTCATGAAATTGATCGAAAACTGTGTACTATATTGCCCACAAAATGAAGGAAATAAAAAATCTCTCGAAAGTAGCCGAAAACTGTGGACTATAGCCCAAAAAATGAGGGAAATAAAAATTCTCACGAAAGTTGCTGAAAACTGTGGACTGCAGCCCACAAATGAGGCTAAAACAGTCAAATAAAAAATTTCACGATAACGAATGGAAACTGTGGAATATAATCCACAAAATGAGGCCAATATAGTAAAATACGAAATCTAATGAAATTGATCGAAAACAGTGTACATTTGTAAGGGATTTTTCTTCATTCCCTTGTAATTGTGCTGTTGCGAAATCTCCCCTGGTTAATGTACACATTCGCAACGGAATTTTAACTATCCCTTGCGAATATTAGCCACAATAGAATATCTGCAATGGAAGTTGTACCTTGCTATTCTCATATATAAGAGAATATCTATAACAAATTCGTCTCTTGCAAGTGTGTTTTAAAAGGGATTTTTCCCGTTGCTGATGAACTATTGCTACAGAGATCTGCAAGATATAGATTCCGTTGCAATTGCTACCCCGCGAATGCAATTGCACACATTTTTTCTTCATTACTGATTATATTTGAATGGCTTAACCAAATTTACAAATTAAAACAATGTATTTTTACAATGAAGAACATATAATTATTTCACATATTGATTCACACAATTATATGAAGAAAACACAATAATGCAATAAGTTTGAATATTATATAATTCAGAACCTTCTCATTACAAAATTTTTTGTTTGTTTCATAGTGCCAAAACAACAATACATTCTAGAAGACAAGATAAGTTGTGAAACTCCAAGAAACAAAATAAAATGTTTTCAAAATAACTTTTAACCCGCTACTGCTTCCATGTATCCCCAACTTCACTTTTCACGTAAGGTCTTCTGCATATTCCTCATTACCCACTGTCTCATAGTCATCGCCACTACATATAGACTACATGAAAAAGAAACAATACAGAATTAGAACTCGTTGTTCAATATATATAGATAATAATATATTATCCAATTGAGGCAATTAAATATATGGCTACCTCTTGTCGTATTTGACTATATGACTACCCAAGTGATGATCAAAATCATTTGATAGTCGATTTCTGCTGCACTGCAATGATTTTTTCTGCGAAAGTTTACAAATAAGTAAAAATTCTTGTACTTTTTTTACTTCATTCTTGAAATAAATGGTCTTCTAATCAGGTATTCAACCATAATCAGGTATACAACCATAAAAAAGTCACATTGTTAGGAATGATTACTTGAATTCTTTGACTAATCTGAATGAGGGATATTGAACTTTCTATAGTGGGATATGAGATTGAAGTATCTGATATTGCTAGAACCAGGCAATGATCATCTGTGAAAGCTGCCCTATCATATATGCCCCCCCATGTTTACATTTCTAATTCTCAGGCAGATTTCAGTTTCTGCACATATTTTAAAAAAAGTCACGGAAAGGGTATCTTAAGTTTCTGATGGATTGATCATGAAAGAAATTGGCCATGTCTTTTGACAGTAATTCATCAGCATGTGTAAGAGGAGAGACACATTGCCAACAGCATGTGTAAGAGGAGCAACACTCTCTCCAAGGTGTTTGTAGCCAGCTATATAATCCAAAAGAAGAAATTGATGTTAAAAATGAGATTTCTAACTTAAGCAAATAGTATCATGATCACTTAAACCTTTTGTTATCAGAATGTGGTTGGCTATGGAGATTGGAGAACAAGGCTCCATGAAAAGCATGAAAAACGTTTACAACTAGTTGTTGACTTTTTCCTATTCATTGTCGAATTCTAAGGGAATTCTGGATGAGATAAGGTTGCCATAATCCTAAACAAATGAAGTAAACTACCTAGAAGAAAGGGAAAGAAGGGTGGATGTGCTATATGTAGATTGCATTAAACGTAAACTCAGAAGTAGTATATGAGGTACTCTTGTCAATTGAATTGTTGTACAACATGTGTGAATAGTCTACAGAGCTGGAGAAATACCTGGTTATATAAGTGATAGAACAAACTGACCAAGATAAGATATGTGACGAACTTTGTCAGCCCTACTTTGGCAATTGCATCTTTAAACCCATGCTGAATTAGCTGAGGCCCCTCAATCTGTGAATTAATGAACAAGCCGTAAGATGTATATTATTGCATAATTTGATATAATTCCTAGCAATTTTGTACAGAGTTCTGTGCAAAGTTAGAAAATCCAACAAATGTTTCTCAAACCTGACACGTAAAAATAATTCATTTAATTGAATGTGAATCATTTCCCCAAAGAAAATGGAGCGTAATCATTTGGTCAAATATGGATACAACAATCTAGAGTATATATATTACACTACAAATTAACCATGTGCAAAGGAGTTTATGTGACATTTCTTCGAGACTTTCCTCCAAAGGATACCTATCAAGTACTTGGTAAAAAAAAAAAAAATTGCTCAAACAATTGAGGATTTATTTAGAAATCCTTCAGTCCAAATTATACTGAGATTTACCTAAAGATAAAAGATAGGTTTCTTTATGGTCAAAAAAATCCAACAAAAAAAAGAGTGCTACAATTAAAATTTCACTGAATAAGTAGCACTTAATATTTTTTAAATTTTTAATGGTGTGGAATCTAATTATGTAATTCTTTATAATCTCAAATTGTAACTGTATACAGTAAAATTTTCAATACTTGTACCAAAAGATACAAAAATTGCATATCCTTTACAATTAAGTATGTAAAATAATGGAAGGGTACAGTGGTCAAAGCTTTGATATAGAGCAGAAGTGTACGAAGGAAAAGGCGAAGGTTCTATGTAATGTATGTTTATTAATTAATAGGTAAATGCATAGTTTTGAAGGATCGCCGTATCCCGATCTGGATCAGCCAGATCGAATCGGTCTCGAGAGATGTGGTAAAATTTACATTTACCTTCTCCTTCGGCATAGTGATTTGAAATCTTCTATCTCTAGAACTTCTTGGCACCTTTCTGATTAAAATGTTTCATGTTTAGCATATTGAACTGATATAATGCCATAGACAACCAAACCCCAAAATTAGATCTCATCTTTAAAATGCACAGTTCATCCATAACTACAGCAAAAGATACATGCATATAATTGATAGCGATGCGAGATTATGATAGGGAATAATATCCTTACATGCATCTACCACTAATTACTGATATATCAAAAGAGAATATAGAATATGAAGTACAAAAGGAGTAAGCAGATTACCAATTACGACGGGTGCCAGAGATAACCAGAGTGTTAAAGGTATTTGTTGTCCAAGGATGAACTAGGAAGCGGCCGCATTGAAGAAATGCTCCAGTGCTGTAACAATTCATGGATTAATGCGATAAAAAACAGCATAATGCGATCAATATCCTTTTTTTTTCTTTTTTTTATTGATGTGCTGAGGGGGGTGTTAGAACAATATGCATAAATCATTTCTTTTATAAGAACAGTAACAGTAATAATTTGCAGTTGCGAGACATGGTGCCTTTATGAAATGAGAACACCATAACCTCAATATGAAATGAGACTAGACAAGTATCTATTTATCAAAGCAAATCAATAAGCATAAACCATGCCTCCGTATCCAGAAAAGAACAAAAGCATAAACATAAACACATATTAATGTAGAGTTTTCCATTGGCAAAATCCTTCTCAAATTAAATAAAAACTCTACCAGTAAAATCCCCATGTCCCAAATCAATACCACTATTGATGCCATATATGCACATTGAAAAATCAAACCATCAAAATCTAATCTAAAATCCAACTTCCCCAAATCAAATCATTCACCTCAAGTGTGCCCTAAACAGAAAGAAGAGAGAGAGGAAGAATGATATACCTGAGGACAGGTTGGACGACGCTCGAGAGTCATTGGTGTGGAGGACGACGCAGCGATGATGATGATGCGTGGAGAAATACCTGGTATGGAGGATGAGGAGGTAGAGAGGAAGAGGTGACAGGGAAGATGAGGAGTGGAGGAGGAGGTTTTGGTTTTAGGGGGAGGGTTTGGTTTTTTTTCCTTTATTTTTTTCCTTTTGTTTTGGATTGGGAAAAGATGAGGGTTTTGATTGTTTTTTTTTCTTTTTTTGCCCGCTCAATATTTGAGAAGTATGGGTATCTTTTTAGCATCAAATTATTGAGCGGCAAAATTATATATGTAAAGCACGTGTTCATACTTAATTTATTTAAAATTTAAATATTTTATTTCTACTTTGGTAATGGAATATTGTTTGTTACAATTGTTCCCTTGTAATTATCAACATCTGCAACAATTCAATAGAATCTCTTGCGAATGTTAAAACATTTGCAATGGATGAGTTTGTTGTGATTAATTTATTGTTGATGGTAGCACCAACAAGGGATTTTTTGTGCTTGCAAATAATCCATTATTATTGCAAGATTTTCTACTAGTGATACATCTTAATCCTATGTTTAATTCTACTACAATCTTAACTATCTAACTAGGATTGTCATGACAAGGAGAACAATTTTATCCATAAAATATATACCACATACTTTGTACAATGTACTAATCGACATACTACACGTATGTGCGCATATATGTATGTATACCGAAAATCTTCGCATAATCCGTATAAAAATAATTTAATCTCGGAAATAATAATAAAATAAATTCTATTATTAGTTCGGAAGATCACGA
Organism: Hemerocallis citrina; assembly: GCA_017893485.1. Taxonomy (NCBI): domain Eukaryota; kingdom Viridiplantae; phylum Streptophyta; class Magnoliopsida; order Asparagales; family Asphodelaceae; genus Hemerocallis; species Hemerocallis citrina. Next base: position 91,181,894 of record CM030361.1, read on the forward strand.
CACCAATTTGATACAATACGGATGTATACTGACTGGTATATGGGTACGATAATGTCTATGAACAAACCGGGTGAAAATCACCAAAATAATTCAATTTTGGAATTAAAACAAAATAATAATAAAATAATAATTTATACAAGGTAATATCCGTCCGGGATATTACACCACAAATGATGCTAAAATAGTAAAATACAAAATTTCACGAAAACCCACAAAATGAGGCCAAAACAGTAAAATACGAAATCTCAAGAAATTGATCGGAAACAGTGTACTGTAGCCTACAAAATGAGGGAAATAAAAAATCTCACGAAAGTGACCAAAAACTGTGGACTAGCACACAAATGATGCTAAAATAGTAAAATACAAAATTTCACGAAAACGCCCGGAAACTGTGGACTATAACCCACTAAATGAGGCCGAAACAGTACGATACGAAATCTGAAGAAATTGATCGAAAACTGTGTACTATACAGCTCACAAAATGAGGGAAATAAAAATTATCACGAAAGTTGCCAAAAATTGTGGACTAGCCCACAAATGAGGCTAAAACATTCAAATAAATTTTTTTATGAAAACGAATGGAAACTGTGGAAAATAACCCACAAAATGAGGTCAAAACAGTAAAATACGAAATCTCATGAAATTGATCGAAAACTGTGTACTATATTGCCCACAAAATGAAGGAAATAAAAAATCTCTCGAAAGTAGCCGAAAACTGTGGACTATAGCCCAAAAAATGAGGGAAATAAAAATTCTCACGAAAGTTGCTGAAAACTGTGGACTGCAGCCCACAAATGAGGCTAAAACAGTCAAATAAAAAATTTCACGATAACGAATGGAAACTGTGGAATATAATCCACAAAATGAGGCCAATATAGTAAAATACGAAATCTAATGAAATTGATCGAAAACAGTGTACACACAAAATGAGGGAAAAAATCAATCTTACGAATGTGACCGAAAACTATGGACTATAGCCCAAAAATGAGGCTAAAACAGTCAAATACAAAATTTCGTGAAAAAAATGGAAACAATGGACTATAGGCCACGAAATGAGGGACATAAAAAAATCTCACGAAAGTGGTCGAAAACTGTAGACTGTAGCCCACAAATGAGACTAAAAAAGTCTAATGCAAAATTTCACGAAAATGGCCGGAAACTGTGAAATGTAACCCACAAAATGAGGTCAAAAATAGTAAAATAAGAAATCTCATGAAAGTGATCGAAAATAGTGTACTATAGCCCACAAAATAAGGGAAATAAAAAATCTCACGAATGTTACCGAAAATTGTGGACTATATAGCGCACAAATGAGGCTAAAATAGTCAAATATAAAATTTCACGAAAACGGTCGGAAACTGTGGACTATAACCAACAAAATGAGGCCAAAATAGTAAAATACGAAATATCAAGAAAGTGATCGAAAATAGCGTACTAGCCCACAAAATGAGGCCAAAAACTGCAAATTAAAAGGACCGCCTCTACTCAAACAACATGGCGATTATGTCTCAAAAAGGGCTCTCAACATGATGCAGGAGAATATTAGAATTCAAATAAAATCCACAACCCTTGCTACAACTTCGAAGAACTGGAGTAGTGGTAGGGTTATTTCACACTTGTAAGCTGGAAACTTGGAAGTGACAACAAATATCAAATAACTTCGATGTTTCACGTAGGAGGTAATAACATTTAATAGTAGCGAGTTTACTATTAAATTTCTGCATAATATTACAACTAAAATGATCTATTTTTGTAAAATTTTGAGTTTTTTTCTTTTGTTCACATCATACTCTCGAAGGTGACGTGCAAAGAAAGACCGTCTTAAGCCCTTCACTTGACCTCTGATATTCAATTAGCATCTTTCCCATTTCAAAGTTTGCCACAAACATCTTTAGATATTCAAGAAATCATAGAACACATCGAGTTTTCATATAATATAGATAACTCATTTCTCAGAAGGACAAATATGTCTGATGCCCTAGTTTGGTAATACCTATAATAACAAATTATTTTGATGCTCAATGCATTTGGCATTTCTAGTTTAGCGACAATGGTTCTATGGTTTATGATAAGTTAAAGTTTTGTGCTTAATTGACTTGTTATTCAAAAGAAGTGAATACAAATGCGCATCTAAGAGTATCTGTAGTCATTTGAATCCAAAATTTTGATATTTGACATTTAGAAGTAAGAAATTGAGGTTGAAGCTGTAGTCGTTGAACCCAAAATATAGCTTTTTTTAATAAAAGAACATGACGGACGATAGACGAAGTTTCGTCATGTTTAAAATTTGATTTTAAATTTAAAAAGTTACGAACGAGGAATCAAATATTATCTGAGAAAAAAAACGAGATATCAAATTTTGTCTGAGCCTATTTAAATAATTAAAATAATTAAATCCTAATTTCAAAAAAAAAAAAAAAACCTTTATGTACCGTTATACTACAGGCTACAACTTATGGTCCAAAAAAAGGGTAGGTGACCTCAGCCGTTGGATCCTGTCCACAAATCAAACGGCTAACTCTTACCCCCAAATTTAAAATTCCAACAGGCTTATTATATTCCCAATAAATCCCATATGACCGTTATAGCTGCTCTCTCTCTCTCTCATCTCTCACTCTCTATCGTTCTTGATCCCTGACTTCAATCCTCCGAAAAAAACCCCCCAAATCCCTCAACAGAATTTCAAGAGATCGAGACGAGAAGAAACCATGGGTGAGGAACCCAAAGAACTCTCAGCCCTTGAAGCGATCACCCAAGTATTCCAACGCCACGGTATATATCTCTTCCTCTTTCCTTCTATTTTTTAGATTTGGTTTTTTTTTTTTTTTTGATTGTTTTTAAATGGGTTTTTGTTTCTGATTCTAATGGTATGATTAAGCACGGATCTTGACGTTTCTTGTTTGTGTATTGTGAATCAGAAGATGGATAGACCTTGCCCGAGAATGTATAATGTCAAGAAATTTGTACAGGTTCGATCTTCAGTTGAATTAATGTGTACTCTATCTGATTATGTTGATGGGTTTTTTGATTATTTCCTTTTTCTGGGTTGTAGTTGTCCTTTGTGATCAAGATGAGGATTGAGCCAATTCGGAATCTATGGATGATAAACAAGACAACAATCAGGTAATCAAAGCGCTCTCTCTTTCTCTCTCTCTCTTCCTCCCAATTGAAATTTAATTTTGAGAAATGGTTTTTTTTTTTTTTAAATCAAGAAGGGTTTTCTTTTTTTTTTGAAAAAGGAGAGACATAAAGAGTGTAGGAATTAAAACTTAGTAGATTATGAGAAGAATGAGGGTGTATTTCTGATTGATGCAGAAGTACAAGTCAATTTTTTGTGTGTTCTTAGATCAATCATTCCTGATGATAGGGAGATTGAGTATAATGTCACCCGTGGAATCAAAGCATGAATAAAGTGGGAAAGTGATGTGTATTCACAAAATAATGAAATGCTCATGAGTTAAATGGAAAGTTTAATAGGAGACTATATGACCAGTAGGCTTTATGATTCCCAGTGTTGGGCAATTTTGAAACATGTCTAGAAATGGGGTTAGCTGAAATGCATTTTTAAAGATGGGTGAGTGACAGACATGAAAAGATAATATGAAGAACAGGTGCTTCTTTAAGAGAGAGTAAGATGAGGGAGAGTGATTGAGATGGGTTGGGCCTGTTGAACGAAGACCAATAACGGCAACAGTTAAAAAAGAGTGATAGGATTGTAGTTGAAGGAGCAAAAACTAGAGGTAGCCTAGACAGACTTGGATGAGGTAGTTAACAATGATATCATTAGGTGTTGATTTGACGAAAGAAATGATTACCCTCCTCAGAGCAAAGAAGAAAAGTTATTTATATAGCTGATACCTTGGTTTTGGTATGAAGACTTTGTTGCTGTTGTTGTTCTTGTATGCTTGAATCACCTTTGTAGTATATACACTTGTTAACTACAGCTAGAAGCTCTACCGATGAATCTACTCACTGGCAATGTCCAGCCTACTGCAGAGTTGAACCCTTGCAGCCAAGCATTACACCATTTGTCATTGTATGCATACTTGTTAGTTAATAATAGATTATTGGTGCTAAGTGCAAACTGGCCGCTATTTACCTACTTGTCTCCATAACATGTTCTGCCTCATATCATTCTTTTACTTGACCTTTAACAAAATGTTACAAGTATCATTTTCAACTCTATGTTTCCCCAGGTGCAGCTATGTGCACTGTAAAGATCAGTATATTGTTTCATCTGAGCATATTAAGAAGCACGGATGATATGAATACTCCATATTGCTTTGTACTCTCGAAAACACCAATGATAGTCTCTAGAGACTACAAATTATGCATGCTTAAAGTTTCAGGTGATTGAACTTGCATTTTTTGTTACTTTGTTGAAGTTCATTGTTGCAATTCTTGTTGCTTAGAACTTAGAAATCAATTAATCAAAAGCTTATGTTGATGGATTATAGGCCAACATTTCTGATGATGTCTTATATAGGCCGACTAAGTGCACTGTAGAGATCGGTATATTGATTTTTCTATGAGTATCAGGAAGCATGGATATGGATAAGTCCATTTTGCTTTGTAATTTTGGAAACGCTGGTGACTGTGTCTACAATTTGTGTGCTTAAAGTTTCTGCTGCTGATGTTGCAATTCTCGTTGCTTTTTTTATTATTTTTCACTGTTACAATTCCTTTTCTGTTAGAACTAGGAATCACTTAATCAAAAGCTAATGCTGATGGATTATAGGCCAATATTGTGTATCAGGTGCTCTTTTTTTTATTTTTCACTGTTACAATTCCTTTTCTGTTAGAACTAGGAATCACTTAATCAAAAGCTAATGCTGATGGATTATAGGCCAATATTGTGTATCAGGTGCTCTTTGACATTTTGCATTGTTGTTGCTTCGTTGTTTTTGGTCATGTAAGGATTACTAAATATTTATATCTCAAATTAAAATTAAAATTACTAAATATGTTATTTGGACTTTGAAAAAATTATTGTAGAAGAGAAGCAAAGAACTAGCTCGTTCATCTGGAGAACAAGTTGGCAGTTCTCGCAATCATGGTAACAATTTTATCTCTGGATCTAAAGGGAGTGGCACCAACCTCTACATCAACTGTCTTTTATGGATGCCAACGGTATTGCATATGCAGATGAGTTTGACACTTCTATCGTCATACTGAATACTGTTTGTTTCTTTACTGTCATTCTTTTGAATTTCCCTCCGATATGCTTGAAGGAAATATATAGGTGGTCTCCGTATTCACATATTCACTAGTCAATATGGGTCTTCTGCAGGCAATTGTACTCTATCATCTTCACGAATATGATCATGCAAGGTCGATTCTGGAACCCTTGTATCAGAATATCGATCCAATAGATGAGGTACTAGACACATAAGCATATCAATCTTTGTTTATGTATGTTGCCTTTTAATCTTTCCTTCTAATTTATGCCTGTTCATTTCCAGACAACAGCTCTTCATGTCTGCCATCTCTTACTGGATATTTTATTTGCTTCCCAGGATGCACCAAAAGCTGCAGTAAGTTTTAATGTTAAATGTACTGCACGTCTTTTCAGTTATTAGTAAATGTTATATGGGGATTATATTATTTTTTTGCATTAGTGCTATCATCTGTGAATAATTAAATGCATGTCCTTGGAAGCTGATCATTGCATATAAATTATCCCAAACATGACCGCATTATCATCAAACTTTTCTTATGTCTGTTTGGTGATAGTACAAACAATGGACTTAAATAGAAGTTGGGATGGAGAGACCTATCTGCTTAAGCTATTGGGTTAAGTTGGTTCTAAGCTAGTCAGCTCTCGTAGGAGGCCCCGGAATATCTTTATATTAGGTATGGCTAAGAGAGTAAGATCTAACGTGTTACACCTTCATACTAGTTATGATTGGGGAGTAAGATCCAACTGGCAACTTTAGTTTGAAATAAGACTACGACATGTCAGCTTAAATTTTTGGGCCAGGTTGGTTCTCAATCCATTTTAAAGGCCCATATATACATCTATACACATTTTGTTGTATATATTTTTAGCATATATATAAGAAAGGTCATATTGAATTTCACATTCTAAAATGAACTTTTTATTGGTTTCTAGTTTTAAGTTACTAGATATGCCTATTTGTTCACCACTGACATCCCCCTGTATCTAAGAGTTAACAAGAGAACTTTGCGTTATTTATTGCTTGGTATCTTTTTCGGTAATATGAGTGTCAGTTTGTATGTCCTACAGATTAGTGGGAGAGGCAAACTTGACCATTTTGAGACTGTGGGTTCTACTAATAAAGGGAAACTATGAGGGTTAAGGAAAATTGCCCAAGGTCCCTTTGGTATGTAAATGTGAATGGATGATTGGCACCATATATGTTATTATTCTCCATGGCCTATGATGCATCCACTCAAACAATCTTGTGACCCCCTTTATATCCCCTTGCATCTAAGGGTGACAATTTTTTAACCAAAAAACTGTTCATTTTTTAATGACAACCTTTAAATATAAGTGAAAACAGTAAGTCGATAGTGGATCGCTTTACAACATGAATATTGGACAGTGCTGATCATTCATTGGAGTGGAGAGCTGATTTCTCACATGTCGTATGAGCAAATTTCCTCCCATATGATCTGATACCCAGTACTCTTTCTCTCCTATATGAGCCTTCCTTCATATTTTCTTAATTGGCTTGTTTCTTCTTTATTCTTATGCTGTTGCATTTCTTTACTCAAATTTCAGGAAATCGTTCAATATTTGGAAAAATATTTTGGCGTTGGCTGCTCGCCGAACCAGAGCCACCATGGAAACACCACTCAGCATCAGTCTGTAAATCAAGGATCTAAAACTTCTGCAACAAGCAATAACTCTGCAGTAGTCCCTAGGGAGATTAAGTCATGGAGGAGAAAAAATTCGCATTTGGTCTCACTGATCTCAATTAGGTTTGCAGTAGTCCCTAGGGAGATTATGTGACAGCTATTATCCTGTTGCCTCCAGTATCACCGATACTGTAAGCTATTTGCCCACCACCAATTTCAATTTTTTTGGTTCCTTTCTGTTTTAGGGACAATATAACAAAATTTAAGCATGTTATGGTGATTAAGAACATGTATAATGCAGTAGTAGGTAGTGTTAAACCAATTAGAGATTGACATTCAAGACGAGGTCTAATGATACATTTTTTGGTTGATGACATTAGACTAGAATTGATGAGACTTGAGATGAGAGCATTTAAATTAGATAAGGAGAGACATAAAGAGTGTAGGAATTAAAATTTAGTGGATTACGAGAAGAATGAGGGTGAAGGAGTACAAGCATCAGGTCCGGAAGAGATGAGGACGATGATGAGTATGAGCTTCAGTGGGCAGCGATTGAGAGGTTGGGGACCCTCGACAGGACGAGGAAGTCAGTGCTTAGTATTGATGAAAAGAAGGAGGTAGATGTCTCCCATCTTGGAGCAGTAGAGAGGTGGTTGTTCATCGAGAAGCTCATCAAGCACATCGAAAATGATAACCTCCGGCTGCTGCTGAAACAAAATCTGAGAATGGAGAGGTGAGCTTAAATTCTTTATGTATTCTCAACAAAAAAACTGATGTATAGATCATCAATATTGGGTAACTTAAATTAATCAATTAGAATCAATGTAAGACCAGGTTAACTAGTAAAAACTTAATATTCAACCAACCAAACTAGTCTCACCAAGTTACAGCTTCATAATACAAAAACAAGCAACAATTTAATTGTTAATATATGGCACGATCTTTTCAAATGTACACTGGTTATAACAATCATATGTGCACAATCCAATATGCACTGAAACACAAATATAGAAGTCTCAAATTATTGAATGAATCTTTAGGTGTGCAATAATACATACGCTATTACATTATTCCATATTGATCGAGAAATTTACTGATGAAGAAGTACAAGTTAATTTTTTCATGTTCTTAGATAAATCATTCATGATAATGGGGAGATTGAGTATGATGTCATCTGCAGAATCAAAGCATGAAGAAGTGGGAAAGTGCTGTGTATTCACAAAATAACGAAATGCCCATGAGCTAAAGGGAAAGTTTAAGAGGACACTATATGACTTACTAGGCTTTATGATTCCCTGTGTTCGGCAATTTCGAAACATGTCTAGAAATGGGGTTAGCTAAAATGCATATATGTCATGTTCTTGATTGTTCTATTCAACAAATAATTAAGCTTGTTCTCTTATCTCTTATGGACAGGTGTTGCGATGGCAAAGAATAAAGAAAAGATTTTAACTCGGAGGTGGAGACAGGAAGGAGAGGTATCGAGTAGAGTAAGCTTTAAAAATTGTGAACATATGAGAGGAACTACTAATGGGGCAAGGACCAATTGTATTGGATGAGTAATCGTTAAGGACTTTGTTCGGTGGACCAATTGTATTGGATGAGTAATCATTAAGGACTTTGTTCGGTCTTTAGTTTTGCTGCTGCTGCTGCCGCGGCGGAACTATGTTTTTCATAATGTCGTTTACTCATTTTTGTGGGGGCATCGACAGTCGCTTTTTGACACTTTTGTATGCATTGTGGCTAGCGATTGATAATTGTTGGCCGTACTACCCTTTTGCATTATGTTTTTGGTTGTTCTTTGTGTTACAAAAGTGTTACGATTTTATTTACAAATACTTCGAAAAGAAACGGTGCGCATACAAGCCGCATGTAATCCAGTTTGAGATTTGCACACTCCTGCGCGCGATAGAGAGCCTCATCTCTCTTGTCTAGCTATCTTACAATGCTTACAATATTCCCTCAACCATTTTTTCTGAAATGAAAACGTCTCTTTCTCTTTTATCCCTTAATCGTTTTTAGTAGATAAATATATGATTTTGATCTACTCATGAAGGAGAGCACAAATCAATCAAGATCTCTCAATAATTCATCGAGGATCTTACTGAAAATTTCTCTCAAAAGCTGGTTCAGAAATGGTGTTAATACACTCATTTCTAACATTTCCCACCTGAATGAAAATTGACGATCACAGATACGACAGACTGACACGACAGACATGGTGATAGAATTCAGCGGTTGAAACGTGCATCAGATTAGGTAGGTGTTACCCTTTGATCATTACCTTATGAAAGTATGTTTACTTTAATAAACTAGACAGTGGACACAATGTCCTTGAACTGTTCTGTCATCTGTGTAAATGATGACATATATCACACAGGAATCTTCCTAATGCATTTCTGTTCTCATTGTTATGTTCGTTTTGGCCATGAACATACGCCTGCTTCTGTAAGAGTTTGATGAGAATATTGACCTATATTATTCGCGTGGAAGCGGCTCTTCTTTCCTCTTACATAGGTAATTTCTTAGTTAAGAGTAACCCGCATTACTCTGTTCGGATATCCGACGCATAAGAATCATTAAAAGCCTAGCTTAACCTGTTACCTTACGGGCTGAATAACTGTTTCATCATGGGAATGGACATGGGAAAATCCCCACAGTGATCCAACTTGGTCTTTACAGAGTTGTCCCTTTGAACCTAGAAGTTGGGATTTCCAGTCAGCTATGTTGGGTGTCCATTGTATCGAATTCTTTCATGGGCTTTAGTCCCATTCCCCTCGATGATTTATCAACTAGCTCTCTGTTTAACTCTTTGGTTAGCGGATCCGCAATGTTATATATAACCTTTGACTTTACATTATCCACAAAGATAACCCCAGTAGAGAGTAGTTGTTTATGTCTTCGGCGAATGTGTCTAGATTTACCATTATACATATTGCTCTGTGCTCTACAAATTGCATATGGGGGGATAGACCTGTCCACCTTGAAATATCCTCAAGGAAGTTGCGTAACCATTCAGCCTCTTCCCCACATTTTTTCAGTGCGATGAATTCAGATTCCATCGTGGATAAGATCACTGTTTGTTTTGAGGATTTTCAAGAAACGTCTGCACCACCTAGTGTAAACACATAACCATTAGTGGATTTTGAGAGGGAGCGGGCATGCAGTTTCGTTTTTTGCGCCAAATCCTGATGGAGAAGGGGATAGGCTTCGGTTCGGCTTTGGGTCCAAACAGGCTTCGACCCGAGCCGTTAAACCCTCTCTAACTCCCTTCTTTCTTTCTTCTTGTTTTTTGGTGGTTGTTGTTTGTTCGGCAAATCCGAGCTATGGATCATGATTGTGGGCTAGTACACAAATGAGGCTAAAACAGTCAAATACAAATTTTCACGAAAAAAACTGGAAACAGTGGACATAGCCCCCAAAATAAAGGAAACAAAAAGTCTCACGAAAATGGCCGAAAACTGTGGACCATAGCCCACACATGAGACTAAAAAAGTATAATACAAAATTTCATGAAAACGGCCGGAAGCTATGGATTGTATTCCACAAAATGAGGCCAAAAACAGTAAAATAAAAAATCTCATGAAAGTGATCGAAAACAGTGTACTATATAGTCCACAAAATGAGGGAAATAAAAAATCTCACGAAAGTGGCCGAAAATTGTGGACTATATAGCGCACAAATGATGCTCAAACAGTCAAATACAAAATTTTCACGAAAACGGGCGGAAACTGTGGCCTATAACCCACAAAATGAGGCCAAAATAGTAAAACACGAAATATCAAGAAAGTGATCGAAAACAGTGTACTATAGCCCACAAAATGAGGGAAATAATAAATCTTACGAATGTGACCGAAAACTGTGGACTATAGCCCACAAATGAGGTTAAAACAGTCAAATACAAAATTTCACGAAAAAAATGGAAACAATGGACTATAGCCCACGAAATGAGGGATATAAAAAATCTGACGAACGTGGCCGAAAACTGTGTGGACTATAGCCCACAAATGAGACTAAAAAAATCTAATACAAAATTTTACGAAAACGGCCGGAAACTGTGGATTGTAACCCACAAAATGAGGCCAAAACAGTAAAATAAGAAATCTCTTGAAAGTGATCGAAAATAGTGTACTATAGCCCATAAAATGAGGGAAATAAAAAATCCCACGAAAGTGGCCGAAAACATTGGACTATACCCCACAAATGATGCTCAAACAGTCAAATACAAAATTTTCACGAAAATGGGCAGAAACTGTGGCCTATAACCCACAAAATAAGGCCAAAATAGTAAAACATGAAATCTGAAGAAAGTGATCGAAAACAGTGTATAGCCCACAAAATGAGGGAAATAATAATCTTATGAATATGACCGAAAACTGTGGACTATAGCCCACAAGTGAGGCTAAAACAGTCAAATACAAAATTTCACGAAAAACACTGGAAATAGTGGACTGTAATTCACAAAATGAGGCCAAAAATAGAAAATTACGGAATCACATGAAAGTAATCGAAAATAGTGTACTATAGCCCAAAAAATGAGGGAAATAAAAAATCTCACGAATGTTACCGAAAACTGTGGACTATAGGTCACAAATGATGCTAAAACAGTCAAATCCAAAATTTCACGAAAACGGCCAGAAACTGTGGACTAATATATAACCCACAAAATGAGGCCGAAATAGTACAATACGAAATCTGAAGAAAGTGATTGAAAACTGTGTACTGTAGCTCACAAAATGAGGGAAATAAAAATTATCACGAAAGTTGCCGAAAACGGTGGACTATAGCCCACAAATGAGGCAAAAACAGTCAAATAAAAAATTTCACGAAAACAAACAGAAACTGTGGAATATAACCCACAAAATGAGGTCAAAACAGTAAAATACGAAATCTCATAAAATTGATCGAAAACAATGTACTATATAGCCCACAAAATGAGGGAAATAAAAAATCTCACGAAAGTGAATGAAAACTGTGGACTGTATAGCCCACAAATGATGCTAAAACAGTCAAATACAAATTTTCACGAAAAAAACTGGAAACTGTAGACTAGCCCAAAAAATGAGGGAAATAAAAAATTTGACGAAAATGGCCGAAAACTGTGGACTATAGCCCACAAATGAGGCTAAAAAAGTCAAATACAAAATTCCGCAAAATGAGGGAAATAAAAAATCTCACGAAAATGGCCGAAAACTGTAGACTATAGCCCACAAATGAGGCTAAAACAGTCAAATAAAAAAATTCACGAATAGAATGGAAACACTGGACATAGCCCACGAAATGAGAGAAATAAAAAATCTCACAAAAATGACGGAAAACTGTGGACTAAATACAACGGCCAGAAACCGTGGACTGTAACCCACAAAATGAGGTCAAAAACAGCAAAATAAGAAATCTCATGAAAGTGACCGAAAATAGTGTGCTATAGCCCACAAAATGAGGGAAATAAAAGATCTCATGTAAGTGGCCGAAAACAGTGGTCTAACCCACAAATGATGCTAAAACAGTCAAATACAAAATTTCACGAAAACGGTCAGAAACTGTGGACTATACCCACAAAATGAGGCCAAAATGGTAAAATACGAAATCTCAAGAAAGTGATAAAAACTGTGTACTATAGCCCACAAAATGAGGGAAATAAAAATTCTCACGTAAGATGCCGAAAACTGTGGACTACAGCCCACAAATGAGGCTAAAATAGTCAAATAAAAAATTTCACGAAAACGAACGGAAACTATGGAATATAACCCATTAAATGAGGCCAAAATAGTAAAATACGAAATCTCATAAAATTGATCGAAAACAATGTACTATATAGCCTACAAAATGAGGAAAATATAAAATCTCACGAAAGTGGCCGAAAATTGTGGACAAATTCAAATTTTCACATAAACGGCCAGAAACTATGGAATATAACCCACAAAATAAGGCCAAAATAGTAAAATAAGAAATCTCATGAAATTGATCCAAAACAATGTACTATAGCCTACAAAATGATGGAAATAAAAAATCTCACGAAAGTGACCGAAAACAGTGGACTATAGCCCACAAATGAGGCTCAAACAGTCAAATACAAAATTTTCATGAAAACGGGCAGAAACTGTGGCCTATATATAACCCACAAAATGATGCCAAAATAGTAAAATACGAAATTTCAAGAAAGTGATCGAAAACTGTGTAATATAGCCGACAAAATGAGGGAAATAAAAATTCTCACGAAAGATGCCGAAAATTGTGGACTACATAGCCCACAAATGAGGGTAAAACAGTCAAATAAAAAATTTCACGGAAACGAACGGAAACTCTACAAAATGAGGCCAAAATAGTAAAATACGAAATCTCATGAAAATTGATCGAAAACAGTGTACTATATATAGCCCACAAAATGAGGGAAATAAAAAATCTCACGAAAGTGGCCGAAAACTGTGGACAAATAAAAATTTTCACATAAACGGCAGAAAATTGTGGAATATAACCCACAAAATAAGGACAAAACAGTAAAATACGAAATCTCATTAAATTGATCCAGAACAATGTACCATAGCCTACAAAATGATGGAAATAAAAAATCTCACAAAGTGACCGAAAATAGTGGACTATAGCCCACAAATGAGACTCAAACAGTCAAATACAAAATTTTCATGAAAACGGGCAGAAACTGTGGCCTATATAACCCACAAAATGAGGCCAAAATAGTAAAATACGAAATCTCATGAAGTGATCGAAAACAGTGTACTAAAGCCAACCAAATGAGGGAAATAATAAATCTTACGAATGTGGCCGAAAACTGTGGACTATAGCCCAGAAATGAGGCTAAAATAGTCAAATACAAAATTTCACGAAAAAAATGGAAACAGTGGACTATAGCCCACAAAATGAGGGACATAAAAATTCTCACGAAAGTGGCCGAAAACTGTGGACTATAGCTCACAAATGAGGCTAAGAAAGTCAAATACAAAATTTCACAAAAACAACCGAAAACTGTGGACTATAACTCACAAAATGAGGCCAAAATAGTAAAGTACGAAATCTCAAGAAAGTGATCGAAAACAGTGTACTAGCCTACAAAATGAGGCCAAAAACTGCAAATTAAAAGGACCGCCTCTACTCAAACAACATGGCGATTATGTCTCAAAAAGGGCTCTCAACATGATGCAGGGGAATATTCGAATTTAAATAAAATCCACCACCCTTGCTACAACTTCGAAGAACTGGTGTAGTGGTAGGGTTATTTCACACTTGTAAGCTAGAAACTTGGAAGTGACAACAGATATCAAATAACTGCAAGGTTTCACATAGGAGGTAATAACATTTAATAGTAGCGAGTTTACTATTAAATTTCTCCATAATATTACAACTAAAATGATATATTTTTTGTAAAATTTTGAGTTTTATACTTTGTTCACATCGTACTCTCGAAGGTGAAGTGCAAAGAAAGCCCATCTTAAACCCTTCACTTGACCTCTGAAATTCAATTAGCATCTTTCCCATTTCAAAGTTCGCTACAAACATCTTTAGATATTCAAGAAATCATAGAACACATCGAGTTTTTATATAATATAGATAACTCATTTCTCAGAAAGACAAATATGTCTGATGCCTTAGTTTGGTAATACCTGTAATAACTAATTATTTTGATGCTCAATGCATTTGGCATTTCTAGTTTAGCGACAATGGTTCTATGGTTTATGATAAGTTAAAGTTCTGTGCTTAATTGACTTGTTCTTCAAAAGAAGTGAATACAAATGCTCATCTAGGAGTATCTGTAGTGGTTTGAATCCAAAATTTGGATATTTGACATTTAGAAATTAGAATTTGAGGTTGAAGCTGTAGTCGTTGAACCCAAAATATAGCTTTTTTTTAATTTTAAAAAAAAAATGACGGACGATAGACGATGTTTCGTCATGTTTAAAATTTGATTTTAAATTTAAAAAAGTCACGGACGAGGAATCAAATATTATCCTATAAAAGAAAACGAGATATCAAATTTCGTCTGAGCCTATTTAAAAAATTAAAATAATTAAATCCTAATTTTCAAAAAAAACCCTCTACGTATCGTTGTACTACAGGCTACAGCCATGGTCCAAAGAAAAAAGGGCAGGTGACCTAGGGGTGGAAAATGGGCCGGGTCAACCGGCAACCTGCCCGCGACCCGCACGTTGAACCCGGCCCGTGAAACAGCTTGGCGGGTTCGGGTCGAACCCGATGAACAGTAACGGGTCGACCCGGGTCGTCAAAAACGTGAATCCAACCCGTTAAACCCGGCCCGCGAACCCGTTTAAAAGGCCCAACCTGCCGCCAACCCGTGGGTCGACCCGCAGGTTTCGAACAGTTGGACCCGTACGGGTCAAACGTTCCACCCGTTACGGGTCGACCGTTGACCCGCGGGTCAGCGGCCCGTTGGGGGGGGGGGGGGGCGCACTGTTCAATAGAACGGTCTTTTAACCGTTTTTTTTGTTTTGTTTTGTTTTTGTTTTGGTTTTTTTTGGTTTTTTTTAGCCTATAAATACCACTCAAAATTCCATTAAAAATTCACACCTTACTCTCTTACTCTCTCTACTATTATACATCATTTCTAAGGAATTTTTCAACAATTGTAGTATTCAACATGCAAGTCTACAACGAGGCATATACACGATCAATTTTCGATCGTATCGAAATCAAAATTCAACGTCTTCAACTCTCTTCAACCCTTGTCAAATCTCCTTCAAGCTCCCCTCAACTCTTCAATTGCGGAATCGGCAAAGCGCTTCTTTCTAGTTCTATTCTATTCTTATTTTCACGGTTTATTTTACATACACGTATTCCACGGTGAACGGTATCAAAATTTCATACCTCTCTCGTTATATTTCTTTTTGCGTTGTAGTTAAAATTATTGTTGGTTTTTTGATCTTCTCTATCTCAACCCTCTTGTTTCTTAATTTTTTATTATAATTCATCGTTCCTACATTGTGTATTTTTTTTACATACATTAGTACATTACTACATTATGTCTAGATCACGCGGTAGCGGTCGTAGCGGGTAAGATTCTTCCTCCGCTTCCCGTAGGCCACCAATTGTCCCAATTAGTGAGCCCGCCCAAGAGTACCACGATCCTCCTACGCGACAATGGGGTACACACGACGACGTTGTAGGTGACATACAATTAGAAGAAGAAGAAGAACAACAACAACCAACCGAAACCACACAACCCCTTAGTAGTAGGAAAAGTATAGGAGAAACTAGTGATTGGCATAAGTTTTACGATTATATCCCGGACGAACATACTCCGGGTATAGGTTTGAAAGTTTGCAAAACATGTGGTAAAACATACAAATTCAAGAGGGGTGACGGCACCGGTACAATTAGTAGACATATCCAACATAACCATAAAGAACTTCTTGCTGACCTACAAGGCCAACAAAAAATCAATCCTAGGACCGGTCTAGTTGATAGCCACTCTTATGATCCTGATCTTGTTCGTCGGGAATTGGCCCGATTAGTCATAAAGGAAGAGTTACCATTTTCCTATCCCAAGAGTAGGGACTTGGAAAATTTTAACCAAACGGCCTTAAACCCTTATTTTAGAAGAATTCCAAGAAATACTTGCAAATCGGATTGTTTTAAAATGTACATCGAAATGAAGGACGCTTTGATTGCAATTTTATGGAGTTTAACTTGTAGAGTTAGTTTAACTTTGGATTGTTGGACGGGTGTCAACAATATTCCAACGATGGGAATAACCTGTCATTGGATTGACAATGATTGGATTCTTCAAAAAAGAATCATATCACTCGCGACGTTGCCGTATCCCCATAGTGGCGCTGAAATAGCAAATCGTATTATAGAAATTTGTGATGTTTTTCATATTCGCGATAAAATTATGTGTATTAGTTTTGATAATGCATCTAACAACAATGTAGCAATAACTATTTTAAAATCCGTATTAAACCCTCCATTTGACAATATTTTTCATGCTAGATGTGCATGTCATATTATAAATTTATGTGTTCAAGATGCATTAAAAATAGCCGATCCATATATAATTAAAATTAGAAATTGTGTACATTTCATTGCATTAAGTCCAAGCATATTACAAGAATGGAAAGCTTGGTGTAGGCTTAAAAATGTACCTTTTAGAAGATTTCCAAAGGATGTTAGACACCGATGGAATTCTACTTTTGATTTACTAAATGTTGTTACCGAATATAAAGCAGTTGTAAATGATTTTTGTATCGCAAAAAATATGCACAATTTTGAAATGACTCCCCCCGATTGGTTTTTTGCCGAATCTTTGTTGAAATTTTTAGAACCTTTTAAAACCGCAACTTTAAAATTTTCAAAAACATATGAATCTACTTCTAGTATCATTTTTATTGAATTAGTTAGCATGATGCAAACATTTACCGAAATGTTAAATGATATCAATGTTGGTGAGATTGTAAAACCTGCATACAAAAAATTTTCGAAGTATTATTTTCCTCCTCCTATGTTGATTTGTGTTGTTACCGTTATGGATCCTCGTATCAAATTAGAAGGTACGAAGAGTTTGATAGAAATGTTTTTTGCATTACTTGGGGAAAATATAGAATTAGTAATTGATTGCGCTACTTTTTTAGTTCAGTTTGAATCTACGTTAAATAACTTGTACGATTATTATGATAGACGTTTTGCTTCTAGTAGTACAACTTCTGTAGTTAGTTATTCTTCTGGTACTTCTAAAGGTAAGGGTAAAAGTAAATTTGATGATAGAACATTTAATTTACTTGAACAAATTCAATCAAAAAAACCTAGGACTAATCAACCAAATGAATTAAATTGGTATAACCATCACGATTCTGAGCCTTCTACTTCTCCACAATATATTTTATAATGGTGGAAAGACCATGAACATACTTTTAGTATTATGTCAATTATGGCTAAAGATTTACTAATTCCTCCTGTCTCTATAGTTGCTTCTGAGAGTGCATTTTCTTCAAGTGGCAGGGTTCTAACTGATTACAGGAATCGCTTGAAGCCCGACTCGTTAGAGATGCTCGTTTGCACAGAAGACTGGCTGAAGGCTGAAAATAGGACACAAGGAAAAACACTATCAACGTCCACAAGTGGGAGCAACTCGCAGGAAGAAGAAGAAGAACAACAACAACAATAGCTGCTTTGCTTGTAATAGCAACTCGACCGACACGTTAGGAATTGTATTATATCTTTGCTTGTTATGTTAAATTAGAAAAAATGGAGTCAATTAAAATTGTATATAAGAAATATGTTATTGTATAAAACTTATTTGTGAACTGAATTCATCATTTCATTAGAAATTGTGAAAATTGTATAACTTAAATTCATATGAATAATATTTCAAATTTTTTTGCCAATTTCACTCTTTCAATCTTATTATTATTATTACGATTTTTAATGTTTATTAGTATTATTAGTTACTTAGTATTATTATTATTATTATTATTATTTTAAGCTACAAATATTTTTAAAAAAAAACCTACCTATCTAAACGAGCCAACCCGCGGGTCGACCCGACCCGACCCGGGTTAGACCCTAAAGGGTTCACGGGTTGGGCGGGCCGCCTAAATCAAGTTTGGGCCCGGCCCGTCTAAGTGGCCAAACCGGCCCGAGCCCGCCCAAGTCACGGGCCAACCTGGACGGGTTCGGCCCGGCCCGGCCCGTTCAACCCTTGCCATCCCTAAGGTGACCTCAGCGATTGGATCCAGTCCACAAATGGCTAACTCTTATCCCAAATTCAAAATTCCAACAGCTCACTCACTCACTCACTCTCTCTCTTTCTCATATTCCCAATAAATCCCATATGACCGCTATAGCTCCTCTCTCTCTCTCTCTCTCTATCGTTCATAATCGCTCACTTCAATCCTCCGAAAAAGAACCCCCAAAATCCCTCAACAGAATTTCAAGAGATCGAGACGAGAAGAAACCATGGATGGGGAACCCAAAGAACTCTCAGCCCTTGAAGCGATCACCTAAGTATTCCAACGCCACTGTATATATCTCTTCCTCTTTCGTTCTAATTTTTAGATTTGATTTTTTTTGATTGTTTTTAAATGGGTTTTCGTTTCTGATTCTAATGGTATGAATTAGAAGCGAGGAGACTCCCGACTTCGAGGAAGAGCGCATCTTGCACATCATCCATGGAGGTCCAATGGGGGGAACCTTTAACTCCTCCCGAAAGGCCTTCATCAGGAAAGTCAATTCGGTGCTTAGCCTGCCCCCTCCCAAAGGTCTTGGAGTCCCAGTTACTTTCTCGAACGAAGATCTAGAGGGCGTCCGAACCCCCCACCGTGATGCACTAGTGATTAACCTCCACATGGCTAACTTCAAGGTAGAAAGGATTCTAGTGGATAATGACAGTTCTGTCAACATCCTCTTCCTAGAGGCCTTCCGAGAGCTCAAATTATCACGGGACAGGCTCAAGCCCGCCGGTTAACATTCCATGGGTTCACGGGAGTGCTAGTGACGATCGAAGGTGTTATAACCCTCGACGTAACCGCTGGCAAAACTCTTACTACCCGAACGGTGCCAATGGATTTCATGGTTGTTGACGTCCCAGCCGCGTATAATATGATCCTAGGTCGACCAGGCCTAGCTGATTTAGAAGCCATCCCATCAGCTTACCAACTAAAAATGAAGTTCCCCACCAAGGCAGGCATAGGGGAAGTAAGGGGAAGTCAAGAGACGGCCCGCAAATGCTGTATGACCTCGACCGGAGGATCCGTCCTCTTCCTTGAGGCCCTTGAAATTCCCCAGGGGAACACCCAGTCTATATCGGAACCGGTAGACGAGCTGGAGGAAGTGCTCTTCTCGGAGCAAGATCTGACCCGCAAATTCTTCATCAGCAAAACCCTCCCCTCTGCCCTCTGTTCCGATATAGTCCAGTGTATAAAGAAGAATCGTGACCTCTTCGCATGGACAGCTGCCGACATGCCGGGGATTTCCGAAGAGCTCCTCGTCCACCATTTAAGTGTTGCTCCGGGGTCTAGACCGGTCCAACAGAAGAGGCGTAAGTTCGCTCCTGAGCACCAGCAGGCCATAACGGAAGAACTGGAGAAGCTCCTCAAAGCTCGGTTCATACAAGAGGTCAACTATCCGGAGTGGCTCTCCAATGTCGTGATTTTTAAAAAAGCCAATGGAAGTTGGATGATTTGCATCGACTTCACAGATTTGAACAAGGCATGCCCCAAGGATCCTTTCTCACTCCCCAGCATCGACACCTTGATCAACGCTACTTCGGACCATGAGCTGCTGAGCTTCATGGACGCCTTCTATGGATACAATCAAATATGAATGTTCTCCCCAGATATCCCGAAAACATTCTTCGTCACAGATCAAGGTCTCTACTGCTGTAGAGTGATGCCTTTCGGGCTAAAAAATGCTGGTTCCACCTACCAACGCCTCGTCAATAATGTCTTCAAAAATCAGATCGGGCGGAACATGGAGGTTTACGTCGATGATATGCAAGTAAAAAGCATTCATGGGTCCGACCATGTTGCCGACCTCCAAGAAGCCTTCGACGTATTAAGGAAGCATAACATGAGACTAAACCTGAATAAGTGTGCATTCGGGGTCTCACCGGGTAAATTCCTAGGCTTTATGGTCAGTTAGAGGGGGATTGAAGCCAACCCCGAGAAGATAAAAGCCATACTCAATATGGCTCCTCGTACAATGTGAAAGAAGTGCAAAAGCTCACAAGACGCATCGCGGCTATAGGGCGCTTTCTCTCCAAGTCCGGGGGAAAATGTCTCCCTTTCTTCAAAGCCCTCAGGGGGGCTAGGGGCTTCGAGTGGGGCCAGCAGCAGCAAGAGTCGTTCGACCAACTCAAAGCCTACTTGGTCAACCCCCTACTCCTTAGCAAGTCGACACCTGGGGAAACCGTTTACCGCTACCTAGCTGCCTCCGAACAAGCCCTCAGCGCTGTCCTAGTGAGGGAAAAAGACAAGGCACAGAAACCTATCTACTATGTGAGCAAGGTCCTTAGAGATGCCGAGCTCCGCTATCCGAGATTGGAAAAGATAGCCTACGCCTTGGTTATGGCAGCTAGGAAGCTTCGTCCCTATTTTCAATCCCATTCGGTGGTTGTCCTTACCGACCAGCCGCTCTAGCAGGTTTTGTATAAGCCCGAGACCTCCGGACGTCTAATGAAGTGGTCAATCGAGCTAAGTCAATACGACATATCTTATCAGCCTCGAACTGCTATCAAGGCTCAAGCCCTAGCCGAGTTTATAGTAGAAAGCACGATCCTGGAAGTAAGTCAAGCGGCAAATGGGCCACCCATCTGGACGGTGTACGTAGATCACATTTTCTCGTGATCCGTGCCGCCATGCCTCAAGATTCGTGCAAGATCTTCTGATGGACGGTCCAGATTATGCCACGTCGCTCGGAATCCCAATCCGAGCGACTGGCCTTCCGAGCTGCTCATACGGAGAAAATGATGCCGAGCAGCAGGAGCCGTCTGATCGCCTCGTGATTCGTGCCCCGACCTGGTGAGCAGCCCTGATTCAGCACGTGGCCAAGTGTAAGATCCACCGTCAGATGACTTCGGGATTCGTGCCACAATGTGATGGACGGTCCAGATTGCGCCACATCGCTCGGAATCACAATCCGAGCGACTGGCCTTCCGAGCTGCTCATACGGAGAAAATACTGCCGAGCGACATAGACCGTCAGATCACTTCGAAATTCGCATCATAGTCAGATCAAGGTCCTAGATTAGTCCACGTCGCTCAGCGCCGCCCCACCGTCCGATCGTTCGGAACCACGTGTTAATATCATAAATGGTATTAAAATTTTTTTTTATTTATTAAATTCGAATTATTTATTTAAAAATTGCAAAAAATTAAAAATTCCGGAATATTAATAAAAAATTTCAAAAAATAATTATAAGTTCGGGAAAATATTTTTGAGCCCCAGGGAAAATAATTATTGCTTATAATAATTAATTAATGACCTCGAAAAAAAATAAAACGCCGCTTCGCAAAATTGAATAAATGATCCGAAAAATAATTTAAAAATCGAGAAAAATTGCCAAAAATCCAGGAGAACCCAAGAACAATCTTGAGTGCACTACCAACTCAGAAAAACATCATAATCCCTCGTTTAAATCCAAAATTTGGATATTTGACATTTAGAAATAAGAATTTGAGGTTGAAGCTGTAGTCGTTGAACCCAAAATATAGCTTTTTTTATTTAAAAAAAAAAATGACGGACGATAGACGATATTTCGTTATGTTTAAAATTTGATTTTAAATTTAAAAAAGTCACGAACGAGGAATCAAATATTATCCGAGAAAAAAAAACGAAACATCAAATTTAGACTGAGCCTATTTAAAAAATTAAAATAATTAAATCCTAATTTAACCCCCCCCCCCCCCTATGCAGATGACCTCAGCGATTGGATCCGGTCCACAAATCAACGGCTAACTCTAACCCCCAAATTCAAAATTCGAACAGCTCTCTCTCTCTCCAGATGACCTCAGCGATTGGATCCGGTCCACAAATCAACGGCTAACTCTAACCCCCAAATTCAAAATTCGAACAGCTCTCTCTCTCTTATATTCCCAATAAATCCCAAATGACCGTTAATAGCTCCTCTCTCTCTATCTCTCTCATCTCTCTCTCTGTCTATCGTTCTTAATCGCTCACTTCAATCCTCCGAAAAAGAACCCCAAATCCCTCAACAGAATTTCAAGAGTTCGAGACGAGAAGAAACCATGGATGGGGAACCCAAAGAACTCTCAGCCCTTGAAGCGATCACCCAAGTATTCCAACGCCACTGTATATATCTCTTCCTCTTTCCTTCTAATTTTTAGATTTGATTTTTTTTTGATTGTTTTCAAATGGGTTTTTGTTTCTGATTCTAATGGTATGATTAAGCACGGATCTTGACGTTTCTTGTTTGTGTGTTGTGAATCAGAAGATGGATAGACCTTGCCCAAGAATGTTTAATGTCAAGAAATTGGTACAGGTTCGATTTTCAGTTGAATTAATGTGTACTTTATCTGATTTTGTTGATGGGTTTTTTGACTATTTCTTTTTTCTGGGTTGTAGTTGTCCTTTGTGATCAAGATGAGGATTGAGCCAATTCTTTGTGATCAAGATGAGGATTGAGCCAGTTCTTTGTGATCAAGATGATGATTTTGTTGTACTCGAGAGCGAGTCGATGGTTTCCTTCTTCGATCGCGAGTTCTTTTCCGTGCTACAACTTCTTGGTATGGATATCATCCTACTACTTTTCCTTATCTAAATTCTTGAATTATTTGAATTCTTTAAGAGATGTATATGTAATTTTTTATTATGTTTGGTTTTGTTTAAGTTCAGAAGAGATGCAGCTAATTAAGTTCAGAAGATATGTTGAAGTATCATACTTCGGTGGTAGAATTTGACCAGTCTCAAGATCCGGAGTTGTAAGTTGTTTGCTCCGACCATTCAAAGAAACGGTTCAGATTTGTTCATGTTTTTTCGAAAAAGGAAGACAAGGTACAAATACAATGTTTATGTTATAGATGGTTTCAATTTCTTGGTTTTTTTGCTTAAATAAGTCCAACATCTTTTTGCCATCAGTATATCAATTTATATGTTTAATCCCTTAATTAGCTGCATATTTATCTCCACATTGTGTAGATTATATGCTGAATAAGCTAGCTGATCTGCAATATAGAGCTATATTATTCGGTTAGTGTTATTTAGTGTTTTTACGTTCGTATAAAAGTTAACGTTACTCGTGTGTAATTTACGACAAAACCTGTGCTTATTAAATCAATCTCCTGATAACATTTTACATAAGTATGTTTAAATTAGAGAGTTCCTTTTTCTTCAATTAGGTTTTTAATGTATAAATGAGAGAGTTCCTTTTTCTTCAATTAGGTTTTTAATGTATATAATACTGAAGCTAACCTATAGAGAGCTGGCCAAAATTGTTATTATCATACACTTATTTGTTACCGGTTTCCAAAAATTAAGTTGATATAAGAACGCCTTTGGCTAGAAATCAATATTCTGTATCCATTTGTACTTGACTAGTTTGTTGAAAACGTTGTAGGGTCAGATATGAACCATTTGTTTAAGCTGTAATTATGTTAAACATGATTTCGTTAAAACTATGGAGATTAATTAGTTGATATGGTTCTTTTACTTTTTAGTTGTAGTTTTGCAACTCATGAGCATATTGCAAGTTGGGTTGCAACTAACCAAAAACACCCCATGCGAGTCAATTTTGAGGGACGGTAATTGAGTGAAGTTAAGTAATGAAACAAGTGTGCCAGAAATCAAATTGGTTTTATGTTCGATAGCGTGGTTCTAAAGAAGGGTATAAAATCCGTTTAAACAAAGTATGAGCTTATCGTTTCTGGTTATGGGTTTAACGATGGTTTAGAAAGGGTCGCTCTATTCTTGTGAAAAAAGGGTATACAAGGGGTCAAAATGGACATTAAACTGGTTCGGGGGTTTAAATGGGCTTTTTCTTAATCTGTATGTGGGTTCGGGGTTTGAATTTTTATCAAATAATACTATTATAAGCCGACCTATTACCCATATAATGATCTTGGCCTGTTATATTTTGCATGTTTCCTCAATTTTACAATGAACTTGTGAAGTATCAAATTTATTATTATTTGTGCATATGATATATCATATGAAGAAATCTTTAATATTTGACATTTTCCATATTTTTCCCTTTATTTTTTAATACTTCTATATATTATCCTTCATTTTTCCTATTTCTAAATATTTTTTAATGGAAAATTAAAAAAAATGATATATTTTCGTTTAAACCATGACACCTTGTTGAAACAGGGAAAAAACCAACGGTGCCTGGCTGTTCTGATCCCGTTTCTCTTTTTTGTAACCAACCATGTTTGATAGTTTGAAAGCTTTTATATGTACTAAAACAAGTGAGGAAAAGTCATGGAGGAGAAAAAATTCGCATTTGGTCTCACTGATCTCAATTAGGTTTGCAGTAGTCTCTAGGGAGATTATGTGACAGCTATTATCCTGATGCCTCCAGTATCACTGATACTGTATGCTATTTGCCCACCACAAATTTCATTTTTTTTGGATCCTTTCTGTTTCAGGGACAATATAACAAAATTCAAGCATGTTATGGTGATTAAGAACATGTATAATGCAGTAGTAGGTAGTGTTAAACCAATTAGAGATTGACATTCAAGACGAGGTCTAATGATACATTTTTTGGTTGATGACATTAGACTAGAATTGATGAGACTTGAGATGAGAGCATTTAATTAGATAAGGAGAGACATAAAGAGTGTAGGAATTAAAATTTAGTGGATTATGGAGAAGAATGAGGGTGTATTTCTCATTGATGAAGAACTTTCAAACATATGTCACAGTGGTTTGATGACTTTCCTTTTAGACCTTTCTGCAATAGTAAATGTTATATGGGGACTATATTATTTTTTTGCATTAGTGCTATCATCTGTGAATAATTAAATGCATGTCCTTGGAAACTGATCATTGCATATAAATTATCCTAAACATGACCGCATTATCATCAAACTTTTCTTATGTCTGTTTGGTGACAGTACAAAACAATGGACTTAAATAGAAGTTGGGATGGAGAGACGAGGTCCCGGAATATCTTTATATTAGGTATGGCTAAGAGAGTAAGATCCAACTGGCAACTTTAGTTTGAAATTAGACTACGACATGTCAGCTTAAATATATATAAGAAAGATCATATTGAATTTCACATTCTTAAATGAACTTTTTATTGGTTTCTAGTTTTAAGTTACTAGATATGCCTATTTATTCACCACTGACATCCCCTGTATCTAAGAGTTAACAAGAGAGAACTTTGCGTTATTTATTGCTTGGTATCTTTTTCGGTAATATGAGTGTCAGTTTGTATGTCCTACAGATTAGTGGGAGAGGCAAACTTGACCATTTTGAGACTGTGGGTTCTACTAATAAAGGGAAACTATATGAGGGTTAAGGAAAATTGCTGAGGTCCCTTTGGTATGTAAATGTGAATGGATGATTGGCACCATATATGTTATTATTCTCCATGGCCTATGATGCATCCACTCAAACAATATTGTGACCCCCTTTATATCCACTCAAACAATATTATGGCCTATGATGCATCCACTTCATAATGTATAATTGATCTTATTAATCTTTCTAGGGGAGTAGCATTGTTCTGTTGGAACTTCCTCCTTTGTTTTGCACTCAGAATTTGGTGGGAATTTTTTGCTTCTCAACACCTGGGATCTCCTAGCCAATCCTTATGCTGCTTGACCATTGTTATCGATTTTTTATTATCCTTGTTGTGATATAACCGATAAGTCTCAAATCAACCAAATTTGATAGCCACTGTAGGTCCAATGGAGAAACATTTTATTTCTAAGCCAAAGATTCCCTTGAATACTATTTTGGAGCAAATAAAATTTATTTTGTGCCACATCAAAATTTATTTTTCTTATACTTGCTTACATCTGATGAATATTTTTGGCTAATAGTTTGGTTTGTCTTTATTGTATGTTACCCAGGTTCTTCATAACATTGCTGTGGCTGAATGCTTCCGTGATGGTTGTTCTGATCCAAGGAAAAATCTTGATGTGCTCAACAAAGTCAAGGTCAGTTGCCTATGTCTATAGGTCATGCATATCTTGCTTAAAGATTGGCTGTCTTTGCATCTATTTCTCATGTTATTTTTTTTCTACTTGCTGTGTCAGTTAGGTCATTAATTGTGAGATTTTTTTTGGGATAGATAAGGCATTTTTTAGGAATTAAAATTTAGTGGATTACGGAGAAGAATGAGGGTGTATTTCTCATTGATGAAGAACTTTCAAACATATGTCACAGTGGTTTGATGACTTTCCTATTAGACCTTTCTGCAATAAGTTCAAAATGACTTTTCCATATAATAAATGCAAATTGATTCGGAGTATGATCCGTGAGTTATCTTGTAAAATTGTTATATCCCTTTTCTGTATTAATTTTTCGACATGTACCTTTGATTTCTCCGTTCAAGGACATCCCTTTGTTGAATAAATATTTTTAGTATGTACTATAGACTTCACTATAACTTACAGTTGATATTTATTATCATATACAGTTGATGCTTGGAACTAAATTTTTTTTAATGTATTGATTTTTAGGAATAGGGAATTTGCCATCGACGCCCCACTAACAACCTTCATTAACCAATCTGGCATCGCTCTCTCTCTCTTTCTTTCACTTGATTAAGTGAATGTATTCTGTATTGATTTATAGTTTCTACTTGAATAAGTAATTTTTCTCTGATGTCCCAAATTTGGAGTGAAAATCTCCTAATAGAGCATGCATCTAAAATCTCCTAATATTCTATAGGCAGAGCTGTGTGACGGAATTTTTCTGTTGGGAAATCATATTCGTCTATTTGGCACAAAAAATTCAGAGAAACTTATGATTTACGATTAAACATTGTCTGAAAATTTTGTATTGGTATCAGGCTTCAACCTGTGATTAATTGGCAGTGTGAGAGAAATCAGCTGGGAGTAGTCTCCAGTTGTGTGATTAATAGTCCATTCTATGCTAGCTACATGGTCTGGATGTTAATTAGATGTACTTCTAAGTTGAGGGAGTTTCGATGCAATTTTTTTTTTTTTTTAATCTGTACTTTTCAGAAGAGTTAGTTAATTACAAGATTTTGCCAATGTTTAGTATACCTCTCCTTATTCTTTATTTTTTGAACCAAACTTGACACTCAATTTTAACACACTACTATCCATCCATATCAACTGATCATTAGGAATATGGGATGATGTTTGTGTTAGGAACAAAGGAGGCACTATATATATATGGGCTCGCAGCAGAGTAACATGACCTTCGATTCGGATTGTCTAATCACTTTCACACAAAATCTTAAGCCAGTAGTAGTGGGTCCTGGTTTCAACTTAAGTCCATTATCTTCCATGATTAAAAAGTAAACTACAGTTTATCCCAATATTCAATGCTGATAAGAAGGAAACAGAAACAAAGAAGCAGAAGGTTATAAATGGTTAAAAAGTCTCTGAACATTATAGGATCTTGACATCTTTTGCTTACGTTCTGTTGTCTGGCTGCTTATCAGCATGCATGTTCTTTGCACAGAGAAGGAACTACCTATACAGTATGGCCGGTTTTTGAAACCATGCATTAACTATCTTTCTCTTTTTCTAAAACCTGGTATGTGAGAGCTATAACTATCTGGTATGATGTCATCTGCAGAATCAAAGCATGAAGAAAGTGGGAAAGTGCTGTGTATTCACAAAATAACGAAATGCCCATGAGCTAAAGGGAAAGTTTAAGAGGACACTATATGACTTACTAGGCTTTATGATTCCCTGTGTTTGGCAATTTCTAAACATGTCTAGAAATGGGGTTAGCTGAAATGCATATAATGTCATGTTCTTGATTGTTCTATTCAACAAATAATTAAGCTTGTTCTCTTATCTCTTATGGACAGGTGCTGCGATGACAAAGAATAAAGAAAAGATTTTAACTCGGAGGTGGAGACAGGAGGGAGAGTTATCGAGAGAGTAAGCTTTAAAAATTGTGAACATATGAGAGGAACTACTAATGGGGCAAGGGCCAATTGTATTGGATGAGTAATCATTAAGGACTTTGTTCGGTGGACCAATTGTATTGGATGAGTAATCATTAAGGACTTTGTTCGGTCTGTAGTTTTGCTGCTGCTGCTGCCGCGGCGGACTATGTTTTTCATAATGTCGTTTACTCATTTATGTGGGGGCATCGACAATTGCTTTTTGACACTTTTGTATGCATTGTGGCTAGCGATTGATAACTGTTGGCCGTACTACCCTATTGCATTATGTTTTTGGTTGTTCTTTGTGTTACAAAAGTGTTACGATTTTATTTACAAATACTTTGAAAAGAAACGGTGCGAATACAAGCCGCATGTAATCCAGTTTGAGATTTTCACTCCTGCGCGCGATAGAGATCCTCATCTCTCTTGTCTAGCTATCTTACAATGCTTACAATATTCCCTCAACAAATTTTTCTGAAATGAAAACGTCTCTTTCTCTTTCACCCCTTAACTGTTTTTAGCAAATAAATATATGATTTTGATCTGCTCATGAAGGGGGGAACACAAATCAATCAAGATCTCTCAATAATTCATCGAGGATCTTACTCAAAATTTCTCTCAAAAACTGGTTCAGAAATGGTGTTAATACACTCATTTCTAACATTTCCCACCTGAATGAAAATTGACGACAACAGATACGACAGACTGACATGACAGACTTGGTGATAGAATTCAGCGGTTGAAACGTGCATCAGATTAGGTAGGTGTTACCCTTTGATCATTCCCTTATGAAAGTATGTTTACTTTAATAATCTAGACAGTGGACACAATGTCCTTGAACTGTTCTGTCATTTGTGTAAATGATGACATATATCACACAGGATTCTTCCTAATGCATTTTTGTTCTCATTGTTATGTTCGTTTTGGCTATGAACATACGCCTGCTTCTGTAAGAGTTTTATGAGAATATTGACCTATATTATTCGCATGGAAGCGGCTCTTCTTTCCTCTTACATAGGTAATTTCTTAGTTAAGAGTAACCCGCATTACTATGTTTGGATATCCGACGCATAAGAATCATTAAAAGCCTAGCTTAACCTGTTACCTAAGGGGCTGAATCACTGTTTCATCATGGGAATGGACATGGAAAAATCTCCACAGTGATCCAACTTGGTCATTACATAGTTGTCCCTTTGAACCTAGATGTTGGGATTTCCAGTCAACTATGTTGGGTGTCCATTGTATCGAATTCTTTCATTGGCTTTAGTTCCATTCCCCTCGATGATTTATCAACTAGCTCTCTGTTTAACCCTTTGGTTAGCAGATCCGCAATGTTATACATAACCTTTGACTTTACATTATCCACAAAGATAACCCCAGTAGAGAGTAGTTGTCTATGTCTTCGGCGAATGTGTCTAGATTTACCATTATACATATTGCTCTGTGCTCTACAAACTGCATATGGGGGGATAGACCTGTCCACCTTGAAATATCCTCAAGGAAGTTGCGTAACCATTCAGCCTCTTCCCCACATTTTTCCAGTGCGATGAATTCAGATTCCATCGTGGAAAAGATCACTGTTTGTTTTGAGGATTTTCAAGAAACGTCTGCACCACCTAGTGTAAACACATAACCACTAGTGGATTTTGAAAGGGAGCGGGCATGGGGTTTCGTTTTTTGCGCCAAATCCTGATGGAGAAGGGGATTGGCTTTGGTTCGGCTTTGGGTCCAAACGGGCTTCGACCCGACCCGTTAAACCCTCCCTAACTCCCTTCTTTCTTTCTTCTTGTTTTTTGGTGGTTGTTTGTTCGGCGAATCCGAGCTGTGGATCGTGATTGTGGGCTAGTACACAAATGAGGCTAAAACAGTCAAATACAAATTTTCACGAAAAAAATGGAAACAGTGGACATTGCCCCCAAAATAAAGGAAACAAAAAGTCTCACGAAAATGACCGAAAACTGTGGATCATAGCCCACACATGAGACTAAAAAAGTATAATACAAAATTTCATGAAAACGACCGGAAGCTATGGACTGTATTCCACAAAATGAGGCCAAAAACAGTAAAATAAAAAAATCTCATGAAAGTGATCGAAAACAGTGTACTATACAGTCCACAAAATGAGGAAAATAAAAAATCTCACGAAAGTGGCCGAAAATAGTGGACTGTAGATCACAAATGATGCTCAAACAGTCAAATACAAAATTTTCACGAAAACGGGCGGAAACTGTGGCCTATAACCCACAAAATGAGGCCAAAATAGTAAAACACGAAATATCAAGAAAGTGATCGAAAACAGTGTACTATAGCCCACAAAATGAGGAAAATAATAAATCTTACGAATGTGACCGAAAACTGTGGACTATAGCCCACAAATGAGGCTAAAACAGTCAAATACAAAATTTTACGAAAAAAACTGGAAACAATGGACTATAGCCCACGAAATGAGGGATATAAAAAATCTGACGAAAGTGGCCGAAAACTGTGTGGACTATAGCCCACAAATGAGACCAAAAAAGTCTAATACAAAATTTCACGAAAACGGCCGGAAACTGTGGATTGTAACCCACAAAATGAGGCCAAAATAGTAAAATTAGAAATCTCTTGATAGGGATCGAAAATAGTGTACTAGCCCACAAAATGAGGGAAATAAAAAATCTCATGAAAGTGGCCGAAAACATTGGACTATAGCCCACAAATGATGCTCAAACAGTCAAATACAAAATGTCACGCCCCGCTTTCCAAAATATGGAATACGAGCACGTGACGAAGCCCAGCGAATGATTTTTACATCATCCATAAGCTGTAGGATCGACCCAGCATCATAACAAGTATATAACCAGATTTATATATAACCAAGCATGCATGAATAACTTATAAAGCAACAGAAAACAATTTAAACAAATAATAATATTCAAATAGTTTCCATGTCTCGATCAAGTGCAACTCGAAAACAAGTCTTAAACAGCAGAAGAAATAAATACCTTAAGGAAAGCAACTATTTAAACAGGTCCTTGCTCCAAGCAAAACCTGAAATGTCTGCTCGCCAATTCCAGCAAGAAGCTCGTCTCCAAAGTCTGCTTAATAATATAAACAGGGAAACAAGAGGGAAAACAAGAGAAAATGCCCTTAGTGCAAGTTAGGGCCACAAATAGTAAAAGCAAGTACAAGTAAGGAAAAGACAAGAGTTGGAATCAAAAATATAGCAAGAATTATGAGGAGTAGTAGGCAAATTCAAAGACTAGCTAGCAAGAGGGAAAATCTCAATGACTGGGTTGGATAACAACTGCTAGTTGTGAATCACATGTCAGGTGCATCTATAGGGTTATCTAATATCAAGCGCCAGCTCCCAAGTCTAGTGTCATATGTTATTTTAAATGTCAAGGTTTCAAATGTCAAGTCCAAATGTCAAGTCCAAGTATCAAGTCCAAGTATCAAGTGTCAAGTTGTCTAGCTCAAGTTATCAAGTTATCTAGTCTCAAGTTATCAAGTTCAAGTCTAGTGGTGATTACTATCTAGGTAGCACGACATGCATCCATTGTACTACATGGTTGCTACAGTCAAACGATTTCGTTTAGATCTAGTAATGGAGTTTATAGGGCGGCGTACTCAGGTATCAAGTATCAAGCAAGCCTTGGTTCATGAATCGAAAATTAAATAACAAGTTCACGAAGCAAGTTCGCGAATCCACAAGCAAGTTCAAGAACCGCACAATGGGTTCAAGAATCAACAAGTTCATGAGCCGAGTAACCGACTCCATGAATCAAACAAGATACAACAAGTTCATGAACCAAGTATTGGGAAACACGGGCCCCCTTCCGAGTACACGTATCTATATTGTCCACTCTATAATCTTTCCCAAACCCCGGCTTGTTATTGTTATTAACTCTTATCAAGCAAGCACACCTAAGTAAATATTGTAAATTAATTCTAGAAAAATTTAGGGATGTCCTAGATGATGTCCAGCAGCTACACACAAAATTTGGGGTCAAACGCACGCTGTTTGTACAGCTAAAATAATTCGCAAAGTCAATATATACAGCAGTTTTTACAAAACTGCGCCTACTGACACAGCTGCGGTATAACAGCCATATCTCCTAGACCGTAACTCCAAATTCAATCATTCTGGAGTCTATCGACATCTACACATCCTGATCTACATTTCATATTCAGGGCTCGGGCCCAAATTCCAAAGATAAGAGGGTCGAAACCGCAAAAAGGAAATCCAGACAGCAACATAGAGAAATAATTCACTAATGTAGATTTCATAGAATTATGTAATTTGGTGTCTAAAATCATTATGTGGCACAAATACACGGTAATGGGAATCAAACAGCGAATAATAGTGTTTTTCAAGTCATAAAAATCACAAATTTGCCAAAACACTAAATTTATATGCGTCTACAATTTCTAGGGGTCCTTAATTCATATGTCCATGTGATGCGCAAGTTCAAGGAGATAAAAGAGTCCAATTGAATTATTATTTATTACGAGGAAGTTTTGTGACTCTTAGATTGGTGAGTTGAAGGTTCAAATTGTTTTACTATGATATTTCAAAGGAGAGTCACAAACTAACTACATGTGGTATTTCAAAGAGACTTGTACTAGGACAATAAGATGTACAAGGTTACTTGCCTTAAATGACGATTAAAACCTCCGCTTGTTGAAGCAAAAAGAGTAGAAAAATCCCCGGAATATCCTCGAAAATCGCGTGCAAAATCTGATCGAAGATCGAGCTTTCCTTGCGCACAAGATCGGTCCAAAATAGCATGTAGCGCTCGGATCCGGTGCGGGTAGAACACGGAACAGCAAAACAGGCGAATCAGATCGCTGGGAAGCAGCGGATCTGAGGCCAGAACAGCGAACACAGCTTCGGATCTGGTGTGGACGAACACGGGACAGCAATCACGCGCACGGATCTTGAAGAGATCTGACGGCTGCGAATCGCTCCCGCTCTTTTCTCCTTCTTCTTCGTTCTTCTGCTTCGTTCGAAAACAGAGCGAGAGAGAGGGGTGCAGCGGCGGCGTGGCTGCTTCGCTGGCGGTGACTACGGCAACGACGGAGTGCGGCGACGGCGGCGACGACGTCGAGAAGCGACGGCGCGGCGGGTGCTCTGTTCGTGGTTTCGAACAGGGGAGAAGTGGATTCGATGACTCGGCGGCGTGCGGCGATGCGACGGAGGCGACGTCGAAGGAGTTTGTGGAGGTGGCGTTGCTGTGGGGTCGACGAGGCGATGAGGGTCGAGTAGTGGTGGTCGGAGGTGGCGAGGCGTTCGAAGGTTGAGGGAGACAGTGGGTTCGGAGTGTTGGGTTCGATGGCGAAGACGGAGTGGGGACGATGGCGGTGGTCTGGTGGTTGTGAAGGCGAGAGGGAGACGAGGCGGATTGGGGCGAGCGATGATCAGAGATGGAGGAGGTGGTTAATGGTGATGCGAAGGATTCGGAGGTGATGGGGAAGATGATAGCGGCGATAGGGAAAGATAATTAGGGTTAGGTTTAAACAGTAGAGATGTAATTAGGGTTAGGGTAGGGGTTTATATACTAGGTTAGCGGGTTTGCGGGTTTGAGAGTTTAGGGGATCCGTTTCAAAAAGAGCCCAACAGAAGAAATGGTCAAAATGTACAATAATGGGGATTAGAGAGATAAACGAGAAGAATCGGTCTATTTCTCATGAAGAACGGTGCAAGATGGCACACAATTGAATTTGATAAAAGGACCCACAAATTGAGTTGAGACAAGAATAATAATTTTATTCGAACTGAAATAAAATACAGGATCTCAAATAGATGAAAAAAGTACAATTGAGCAAAATACGGTATAAAATACAAATACGGGGTAACAGGAGTTACAAATTCTACCCACCTTACACAAAAATTTCGTCCTCGAAATTTGCTTAGGCGGTACATAGGACAGGACAAAGTAACTTAGGGTCGGTTAATAAACAAGGGGTCCAAGGAGAAGTCAACTTGGTGGTAACATCAAAACAAGAAAGGGAGTGGTTAACAACGTTGTCAAATGAATGGCATGAAAGAGGATAACAGCATCTAAAGGATCCAAATAACACAAGATAATAAATACGATGAAGGAGTAGGCAGAACTGGAATCAAAGAAGGAGAAGACAGGGAAGAATTGAATCAAATAATGAATGGGTACTTGATGGCAGGAGGGAAAGCAAGAAGGAAATAACCGGTAACAAAGCGAAGAAGAATACTGAACACCACAAGACTTGCAAGATAACAAGGCAAGGAGGTGAACGAATAGAAAGAGCTGGAATCGAAAAAAAGGGAGCGACAAGGGAAAGATGCACCACGCAATGAGTCAATGGATGAGAACAAAAGCAAGAGATAGGGGACAACAAATGGTGCAAGGAATGGAACAAAACACAAATACAAGGAAGGAAAAGCATCAACATGATCCTGGGACATGTGGGTTATGGGTCCACCACGCTTCTGTTGCGCCACTCTGATGATGACACTCCAAGCTCCAGACATGTTGTAGACCACGTGACACCATGCGACGATCCGAGCAGGAAGAAAAGAGTGGGACGCCAAGATCAAAGAGAGTATGGGCTCCAAATAGAGATAGACAATAATGCAAAATGCATATAGGGATTGAGCTTCAATTTTCATAACTAAAAGATAGAATACATATCAAAACTAATGGCTTTTAACAGAATAATAACACAATAAATATCAATAATAATAATATCAATAGTAACAAAATAATAATAACAATAACAAAATAAATATAACAATGATAATAATAACTTAATAATAATAGTAACAAAAGAATAATAATAACAATAATAATAATAGAAATCAAAACTATCATAACCATACATGTACTAATAACATAATAAAAATATCACAATACTAATAATAACGATAACACGTAAATGACATAATAGAATTCAACACACTCATGAAAATAGTGCAAATATAATATTAATGATAGCATTAAAAATAATATCAATAATGATAATAAATAATATAATAATAGCAATAAACAATAATGTCAATGAAGTAACAGTAATAATAATAATAATGATAATAATAAGAGTATTAAAGGTAACGGAAACAATAAAAATAACATCAATTGAAATGACAATAATAATAATAGTAATACAAATAATAGCGAAAATATTCATTTACCATCAGTTTCATTATATAAGTAACGAGTTTTGAAATATAATTTTGTAATAGGTAGAAAATCTTGCCTCCTTAACATCAAGTTACATATTTGCCTTCACGACATCAGGTTTCAAATTGCCATCCAAATATTCGGCTGCACACTTTGCCTCGCCGATATCCAGTTGCAATTTGCCTCCATTGACATCGAGTTGCATATTTGTCATCTCGACATTAGGTTGCACCGAAGTAGTGAAATGTATATAAAATTGAGCATGATCAGGCTCAAAACAATTTAATAATAAAGATAGTAGTAACGAAAGAAAATAATAGTACCAATAACAATAATAATATAAAAAGGTCCGTATTAGTAACAATAAGAATAACAATGATCATGACAATAATAATAATAGTAATAGCAAAAGAATGATAACAATAATAATAATACTAGTAATGATAATGAAAATAATAGTAATGATACTAATGGTAGTAAAAATAGCATTATACAACGAAATAAGAATTTGCCTTATCTAATAATAATTCAGTAGAAATATATAGTCGATTGAAAATGAAAAGTGAGTTAAAATACATCATTGTTCGAAATAATAAAATCTTTGTTGAGAAACATTTTTATAGAAGATCGAAAATAAATATAATAATTAATCATCGAAGTATAGAAAGTATTCGGAAAAATAATTATACAGAGAAAAATTAAGTAGGAGAAAATGAAGCTACATCCTATAAGGAGTTAAAGAGAATGATGACTAGAAGGGACAAAGGAAAATTAAGGAATTGAATATGAAGGAAGAAGGACGAGGGCAAAATTGGAATTGAAGAGGATATAGTAGGGAAGAAATAACCAACATGATACTCAATATGAATCAACATATGAAGATGATTGCAAGGCAGGGAAAGCAATGAGCGACACACGAGTTGAAATAAAAATGAATTAACGGAGCAAACAGAAAATAAGAGATCGCTTGCACCGGAATCAAAAGAATATGAGTACGGAAGAATAATTTGTACCCAATAAGAAATCAACAAATCAGGACGAATGCAAGAGATGGAAGGAAGCAAGGAGTCAAAGAATTGGATATGAAGAAATCAAAATGGATGGGATAAGACTTGTATCCAGATCGAGTTGACTATTAAATTATTCATGTGGTTGCATGGCCTGTTTAATGTTGAGTTAATCCTGACTGAGTCAAGCCTGTCTAATGTATTAGTCAGACTAACACATTAGCCAAACCTGGCTCTGATACCACTAAAAACCTTGTCACGCCCCGCTTTCCAAAATATGGAATACGAGCACGTGACGAAGCCCAGCGAATGATTTTTACATCATCCATAAGCTGTAGGATCGACCCAGCATCATAACAAGTATATAACCAGATTTATATATAACCAAGCATGCATGAATAACTTATAAAGCAACAGAAAACAATTTAAACAAATAATAATATTCAAATAGTTTCCATGTCTCGATCAAGTGCAACTCGAAAACAAGTCTTAAACAGCAGAAGAAATAAATACCTTAAGGAAAGCAACTATTTAAACAGGTCCTTGCTCCAAGCAAAACCTGAAATGTCTGCTCGCCAATTCCAGCAAGAAGCTCGTCTCCAAAGTCTGCTTAATAATATAAACAGGGAAACAAGAGGGAAAACAAGAGAAAATGCCCTTAGTGCAAGTTAGGGCCACAAATAGTAAAAGCAAGTACAAGTAAGGAAAAGACAAGAGTTGGAATCAAAAATATAGCAAGAATTATGAGGAGTAGTAGGCAAATTCAAA
Organism: Hemerocallis citrina; assembly: GCA_017893485.1. NCBI lineage: Eukaryota > Viridiplantae > Streptophyta > Magnoliopsida > Asparagales > Asphodelaceae > Hemerocallis > Hemerocallis citrina. The sequence continues at coordinate 91,219,155 of CM030361.1, forward strand.
GACTAGCTAGCAAGAGGGAAAATCTCAATGACTGGGTTGGATAACAACTGCTAGTTGTGAATCACATGTCAGGTGCATCTATAGGGTTATCTAATATCAAGCGCCAGCTCCCAAGTCTAGTGTCATATGTTATTTTAAATGTCAAGGTTTCAAATGTCAAGTCCAAATGTCAAGTCCAAGTATCAAGTCCAAGTATCAAGTGTCAAGTTGTCTAGCTCAAGTTATCAAGTTATCTAGTCTCAAGTTATCAAGTTCAAGTCTAGTGGTGATTACTATCTAGGTAGCACGACATGCATCCATTGTACTACATGGTTGCTACAGTCAAACGATTTCGTTTAGATCTAGTAATGGAGTTTATAGGGCGGCGTACTCAGGTATCAAGTATCAAGCAAGCCTTGGTTCATGAATCGAAAATTAAATAACAAGTTCACGAAGCAAGTTCGCGAATCCACAAGCAAGTTCAAGAACCGCACAATGGGTTCAAGAATCAACAAGTTCATGAGCCGAGTAACCGACTCCATGAATCAAACAAGATACAACAAGTTCATGAACCAAGTATTGGGAAACACGGGCCCCCTTCCGAGTACACGTATCTATATTGTCCACTCTATAATCTTTCCCAAACCCCGGCTTGTTATTGTTATTAACTCTTATCAAGCAAGCACACCTAAGTAAATATTGTAAATTAATTCTAGAAAAATTTAGGGATGTCCTAGATGATGTCCAGCAGCTACACACAAAATTTGGGGTCAAACGCACGCTGTTTGTACAGCTAAAATAATTCGCAAAGTCAATATATACAGCAGTTTTTACAAAACTGCGCCTACTGACACAGCTGCGGTATAACAGCCATATCTCCTAGACCGTAACTCCAAATTCAATCATTCTGGAGTCTATCGACATCTACACATCCTGATCTACATTTCATATTCAGGGCTCGGGCCCAAATTCCAAAGATAAGAGGGTCGAAACCGCAAAAAGGAAATCCAGACAGCAACATAGAGAAATAATTCACTAATGTAGATTTCATAGAATTATGTAATTTGGTGTCTAAAATCATTATGTGGCACAAATACACGGTAATGGGAATCAAACAGCGAATAATAGTGTTTTTCAAGTCATAAAAATCACAAATTTGCCAAAACACTAAATTTATATGCGTCTACAATTTCTAGGGGTCCTTAATTCATATGTCCATGTGATGCGCAAGTTCAAGGAGATAAAAGAGTCCAATTGAATTATTATTTATTACGAGGAAGTTTTGTGACTCTTAGATTGGTGAGTTGAAGGTTCAAATTGTTTTACTATGATATTTCAAAGGAGAGTCACAAACTAACTACATGTGGTATTTCAAAGAGACTTGTACTAGGACAATAAGATGTACAAGGTTACTTGCCTTAAATGACGATTAAAACCTCCGCTTGTTGAAGCAAAAAGAGTAGAAAAATCCCCGGAATATCCTCGAAAATCGCGTGCAAAATCTGATCGAAGATCGAGCTTTCCTTGCGCACAAGATCGGTCCAAAATAGCATGTAGCGCTCGGATCCGGTGCGGGTAGAACACGGAACAGCAAAACAGGCGAATCAGATCGCTGGGAAGCAGCGGATCTGAGGCCAGAACAGCGAACACAGCTTCGGATCTGGTGTGGACGAACACGGGACAGCAATCACGCGCACGGATCTTGAAGAGATCTGACGGCTGCGAATCGCTCCCGCTCTTTTCTCCTTCTTCTTCGTTCTTCTGCTTCGTTCGAAAACAGAGCGAGAGAGAGGGGTGCAGCGGCGGCGTGGCTGCTTCGCTGGCGGTGACTACGGCAACGACGGAGTGCGGCGACGGCGGCGACGACGTCGAGAAGCGACGGCGCGGCGGGTGCTCTGTTCGTGGTTTCGAACAGGGGAGAAGTGGATTCGATGACTCGGCGGCGTGCGGCGATGCGACGGAGGCGACGTCGAAGGAGTTTGTGGAGGTGGCGTTGCTGTGGGGTCGACGAGGCGATGAGGGTCGAGTAGTGGTGGTCGGAGGTGGCGAGGCGTTCGAAGGTTGAGGGAGACAGTGGGTTCGGAGTGTTGGGTTCGATGGCGAAGACGGAGTGGGGACGATGGCGGTGGTCTGGTGGTTGTGAAGGCGAGAGGGAGACGAGGCGGATTGGGGCGAGCGATGATCAGAGATGGAGGAGGTGGTTAATGGTGATGCGAAGGATTCGGAGGTGATGGGGAAGATGATAGCGGCGATAGGGAAAGATAATTAGGGTTAGGTTTAAACAGTAGAGATGTAATTAGGGTTAGGGTAGGGGTTTATATACTAGGTTAGCGGGTTTGCGGGTTTGAGAGTTTAGGGGATCCGTTTCAAAAAGAGCCCAACAGAAGAAATGGTCAAAATGTACAATAATGGGGATTAGAGAGATAAACGAGAAGAATCGGTCTATTTCTCATGAAGAACGGTGCAAGATGGCACACAATTGAATTTGATAAAAGGACCCACAAATTGAGTTGAGACAAGAATAATAATTTTATTCGAACTGAAATAAAATACAGGATCTCAAATAGATGAAAAAAGTACAATTGAGCAAAATACGGTATAAAATACAAATACGGGGTAACAGGAGTTACACAAAATTTTCACGAAAATGGGCAGAAACTGTGGCCTATAACCCACAAAATAAGGCCAAAATAGTAAAACATGAAATCTCAAGAAAGTGATCGAAAACAGTGTACTATAGCCCACAAAATGAGGGAAATAATAATCTTACGAATATGACCGAAAACTGTGGACTATAGCCCACAAATGAGGCTAAAACAGTCAAATACAAAATTTCACGAAAAACACTGGAAATTGTGGACTGTAATTCACAAAATGAGGCCAAAAACAGAAAATTACGGAATCACATGAAAGTGATCGAAAATAGTGTACTATAGCTCAAAAAATGAGGGAAATAAAAAATCTCACGAATGTTACCGAAAACTGTGGACTATAGGTCACAAATGATGCTAAAACAGTCAAATCCAAAATTTCTCGAAAACGGCCGGAAACTGTGGACTAATATATAACCCACAAAATGAGGCCGAAATAGTACAATACGAAATCTGAAGAAAGTGATCGAAAACTGTGTACTATAGCTAACAAAATGAGGGAAATAAAAATTATCACGAAAGTTGCCGAAAACGGTGGACTATAGCCCACAAATGAGGCTAAAACAGTCAAATAAAAAATTTCACAAAAACAAACGGAAACTGTGGAATATAACCCACAAAATGAGGTCAAAACAGTAAAATATGAAATCTCATAAAATTGATCGAAAACAATGTACTATATAGCCTACAAAATGAGGGAAATAAAAAATCTCACGAAAGTGAATGAAAACTGTGGACTGTATAGCCCACAAATGATGCTAAAACAGTCAAATACAAATTTTCACGAAAAATACTGGAAATTGTAGACTAGACCAAAAAATGAGGGAAATAAAAAATCTGACGAAAATGACCGAAAACTGTGGACTATAGCCCACAAATGAGGCTAAAAAAGTCAAATACAAAATTCCGCAAAATGAGGGAAATAAAAAATCTCACAAAAGTGGCCGAAAACTGTAGACTATAGCACACATATGAGGCTAAAACAGTCAAATAAAAAATTTCACGAAAAAAATGGAAACACTGGACATAGCCCACAAAATGAGAGAAATAAAAAATCTCACAAAAATGGCTCAAACAGTCAAATACAAAATTTTCATGAAAACGGGCGGAAATTGTGGCCTATATAACCCACAAAATGAGGCCAAAATAGTAAAATACGAAATCTCATGAAGTGATCGAAAACAGTGTACTAAAGCCCACTGATATGGCTAAAAATGGGGTTAAATCAGAACCGTCCAAATCAGGAACGAATCTTAAAGCTTAGGGGTAAAACGGTAACTTCACCTACCAATAGGTCTGAAGCGGGTGTTGGTTCTCCTTCTCGAAGACCCGCTAACCCGCGAACGGATCCACCTCAACCGGGTGCAGGTTTCAACCCGCAACAAACCCGGTCCAGCAGGATAGAATTAGGGTTTCTGATTAATACTAATCAACGGCCTTGATTCACATCTATCCTTTCACCAGGGGATTAGGGATTACATTCCTTATCTAACCATAAGGATTACATGCCTAATCTGACCCCCAACGACGCCTATAAATATCCCCCATCCATCTCCATTAAGTGGTAATCAATCTTTTGCCAGTTTTACACTCTTTCATAATCACTTCTGATTACTGACTTGAGCATCGGAGGGTGCGACGTCGGGATCAACCCCGGTTTCTCACACTTTTTGCAGGTGAACGGCGGGAGCAACGGTCAAACTCCGGCGGAACAGGTAACAGGTTTGCTGTTCAAAGTTTCCCAAGAATCCACAAATACTATCTGCTTGTCCCCACACCAGATTCAGCGGCAACAGATTGGCGCCGTCTGTGGGAAACCCCACGAATAGCAGCCTTCCCTCTTCCTGTTGGTAAGATCTTCTCCAGCCATGCCTCCCAGGAAAGTAAGATCCCGAGGGTCCAACCGTGGGCCCAACCCCCCTGATCAGCAACAAGAAGTCCCCATCCAACCCGCTCAGCAGCAGGGGCAACTTCCGCCTCAAGCTGAGGACCCTCTCCAACAGGACCAACCTCCTCTTCAAAATCCACAACCTCCTAAGGGTCCCAACCCGCAGAAACAACCTCTCCATGACCACGTCTCCATCCACAATGCCTTTTCGGATTCTATGGCCTCCCACAATCCCCGAGCTTCTGACCTTCGAAACACCATCCTCAATCGGCAGAAGGATGAGGATCTTCGTCGTCGTCTGGATGAAAAGCGGGCCCGAGAGGGAGCCCCCCACCAGCAACGTCCGGATGAGCGATCTCCTCACTGCCGAGACTACAGGAGGTTCCCTACCCGAAGGGGGCAGAGAGTCCCCCGAGCATCACAGGAGAAGACCCCATTCCCCTGCCGGCCGGCAACATCCAAGGAACGATGAGGCACCCATCACCCGTGTCGAGTTCCAGCAGTTCCAAGCAACCGTCCTACAAGATCTCAATCTCCGTCCCAACAACACCAATGCTCCAAGAATTCCCACTCCTCCTCCGGTCCGAAGTCCTCGCCGACGGTCTCTAACTCCTCCCCCAGCTCCTAGCAACCCCCGTCACATGACAAGTCCTCGCCGCTCCAGGAGCTACCGTCGTCGTAGCCCCTGTTCTCCCTCGTACGAAGATGAGTCTAGGGGCTCGGTTGATTACAGTCGAGGGGATGATGCTGTCTACTGCCGTCTCCACGAAATGGAGATGCGCTTGGGTCAGTTAGACCGAGAAAAAGAGCTTAGAGGAAGGACCCTTCGCCCTAGTCGACCTCCTTTCTCCTGAACCATAATGGATTCACCCGTACCAATTGGCTTTAAACCTCCTCAATTCGAGACTTATTCTGGGGAGACTGACCCCGTCGATCACATCGAAAGCTTCAAGACCCTCATGCTCATCCATCAAGCTTCCGATGCTCTGCTGTGCAAGACCTTCCCCGCAACTCTCAAGGGTCCGGCTCGAGAATGGTATTCTCGGCTGGCCCCTTCCTTAATATTCTCCTTCGAGCAATTTGAGACCCTGTTCGTCACCCACTTCGTGAGTAGCCGCCGAACTGAGAAGATCAACATTTTGCTACTCTACCTCCACCAGAAGAAGGGTGAGAAGCTGAGAGACTATGTGAAAAGGTTCACAGCGGAAGCCAGGTCCATAGCATCCCTCGACCAGTCAGTCGCTGCAGCAGCATTTCAATCCAATGTCCTCAACTCCAGCCTCCACTCCTCCCTCACCAAGAAGTCCCTACAAAACTTCTCTGACCTCCTCCTCCGGAGTGAAAAGTATATTCGGGCCGAAGAAGCTGAGCACCGCCCCAACTTGGAGGGGTCTTCCTCCGGGTCTAAGAGAAAGGGAACAGAAGAGGAAGGGGCCAAGAAGCTCCAGAAGGATAACCGCGGCCAGCGCCGATCTCCCCGCAGATTTGAAAAATTTACTCCTCTTAATGCCAACATCTCCACAATTCTCATGGAAGTCGAGAAGGAGGGGGTGATACCTCCTGCGCCAAAAATGAACACCCCCCGCAAGAAGAGGGATAAGGAGAAGTGGTTCCGTTATCACCGGGACCATGGCCACGACACCAATGATTGTCGGGCCCTCAAGAATGAGATAGAAGCCCTCATCCAGAGGGGGCAGCTGACTAGGTTCGTAAGAAAGGACCGAGCCGACCTTCCTCCCCCACCTCGGGGGGCTAACAAGCGTCCTGAACGTGATGATACGCCTGACTTCGAAGAGGAGTGTGTCCTACACCTCATTCACGGGGGCCCAATGGGGGGGCTCCTCCAACTCCCTTCGAAAGGCGTTTATAAGGGAAGTCAATTCGGTTCGCACCACCCCTCCTCCTAAAGGCCTCGGAGTGCTCGTCACATTCTCAGATGAAGACCTTGAGGGCGTCCGAACCCCCCACTGTGACGCACTCGTCATCAACCTCCACATGGAGAACTTTAAAGTGGAGAGGATCCTAGTGGACAATGGCAGCTCCGTTAACATCTTCTTTCTCACTGCTTTCAAAGGCCTCAAACTATCCAGAGACAGACTCAAGCCCGCCGGCTACACACTCCATGGGTTCACGGGAGTGCCAGTGACTATTGAAGGGGTGATCACCCTCGACATAACTGCTGGCAAAACTCCTACTACCCGAACAGAGTCGATGGACTTTATTGTCGTAGATGTCCCCGCAGCTTACAATGTCATTTTGGGTCGCCCCGACTTAGCAGCTCTTGAAGCCGTCCCTTCTGCCTATCACCTCAAGATGAAGTTTCCCACTCGGGCAGGAGTAGGGGAAGTAAAAGGCAATCAGGAAACGGCCCAACAAGTGCTCCATGACCTCTACCCTCGGTCCAGTCCTCTCCCTCGAAACTCTGGAAATCCCCCAAGATGTTGCCCAACCAACGTCCGAGCCGGTGGATGAGTTGGAGGAAGTGCTCTTCTCAGAGCAGGATCCAAGCCGAAAGTTTTTTGTTAGCAAGACCCTCCCATCTGCCCTATGCTCCGACATAGTCCAGTGCATCCGAAGAAACCAAGACCTCTTTGCTTGGTCAGCTGCAGACATGCCCGGAATTTCCGAAGAGCTCTTGGTCCATCACCTCAGCGTTGCTCCGGGGTCCAAACCGGTCCAACAGAGGAGGCGCAAGTTCGCCCCCGAGTGCCAGCTATCTATCAAAGAGGAGGTGGACAAGCTCTTGAAGGCCCGGTTCATACAAGAGGTAAACTATCCCGAATGGCTGTCGAACGTAGTGATGGTGAAGAAGTCCAATGGGACCTGGAGGATTTGTATCGACTTTACCGACCTCAACAAGGCGTTCCCCAAAGACCCTTCCCCTCTTCCGAGCATCGATACTTTGATTGATGCCACTTCGGGCCATGAGCTCCTCAGCATCATGGACGCCTTCTCAGGCTACAATCAGATTCGTATGTTTCCCCCAGATATCCCGAAGACCTCATTTGTAACCGACCAGGGCCTCTACTGCTACAGGGTTATGCCCTTCGGTTTGAAGAATGCGGGCGCCACATATCAACGCCTCGTCAACAAGGTTTTCCAAGCACAGATCGGTCGAAATATGGATGTGTATGTCGACGATATGCTTGTGAAGAGCATCCACGAGGCCGATCATGTGGTCGTCCTACAGGAGGCGTTCGATGTACTGAGAAAGCACAACATGAGGCTCAACCCGAACAAGTGTGCGTTCGGAGTCTCGTCAGGAAAGTTCCTCGGTTTCATGGTTAGCCAACGAGGAATCGAAGCTAATCCTGAGAAAATCAAGGCCATATTAGACATGGCTCCTCCGAAGAATGTCAAAGAGGTCCAAAGGCTCACGGGTTGCCTGGCAGCCATAGGGCGTTTCCTTTCCAAATCAGGGGAGAAGTGCCTCCCCTTCTTTAAGGCTCTCAGGGGGGCTAAAGGCTTCGAGTGGGGTCAGCAGCAACAAGATTTATTCGACCAACTCAAGGCTTACCTAGTCAATCCTCCTATCCTCAGCAAACCAATTCCTGGTGAACCCCTCTACCTCTACCTAGCAGCCTCTGAGCAGACCCTCAGCGCCGTTCTCGTGAGGGAAGAAGATAAGACCCAAAAGCCCATCTCCTACGTGAGCAAGGTACTTCGGGATGCCGAGCTCCGCTACCCCAGGAAAGAGAAGATGGCATATGTCCTAGTGATGGCCGCAAGAAAGCTTCGCCCGTATTTTCAGTCCCATTCGGTGGTTGTTCTTACCAACCAACCGCTGAAGCAGGTTCTCCACAAGCCAGAAACCTCCGGTCGCCTTATGAAGTGGTCTATCGAGCTGAGCCAGCATGATATAACATATCAGCCTCGGACCGCGATCAAGGCACAGGCCCTAGCAGAGTTCATAGTTGAAAGTACCATTCTCGAGTTCAGCCAAGCAATGAAGGGACCACCTGTCTGGTTGGTTTATGTGGATGGATCCTCCTGTAATGAGGGAGCGGAGCCGGGGTCATTCTGGCAGGCCCAGATGACTTCATCCTCCAATACTCCCTCTGTATCAACTTCAAGGCCTCTAACAATGAAGCAGAATACGAGGCACTCATAGCCGGCCTTGGGATGGCTCGCAATGCAGGGGCCCAACACCTCCGGATCTTTAGCGACTCTCAGCTAGTCGTAAATCAGGTCCTAGGCGAATATGAAGCTTGAGATGACCGAATGGTTAAGTACTTAGCCAAGGTCAGGAATCTCATGGCTCAATTTGAAGAAGCTCTCATCCAGCGAATCCCCCGAGAAGAGAATTCCCAGGCCGATGCCCTCTTCAAGCTAGCCTCCTCCTCCTTCCAAGGTCTCGAGCAGACCGTCTTGATTGAGGTGCTCCTGAAGCCAAGTATAGAAGACGAAACTTCCGACCCTATGGAGTCCCTACCCATCATGCTTTAAGAAAATTGAATGAAACCCCTCGTTGAATTCCTCAGAGATGGGCTCCTCCCCGAAGATCCTAAGGAAGCTCGCCGAGTGAGAACCCGAGCAGAACGATACACACTTATCGAAGGCCTCCTTTACAAGTGCTCCTTCACACAGGTAGACAGGAGGCCTTATTTGAGATGCCTCTTCCCAGAGCAAGCCGAATACGCCCTGCAAGAACTTCACAAAGGCATCGGCAGGGCACATTCAGGGTCCAGATCCCTAGCCCGCAAAGTGTTGAATTACGGGTATTTCTGGCCCACTCTCCTACAAGACGCCGAACGGCACGTTCAGCAATGCAGCTCTTGCCAAAAGTACTCCAACATCTGTCGCCTCCCACAAGCTCCACTCACTCCCCTATCAAGTCCTATCCCTTTTGCAATGTGGGGGATGGATTTACTAGGGCCATTCTCACCAGCTCTCGGCCAGTTCAAATTCTTAGTTGTGGCAATCGACTACTTCTCGAAGTGGATAGAGGTCGAGCCCTTGGCCACAATCACCAAGAACAAAGTACTTCAGTTCTTCTGGAAGAACGTAATTTGCCAATTCGGAGTCCCTTGAGTCCTCATAACAGACAACGGAACCCAGTTTACCGGAGCTGCCTTCCGAGCTCTATGTGAAGACCTCACCATCCAACAGCGTTTCTCCTCCGTCTCCCATCCACAGTCGAATGGCCAAGTTGAGAATGCTAACCGACGGATCCTCTCCGGTATTAAGAAGAGGTTGGATAAGTACTCTAAAGGCTTATGGGTCGATCAACTCCCCAACATGCTGTAGAACTACCGCACCACAAAACGGACCCCCACAGGCGAGTCCCCATTCAATCTCACCTATGGGTCCGAAGCTATGATCCCCCTAGAAGTTGGTATACCCTCTCCTCGCCTAATGGCTTATGAAGAAGAACAAAATGCCAGAGAACTCCGGGCAAATCTAGACCTGATCGATGAGATCCGTGAAAGAGCTGCCATTCGTCAACAAAGCTACCGAAGAAGGATCGAGCTGGCATATAATAAGAGAGTCCGTCCTACCATCCTCAAAGAAGGGGACTTGGTCCTCAGAAAGTTAGCGATCTCTTTTCCTGGTCAAAAGAGTAAACTGGCTCCAAATTAGGAGGGACCTTACAAGATCGCCAAAGTAATTCGGCCCGGGACATACAGACTAGAAGACCTCGAAGGCAGAGAGATCCCCAGGACCTGGAATGCTGAGCATCTCTTAAAATACCAAGAGCGAGCATTAACGCCCCTCTAAGTATTCTGAGATGTCGAACCGCTCCTCTCCTATTACTTGTATTTTTTCCTTTATTTCTCTCATGTAATAACGACTTGCAACTTAGAAGCAGCCAACCATTAGTTATCAATAAAGAAAGTTTTTTCATATTTTACTTGTAAAATTGTTTGCATCTCTCTGCTTTTACTCTTCACTCTAACGACGAGTTCGGAGTCCAACACTTGGTTCGATTCTCCTCCGCAAGCTCGCTCTTAAAAGCGAGCTAGGAGTGGGTCACCATTCGGAATTGCTCCCACAACCATTGAACAAACTCTAACGACGCGTTCGGAGTCCAACACTTGGTTCGATTCTCCTCTGCAAGCTCGCTCTTAAAAGCGAGCTAGGAGTGGGTAACCATTCGGAATTGCTCCCACAACCGTTGAACAAACTCTAACGACGAGTTCGGAGTCCAACACTTGGTTCAATTCTCCTCCGCAAGCTCGCTCTTAAAAGCGAGCTAGGAGTGGGTCACCATTCGGAATTGCTCCCACAACCGTTGAACAAACTCTAACGACGAGTTCGGAGTCTAACACTTGGTTCGATTCTCCTCTGCAAGCTCGCTCTTAAAAGCGAGCTAGGAGAGGGTCACCATTCGGAATCACTCCCACAACCGTTGAACGAACTCTTACGACAAGTTCGGGGTCCAACACTTGGTTGGATCCCGCTCCGCAAGCTCACTCTTAAGCGAGCTAGGAGTAAGTCGCCCATATGAAGAAAGATTTGCTTCTGATTTTGAGTAGTTGTCAAAAGTTGGAAGAGTTATACTTAAACTAATACCAGCTAACACGGCATTCGAACATCGAAAGCAAAACAAACTTTTTTATTGAAAGACCAAACAGGACCAACATTACAACAGGGTTTTACAATAACTTGAAGAACATAATACAACTCGTCTAGCGCTTCTTTGGAAGGGGAACGCTTCGGTTCAGAGACACACGAGGGCGGCGTCGCCTTGCCTCTGAGCTCGACTCTAAACCAGCGAAGCGAGAACCCCCTTCGCCGCTATGTCTAGTTGTGGCCCCGACCGAGGTGCCACTTGACGAAACAGCTACCCCACTCTGGGCATCAGCCGGGCTCCGCCTAACGACGGGTGAACGAGTTGCAAGTTCATAGAACGAGATTCCTCTTTGGCTTTCTTCACGAGTACACAACGTACTGCGAACATTGGCCCTCACAGGCTGAGGTTTTAGCATTGCAATCTCCTCCTCTAGCTCGACGATCCTATCTCTCAGAATATCGTCCTCCGCCGATGCTTTGAGACGGGGAAGTTTAGACGAGCCTGCGACGTTAGTACTATTGGCCACAATACGACGGAAATGAGTCACTTCGATCCCCCTGTCGATCGTGATCCTCCTCAGTTTGTCAACTCTTGCCAACAACTCATCGCGCTCGGACATCAACATCCCCACCTTCGAAGCTAACTCCTCTTCTTCAGCTGAGTGTTCTTGCACCGTTACCTCCAAATGACGAATCTACGCCAACAGTTCACTGTTTCTTTGTTCGACATCAAAAAGCCCCTTACGGATTAATATAACCTCGCCTTCAAGAGGAGTCGCTCGAGATTGTTTCCGCAGTTGCCTTAACTCGCGAAAATACCCTCTTGCGGTTGCTTTGATGTCCTCCAATTTCAAGAAGTCATAAAATGCTTTATCTCGACTACTAGAAAGAGCATTCTTTGTTTTCTCCAACTCAGCGCGAAGATAGGAAACCTCAGTAATTGGACCCAACTCGACCTGCAAAGCGGAGAAATATCAAGAGAGGTCCTCGACACTTAAGGACGCAATCCGTACAAAAAGAGTTGAACATTTTGCGAAAATTTCATAACCTTCAGCCAAAACACCACAAGTTTTCATTGAAAGTCAAAAGTTTACAAAAAGCGGTGGCCAGTCCGCAGTTAGGCATTACAAAAGAGAAGAAAAAGAAAACGAAGAAGAAGATGACAAAGTCCGGGGCCGACCTCATCATCGGTTGGCACGGTTAGAATCACGCGATCGGCATCACCCTCGCCTTCGGAATCTTCGCCCTCTAGCCTTGGAGCGAGCGTGGCCAAGGGCATCTCTTCCTCGCCCTCCACGGAGTTGTAGAAGTAATAGGGCGAGACGTCGAACCTGGGGTTCCGAGCGACGATATGCTTCAGAGCTCGGCCATACGCCTCCTCCATGTTCGTCAGCATGTGAGCCTCAGCCTCGTCCCAAACTGCTTTCTATGCTGCCGCCACCTTCGACGCTTGCTCGCTCAGGGCTTCCTCCGTCGCCTTCCGAGCTTCAGACAGCTCCCCTTCGAGCCGAGCCCTCTCCTTCTCAATGGTCTCGACCTTGGAGGCCTCGGCGGCCGAGCTTCTCAGCGCCTTGGCGAGCTGGGCCTTCAAGTCGGCAACTTTGGCCTCGAGCGAAGTAGAGCGCAGCTGCTCGGCCTCCAGCTCCTTCACCGCTTTAGACCTCTCCGACCGTTCACGGTCTTAAGAACTGTCATCTCCTTCTCCTTGCTCGCGAATTCCTCGAGCAAATAGTTGAAGTCGCAGAGGATCTACAAGCAACACAAGAAACTGTCAAGAACGAGCACAAAAACTTAGAAAAATTCTCAAGAAAGTGATCTACTACTTACCGACATAGTGTTCCAAGCGATCTGCATCGCGGCGTCACCAACTTCACTGGCCTTAAGCGCCGCTCGGTCTTTGGGGGTCGGCAGGTGCTTCACCGCCTGCATGCAAATGTTACCGTCACCCAAGAACCCGTCGACCTTCATCACCCGCCAGTCGGGGACGAAGATGCGATTGTGCTCCTTGGTCAGGATCTGCTCCGCCTCGGCTATAAGTGGCGGGATGTCAAGAGCCAGTGCCGCGCTGATGTTGAACGCTCTGCCAGAAGACCCCGGAGCGTCTGTTCGTGCTGGTGGGGTCGGCACATCCGAGGTAGGAAGGACGATCAGCGCGATGAGGCCTTGCTCTGTCTCGGCCTGAGAAGCCTCAACAACCAGACGCTCGGGTGTCGGAGAAACCGAGGATACCTTGGGCGCTCGGCCGCCTTGAGGTCCAGACACGGTCCTCTTTCTCTTCTTCGTCTCCTGCTCCCTAGCTGCTCGGGCCTTCGCCATCAAACCTTTGTAGTCCATGCCGGAAGATTCTGCACAAACCGAGTGAAAAAAGTTAGAATTTTTTTCCAAAACTTCAAAGACAAAACTAGAATAGAAGAAGCATACTAGGGTCGATCGGACTGAGACCCCCTCGGAATAATGCCTCCTCCGTAATGTCTTTCCAACTGAGGGTCGGTAGGTCGAGCAACTTCTCCATGACTTCCGCCTCTTCATTACTGAGCACGGGCTCTTTCTTCGCCCGCTTCGGAAGACCCTCCCTCGACCATACCGTCGGGATCACCCATGGCACGGGAGCTCGGACGAGAAAGTACTTTTCCTTCCAATGCTTGATCGAGTCAGGGTTCTCGATCAGCTTCACGCCTTTCCTCGGCGAGAGGTAGTACCTTTGCTCATTCTTGCTGGGTTGGCAAGGCCGGTAGAGACTCCAAAGGATGAACATGTTCGGCTCGGCGCCGACCTACTGGCATTGAAGAACAAACTCCATCACATGTCGCCACGTGTTCGGCATTAGCTGAGCCGGATGCAAGCCGTACCACTGCAGCACCTCGACCACAAAAGGGTGCAGCGGCAGGCGAAGTCCGACATTCAGTGAGTCGGCGGGAAAAACACAAACATCAGCCGAGGACGAGGTGCACGCTCGGAAGCCAGGACCAGGGAGAAGGAGCTCGTACTCAGCAGGGATTTGGAACCCGCTCCGAATCCGATGCAAATCAGCCTCGGTCAGGACCAAAGAGATGTGATCCACCTCGGACGTTTCCCTCGGTTCGTTCTCCTCGATCGACTTGGCAGTGCCCTGCGTCACCTTCTCCAACAGTTCTCCAGAGTAGCTCCGCACACTGCCGACGCTCGACAGAATGATCGGCTGCCGACCTAGTTCCCCTGCAGCTTTCGGGTGCTCGATTATCGTCTCCATACCCTTGTCCTTGTTAGATCGGACCTCTACCTCCTGAAGAGGCTCGGCAACCTCCCCGTTTGTACTCGGCCTGACTAAGGCCCCTTCGGTCGGCTCCATGACCCTCTTCCCTTTATCTTTGCTTAGCCTGATCTCTTGGCTGACGCCTAGGCCGGAGGAGGGGGTCTCGTCCGTGGAAGAAAACGTAACCATTTTTATAATGATAGGGAGAGGGACTGACCTTGAAGCGACTAAAACGACCGAAAAAGTTTGCCGGAGTTTAAAGTGCCTAGCCGCGATAGCTAGCAGCGCCGCTCGAGAGCTAAAAACTTCGCTTAGAAGTAAAAAAAAACAAGAGTGAGAAAGTGAAAGTGAGAAATGAGGTAAAGAGTTGAGGGGGTGAAAACTTATAGTGAAAAAGATGCCTCTTGGGCTTCGTAACATAAGGACGCGACTCTTGGGCTCCCCTTGAAGCGTTACAAAGGCCCAAAATGACTAAGTGATGAAGAACCGCAAATGTTGGCAAAGGGAACGGCGTTTCAACCCAAGTAAAGCAGCTCAGCACTTCAGATCCGACGGCTAAGATCACCCCACGTCGCTCGGATCCAACATCCGAGGGGCAGGTGATCCAAGCCATTTCGCTCGGATTCCGAGCAAGTGCCAATCTGAGCTACGAAATGGAGAAAAACAACTTTCTCCTCAAGATTCACGTAAGATTTCGATCAGACGGCTCAGATCTTGCCAGTGCTACTAAACGACAAGATAGTTTTCTTGGGAACTGAACCAGCATCGAGATCTGTGCCATCATCCAACGGCTAAGATCACCCCACGTCGCTCGGATCCAACACCCGACCAACACCCGAGCGACAGGTGATCCGAGCCATTTCGCTCGGATTCCGAGAAAGTGCCAATCCGAGCTACGAAATGGAGAAAAACAACTTTCTCCTTAAGATTCGTGTAAGATTTCGATCAGACGGCTCAGATCTTGCCAGCGCCGCTAAACGACAAGATAGTGTTTTCTTGGAAACTGAACCAGCATCGAGGTCTGCGCCATCATCCAACTGCTAAGATCACCCCACGTCGCTCGGATCCAAC
The DNA here is from genome assembly GCA_017893485.1 of Hemerocallis citrina. Classification (NCBI taxonomy): domain Eukaryota; kingdom Viridiplantae; phylum Streptophyta; class Magnoliopsida; order Asparagales; family Asphodelaceae; genus Hemerocallis; species Hemerocallis citrina. The sequence goes on from CM030361.1 coordinate 91,234,489, forward strand.
ATCCGAGGGAAAGGTGATCCGAGCCAGTTCGGTCGGATTCCGAGCAAGTGCCAATCCGAGCTACGAAATGGAGAAAAACAACTTTCTCCTCCAAATTCGCGTAAGATTTCGATCAGACGGCTCAGATCTTGCCAGCGCTGCTAAATGACAAGATAGTGTTTTCTTGGGAACTGAACCAGCATCGAGATCTGCGACATCATCCAACGGCTAAGATCACCCCACGTCGCTCGGATCCAACACCCGAGCGACAGGTGATCCGAGCCATTTTGCTCGGATTCCGAGCAAGTGCCAATCCGAGCTACGAAATAGAGAAAAATAACTTTCTCCTCAAGATTCGGGCTAGATTTCGATTAGACGGCTCAGATCTTGCCAGCACCGCTAAACGAAGATAGTGTTTTCTTGGAAACTGAGCCAGCATCGAGATTCGCGCCAACGGTCCAGATCGCGCCACGTCGCTCAGAATTCTGAGCCGAGCGACTAGTAATCCGAGCTACTCGCACAAGGGAAAAACCGAGCCATTTCGCTCGGATCCCGAGCAAGTGCCAATCCGACCCTCGAAAGTGAAGAAAATTACTGCCGAGCGTCTCCGACCGTTGGATCGTTACGGAATTCGTGCCTCAGATGATGGACAGCCCAGATTGCGCCACGTCCACTAAACGACAAGATAGTGTTTTCTTGGGAACCGTGCCTGCCTCAAGATTTGCGTCAAGATCCAACGGCTCAGATCGATCCACGTCGCTCGGAATTCCCAGCCGAGCGACTAGCGATCCGAGCCACTTGCGCGAGGAAAGAACCGAGCCACTTCGCTCGGATTCCGAGCAAGTGCCCATCGGACCCACAAAAGCGAGGAAATTACGGTCGAGCACTCGATCCATCCGATCTTTCAGAAATTCACGCTCGCTCAAGATCAACGGTCCAGATCGCGCCACGCCATAATTCGGTATTTTATTTATTAAAATCGTTTTATTTATTTAAAAAATTGTGAAAAAATGGTTAAAATTCGAGAAAATTAACTAAAAGTACTGGAAAATAATTATAAAGTCGGGAAAATATTTTGGAATCCCCGACTAAGTAATTATTGCCTAGGACCATTTATTAACACCCCCGAACGACGAATCAACACTTCGCAAAATTAAGTAAATATCCCGAAAAAATAGATAAATATTACCGGATGACCAGAAGAGCTCAAGAACAACTCAGAGTGCAACCAACCTAAAAAATCACCGTACTACCCCCTACAAAGATTCAGAACCTTGCATTTGGACTCTGATACAACTCCGCTAGCCATCAAAACAGTAAAACTACTCCCCGAAGGCTGATCAAGCTCAGTCTTCAGGAGTGGGGGGCTCGTGATATGGCTAAAAATGGGGTTAAATCAGAACTGTCCAAATCAGGAACAAATCTTAAAGCTTAGGGGTAAAGCGGTAACTTCACCTACCAATAGGTCTGAAGCGGGTGTTGGTTCTCCTTCTCGAAGACCCGCTAACCCGCGAACGGATCCACCTCAACCGGGTGCGGGTTTCAACCCGCAACAAACCCGGTCCAGCAGGATAGAATTAGGGTTTCTGATTAATACTAATCAACGGCCTTGATTCACATCTATCCTTTCACCAGGGGATTATGGATTACATTCCTTATCTAACCACAGGGATTACATGCCTAATCTGACCTCCAACGACGCCTATAAATACCCCCCATCCATCTCCATTAAGAGGTAATCAATCTTTTGCCAGTTTTACGCACTTTCATAATCACTTCTGTTTACTGACTTGAGCATCGGAGGGTGCGTCGCCGGAATCAACCCCGGTGTCTCGCACTTTTTGCAGGTGAACGTCGGGAGCAACGGTCAAACTCCGACGGAACAGGTAATAGGTTTGCTATTCAAAGTTTTCCAAGAATCCACAAATACTATCTGTTTGCCCCCACACCAGATTCAGCGGCAACACCCAGCAAATGAGGGAAATAATAAATCTTACGAATGTGGCCGAAAACTGTGGACTATAGCCCACAAATGAGGCTAAAACCGTCAAATACAAAATTTCACGAAAAAAAGGAAACAGTGGACTATAGCCCACAAAATGAGGGACATAAAAATTCTCACAAAAGTGGCCGAAAACTGTGGACTATAGCTCACAAATGAGGCTAAGAAAGTCAAATACAAAATTTCACAAAAACAACCGGAAACTGTGGACTATAACCCACAAAATGAGGCCAAAATAGTAAAATACGAAATCTCAAGAAAGTGATCGAAAACAGTGTACTAGCCTACAAAATGTGGCCAAAAACTGCAAATTAAAAGGACCGCCTCTACTCAAACAACATGGCGATTATGTCTCAAAAAGGGCTTTCAACATGATGCAGGAGAATATTCGAATTTAAATAAAATCCACCACCCTTGCTACAACTTCGAAGAACTAGTGTAGTGGTAGGGTTATTTCACACTTGTAAGCTAGAAACTTGGAAGTGACAACAAATATGAAATAACTGCAAGGTTTCACATAGGAGGTAATAACATTTAATAGTAGCGAGTATACTATTAAATTTCTCCATAATATTACAACTAAAATGATCTATTTTTTGTATAATTTTGAGTTTTATACTTTGTTCACATCGTACTCTCGAAGGTGAAGTGCAAAGAAAGCCCATCTTAAGCCCTTCACTTGACCGCTGAAATTCAATTTGCATCTTTCCCATTTCAAAGTTCGCTACAAACATCTTTAGATATTCAAGAAATCATAGAACACATCGAGTTTTTATATAATATAGATAACTCATTTCTCAGAAAGACAAATATGTCTGATGCCTTAGTTTGGTAATACCTGTAATAACTAATTATTTTGATGCTCAATGCATTTGGCATTTCTAGTTTAGCGACAATGGTTCTTTGGTTTATGATAAGTTAAAGTTCTGTGCTTAATTGACTTGTTCTTCAAAAGAAGTGAATACAAATGCTCATCTAAGAGTATCTGTAGTGGTTTGAATCCAAAATTTGGATATTTGACATTTAGAAATAAGAATTTGAGGTTGAAGCTGTAGTCGTTGGACCCAAAATATAGCTTTTTTTTTAATTTAAAAAAAAATGACGGACGATAGACGATGTTTCGTCATATTTAAAATTTGATTTTAAATTTAAAAAAGTCACGGACGAGGAATCAAATACTATCCGAGAAAAAAAAAATGAGATATCAAATTTCGTCTGAGCCTATTTAAAAAATTAAAATAATTAAATCCTAATTTCCAAAAAAAACAAACCCCTCTATGTATCGTTGTACAACAGGCTACAGCCATGGTCCAAAGAAAAAAGGGCAAGTGACCTAGGGGTGGAAAATGGACCGGGTCAACCGGCGAACCGCCCATGACCCGCACGTTGAACCCGGCCGGTGAAACAGCTTGGCGCGTTCGGGTCGAACCCGGTGAACAGTAACGGGTCGACCCGGGTCATCAAAAACGAGAATCCAACCCGTTAAACCCACCCGCGAACCCGTTTAAAAAGCCCAACCCGCCGCCAACCCGTGGATCGACCCGAGGGTTTCGAACCGTTGGACCCGTACGGGTCGACCGTTGACCCGCGGGTCTGCGGCCCGTTGGGGGGGGGGCGCACTGTTCAACAGAACGGTCTTTTAACCGTTTTTTTTTTGTTTTTGTTTTTTGGTTTTTTTTTAGCCTATAAATACCACTCAAAATTCCATTAAAAATTCACACCTTACTCTCTTACTCTCTCTACTATTATACATCATTTCTAAGAAACTTTTCAACAATTGTAGTATTCAACAAACAAGTCTACAACGAGGCATATACACCATCAATTTTCGATCGTATCGAAAGTCTTCAACGTCTTTAACTCTCTTCAACCCTTGTCAAATCTCCTTCAAGCTCTCCTCAACTCTTCAATTGCGGAATGGGCAAAGCGCTTCTTTCTAGTTCTATTCTATTCTTATTTTCACGGTTTATTTTACATACGCTTATTCCACGGTGAACGGTATCAAAATTTCATACCTCTCTCGTTATATTTCTTCTTGCGTTGTAGTTAAAATTATTGTTGGTTTTTTTATCTTCTCTATCTCAACCCTCTTGTTTTTTAATTTTTTTTTATAATTCACCGTTCCTACATTGTGTATTTTTTTTACATACATTAGTACATTACTACATTATGTCTAGATCACGCGGTAGCAGTCGTAGCGGGCAAGATTCTTCCTCCTCTTCCCGTAGGCCACCAATTGTCCCAATTAGTGAGCCCGCCCAAGAGTACCACGATCCTCCTATCCAATAATGGGGTACACACGACGAGGTTGTAGGTGACATACAATTAGAAGAAGAAGATTAACAACAACAACCAACTGAAACCACATAACCCCGTAGTAGTAGGAAAAGTAGAGGAGAAACTAGTGATTGGCATAAGTTTTACGATTATATCCCGGACGAACATACTCCGGGTATAGGTTTGAAAGTTTATAAAACATGTGGTAAAACATACAAATTCAAGAGGGGTGACGGCACCGGTACAATTAGTAGACACATCCAACATAACCATAAAGACCTTCTTGCTGACCTACAAGGCCAACAAAAAATCAATCCTGGGACCGGTCTAGTTGATAGCCACCCTTATGATCCCGATCTTGTTCGTCGGGAAATGGCCCGATTAGTCATAAAGGAAGAGTTACCATTTTCCTATCCCAAGAGTAGGGACTTGGAAAATTTTAACAAATTGGCCTTAAACCCTCATTTTAGAAGAATTCCGAGAAATACTTCGGATTGTTTTAAAATGTACATCGAAATGAAGGACGCTTTGATTGCAGTTTTATGGAGATTAACTTGTAGAGTTAGTTTAACTTCAGATTGTTGGACGAGTCTCAACAATATTCCAACGATGGGAATAACCTGTCATTGGATCGACAATGATTGGATTCTTCAAAAAAGAATCATATCACTCGCGACGTTGCCGTATCCCCATAGTTGCGCTGAAATAGCAAATCGTATTATAGAAATTTGTGATGTTTTTCATATTTGCGATAAAATTATGTGTATTAGTTTTGATAATGCATCTAACAACAATGTAGCAATTACTACTTTAAAATCCGTATTAAACCCTCCATCTGACAATATTTTTCATGTTAGATGTGCATGTCATATTATAAATTTATGTGTTCAAGATGCATTAAAAATAGCCGATCCATATATAATTAAAATTAGAAATTGTGTACATTTCATTGCATTAAGTCCAAGCATATTACAAGAATGGAAAGCTTGGTGTAGGCTTAAAAATGTACCTTTTAGAAGATTTCCAAAGGATGTTAGACACCGATGGAATTCTACTTTTGATTTACTAAATGTTGTTACCGAATATAAAGCAATTGTAAATGATTTTTGTATCGCAAAAAATATGCACAATTTTGAAATGACTCCCCCCAATTGGTTTTTTGCCGAATCTTTGTTGAAATTTTTAGAACCTTTTAAAACCGCAACTTTAAAATTTTCAAAAACATATGAATCCACTTCTAGTATCATTTTTATTGAATTAGTTAGCATGATGCAAACATTTACCGAAATGTTAAATGATATCAATGTTGGTGAGATTGTAAAACCTGCATACAAAAAATTTTCGAAGTATTATTTTCCTCCTCCTATGTTGATTTGTGTTGCTACCGTTATGGATCTTACGAATGTGACCGAAAACTGTGGACTATAGTCCAAAAATGTGGTTAAAACAGTTAAATACAAAATTTCATGAAAAAAATGGAAACAATGGACTTTTAGCCCACGAAATGAGGGACATAAAAATTCTCACGAAAGTGGTCGAAAACTATGGACTGTGGAATGAGACTAAAAAAGCCTAATACAAAATTTCACGAAAACGGCCGGAAACTGTGGAATGTAACCCACAAAATGAGGCCAAAAATAGTAAAATAAGAAATCTCAAGAAAGTGATCGAAAATAGTGTTCTATAGCCCACAAAATGAGGGAAATAAAAATTCTCACGAATGTTAACGAAAACTGTGGACTATATAGCCCACAAATGAGGCTAAAACAGTCAAATATAAAATTTCATGAAAACGGTCGGAAACTGTGGACTATAACCCACAAAATGAGGCCGAAATAGTAAAATACGAAATGTCAAGAAAGTGATCGAAAACAGTGTACTAGCCTACAAAATGAGGCCAAAAACTGCAAATTAAAAGGACCGCCTCTACTCAAACAACATGGCGATTATGTCTCAAATAGGGCTCTCAACATGATGCAGGAGAATATTAGAATTTAAATAAAATTATGTGTATTAGTTTTGATAATGCATCTAACAACAATGTAGCAATAACTACTTTAAAATCCGTATTAAACCCTCCATTTGACAATATTTTTCATGTTAGACGTGCATGTCATATTATAAATTTATGTGTTCAAGATGCATTAAAAATAGCCGATCCATATATAATTAAAATGTAACGCCCCGGAACCCCATCACCGGACATCCGTGACATCACCAAGATCTTTGCCTTCAAATGCATCTCAACACGGTAAATAACACGGGAAATTAAACACTTTTATTGCCATCAGAGTTAATACGTCAATACTTACGAATATCAATTTATCATATCAACTGTAACGCCCCCATTTTGACTCCAAACTCAATTCCTTCAATTTCTATATCACTTTAAACATAAACTAAGATTGTTATATTTCAAAGAAAAATCGGGCTGAGTCTCCCCTGAAATTTCTGCCCCGAAACACAAAAAGCTTACGGAATTCTGCTCTAAATTTCGTAGCTCACATTACAGGCAATAATATCACGGGCTCCCCAGGCCAAAATGAGCAGAATCACACAGGCAATATATGTATATGCTCTGGGGGCCAAACTCATAATAGAATATCAGAAATCAAATAAAAACCATAAATTCCTTTGAAAACGTAGTAAGGTTTTTAGAAGATAATTTATAAACTACACCACAGGGCCCGGTACTCCACAACAAGATGGGTACGGGTCAGAAACATATCATGCCACTCCACACTATCACTCCTCATCATCATCCACGTACTTATACATCAAAAATACAATTTAAAGCATAAAATTCTCTATTCACCCAATTAAACCTTAAGTAATAAATTGTAGAATGAAGATCCACTCCACAGAATCTACACCTCACCTCTGCACCGCTGAGGACCTGTAACAGTAGGGGCCTAGGGTAGTCTAGAGACTCCCTAACCCCCCAAACACTAAGGGGTTAGCCATTTCTGGTGTGAGTACAATATATTAATAAGCAAATAAATTAAACTTATAAGTAAAACAGAATGAACTTACGAATACAAAGATAAACCTGAACCTGTAAATGTCATATACGGAAATTCACATCAAATACTCACTGCATCACTTCCTGTATGCATGTCCACACCTGCTCACAAACATACTTAACTTTAATTTGGAAAATCATTTCCAAATTAGTCGCTTAAGGCCCATCACTTTACGCCTTATGCAAATACCCCTATAGCTTTGTTCTCCCATAAAGCCTTACATTCACAATTACTCTACTCTCACATAAACCGCACCATATTTACCATACAATTGCAATTACAGACTCACGACTTATAATTCTTCCTATTCTCATATCACATAACATCGCATTCATTCATTTCTTACAACACATATCATCACGTCTCGCAACACATCACTTCCGCACTCATTACGCAGTTTAATTATCACATTCACAATTCAGCTTGAATGGAAAATAAACGTGTATCCTGATTTCCTAGTGTTCGTGCATGCCGTGACCTGAGTCTAATGAAAAATGCAGAGTATAGAGCACATGCACTTAATCTAACGTCAGCAAGTCACGGGCCAACCCGGACGGGTTCGGCCCGGCCCGGCCCGTTCGACCCGTTTGCCATCCCTAAGGTGACCTCAGCGATTGGATCCGGTCCACAAATGGCTAACTCTTACCCCAAATTCAAAATTCCAACAGCTCACTCACTCTCTCTTTCTCTCACTCTCATATTCCCAATAAATCCCATATGACCGTTATAGCTCCTCTCTCTCACTCTATCGTTCATAATCGCTCACTTCAATCCTCCGAAAAAGAACCCCCAAAATCCCTCAACAGAATTTCAAGAGATCGAGACGAGAAGAAACCACGGATGGGGAACCCAAAGAACTCTCAGCCCTTGAAGCGATCACCCAAGTATTCCAACGCCACTGTATATATCTCTTCCTCTTTCGTTCTAATTTTTAGATTTGATTTTTTTTTATTGTTTTTAAATGGGTTTTCGTTTCTGATTCTAATGGTATGAATCAGAAGCGAGGAGACTCCCGACTTCGACGAAGAGCGCATCTTGCACATCATCCATGGAGGTCTAATGGGGGGAACCTTTAACTCCTCCTGAAAGGCCTTCATCAGGGAAGTCAATTCGGTGCTTAGCCTGCCCCCTCCCAAAGGTCTTGGAGTCCCAGTTACTTTCTCAAACGAAGATCTAGAGGGCGTCCGAACCCCCCCACTGTGATGCACTAGTGATTAACCTCCACATGGCTAACTTCACGGTAGAATGGATTCTAGTGGATAATAGCAGTTCTGTCAACATCCTCTTCCTAGAGGCCTTCCGAGGGCTCAAATTATCACGGGACAGGCTCAAGCCCGCCGGTTAACACTCCATGGGTTCACGGGAGTGCCAGTGACGATCGAAGGTGTTATAACCCTCGACATAACCGCTGGCAAAACTCTTACTAGCCGAACGGAGCCAATGGATTTCATGGTTGTTGACATCCCAGCCGCGTATAATATGATCCTAGGTCGACCAGGCCTAGTTGATTTAGAAGCCATCCCATCAGCTTACGACCTAAAAATGAAGTTCCCCACCAAGGCAGGCATAAGGGAAGTAAGGGGAAGTTAGGAGACGGCCCGCAAATGCTATATGACCTCGACCGGAGGATCCGTCCTCTCCCTTGAGGCCCTTGAAATTCCCCAGAGGAACACCCAGTCTATGTCGGAACTGGTAGACGAGCTGGAGGAAGTGCTCTTCTCGGAGCAAGATCCGACCCGCAAATTCTTCATCAGCAAAACCCTCCCCTCTACCCTCTGTTCCGATATAGTCCAGTGTATAAAGAAGAATCATGACCTCTTCGCATGGACAGCTGCCGACATGCCGGGGATTTCCGAAGAGCTCCTCATCCACCGTTTATGTGTCGCTCCGGGGTCTAGACCGGTCCAACAGAAGAGGCGTAAGTTCGCTCCTGAGCACCAGCAGGCCATAACGGAAGAAGTGGAGAAGCTCCTCAAAGCCCGGTTCATACAAGAGGTCAACTATCCGGAGTGGCTCTCCAATGTCGTGATTTTTAAAAAGGCCAATGGAAGTTGGATGATTTGCATCGACTTCACAGATTTGAACAAGGCATGCCCCAAGGATCCTTTCTCACTCCCCAGCATCGACACCTTGATCGACGCCACTTCGGACCATGAGCTGCTGAGCTTCATGGACGCCTTCTCCGGATACAACCAAATACGAATGTTCTCCCCAGATATCCCGAAAACATTCTTCGTCACAGATCAAGGTCTCTACTGCTGTAGAGTGATGCCTTTCGAGCTAAAAAATGCTGGTTCCACCTACCAACGCCTCGTCAATAATGTCTTCAAAAATCAAATCGGTCGGAACAGGGAGGTTTACGTCGATGATATGCTAGTAAAAAGCATCCATGGGTCCGACCATGTTGCCGACCTCCACGAAGCCTTTGACGTATTAAGGAAGCATAACATGAGACTAAACCCGAATAAGTGTGCATTCGGGGTCTCATCGGGTAAATTCCTAGGCTTTATGGTCAGTCAGAGGGGGATTGAAGCCAACCCCGAGAAGATAAAAGCCATACTCAATATGGCTCCTCGTACAAATGTGAAAGAAGTGCAAAAGCTCACAAGACGCATCGCGGCTATAGGGCGCTTTCTCTCCAAGTCCGGGGAAAAATGTCTCCCTTTCTTCAAAGCCCTTAGGGGGGCTAGGGGCTTCGAGTGGGGCCAGCAGCAGCATGAGTTGTTCGACCAACTCAAAGCCTACTGTGTCAACCCCCCACTCCTTAGCAAGCCGACACCCGGGGAAACCGTTTACCGCTACCTCGCTGCCTCCGAACAAGCCCTCAGCTCTGTCCTAGTGAGGGAAGAAGACAAGGCACAGAAACCTATCTACTATGTGAGCAAGGTCCTTAGAGATGCCGAGCTCCGCTATCCGAGATTGGAAAAGATAGCCTACGCCTTGGTTATGGCAGCCAGGAAGCTTCGTCCCTATTTTAAATCCCATTCGGTGGTCGTCCTTACCGACCAGCCGCTCTAGCAGGTTTTGTATAAGCCCGAGACCTCCGGACGTCTAATGAAGTGGTCAATCGAGCTAAGTCAACACGACATATCTTATCAGCCTCGAACTGCTATCAAGGCTCAAGCCCCTAGCCGAGTTTATAGTAGAAAGCACGATCCTGGAAGTAAGTCAAGCGGCAAATGGGCCACCCATCAGGACGGTGTACGTAGATCACATTTTCTCGTGATCCGTGCTGTCATGCCTCAAGATTCGTGCAGGATCTTCTGATGGACGGTCCAGATTATGCCACGTCGCTCGGAATCCCAATCCGAGCGACTGGCCTTCCGAGCTGCTCATACGGAGAAAATGATGCCGAGCAGCAGGAGCCGTCTGATCGCCTCGTGATTCGTGCCCCGACCTGATGAGCAGCCCTGATTCAGCACGTGGACAAGTGTAAGATCCATCGTCAGATGACTTCGAGATTCGTGCCACAATGTGATGGACGGTCCAGATTACGCCACGTCGCTCAGAATCACAATCCGAGCGACTGGCTTTCTGAGCTTCTCATATGGAGAAAATACTGCCGAGCGACACAGACCGTCAGATCACTTCGAAATTCGCATCATAGTCAGATCAAGGTCCTAGATTAGTCCACGTCGCTCAGCGCCGCCCCATCGTCCGATCGTTCGGAACCACGTGCCAACATCATAAATGGTATTAAAAATTTATTTTTTATTTATTAAATTCGAATTATTTATTTAAAAATTGCAAAAAATTAAAAATTCAGAAAAATTAATAAAAAATTCCAAAAAACAATTATAAGTTCGGGAAAATATTTTTGAGCCCCAGGGAAAATAATTATTGCTTATAATAATTAATTAATGACCTCGAAAAAAAATAAAACGCCGCTTCGCAAAATTGAATAAATGATCTGAAAAATAATTAAAAAATCGAGAAAAATCGCCAAAAATCCAGGAGAACTCAAGAACAATCTTGAGTGCACCACCAACTCAGAAGAACATCATAATCCCTCGTTTAAATCCAAAATTTGGATATTTGACATTTAGAAATAAGAATTTGAGGTTGAAGCTGTAGTCGTTGAACCCAAAATATAGCTTTTTTGTTATTTTTTTAAAAAAAATGACGGACGATAGACGATGTTTCGTCATGTTTAAAATTTGATTTTAAATTTAAAAAAGTCACGAACGAGGAATCAAATATTATCCGAGAAAAAAAACGAGGTATCAAATTTCGTCTGAGCCTATTTAAAAAATTAAAATAGTTAAATCCTAATTTCCCCAAAAAAAAAAAAAAAAAACCCTCTATGCAGATGACCTCAGTGATTGGATCCGGTCCACAAATCAACGGCTAACTCTAACCCACAAATTCAAAATTCGAACAGCTCTCTCTCTCTCTCTCTCTCTCTTATATTCCCAATAAATCCCAAATGACCGTTATAGCTCCTCTCTCTCTCTCTATCTCTCTCATCTCTCTCTCTGTCTATCGTTCTTAATCGCTCACTTCAATCCTCCGAAAAAGAACCCCCAAATCCCTCAACAGAATTTCAAGAGATCATGACGAGAAGAAACCATGGATGGGGAACCCAAAGAACTCTCAGCCCTTGAAGCGATCACCCAAGTATTCCAACGCCACTGTATATATCTCTTACTCTTTCCTTCTAATTTTTAGATTTGATTTTTTTTTTTGATTGTTTTCAAATGGGTTTTTGTTTCTGATTCTAATGGTATGATTAAGTACGGATCTTGACGTTTCTTTTTTGTGTGTTGTGAATCAGAAGATGGATAGACCTTGCCCGAGAATGCATAATGTCAAGAAATTGGTACAGGTTCGATCTTCAGTTGAATTAACGTGTACTTTATCTGATTTTGTTGATGGGTTTTTTGACTATTTCTTTTTTCTGGGTTGTAGTTGTCCTTTGTGATCAAGATGAGGATTGAGCCAATTCTTTGTGATCAAGATGAGGATTGAGCCAGTTCTTTGTGATCAAGATGATGATTTTGTTGTACTCGAGAGCGAGTCGATGGTTTCCATCTTCGATCGCGAGTTCTTTTCCGTGCTTCAACTTCTTGGTATGGATATCATCCTACTACTTTTTCTTATCTAAATTCTTGAATTATTTGAATTCTTTAATAGATGTATATGTAATCTTTTATTATGTTTGGTTTTGTTTTAGGGACCAAGTACAACACCAGACTACTGAAGAAATGCCAACACCAGACTACTGAAGCTTCAATTTTGCAGGCTGTTTGCGAGGAGTTGAGCAACCAGTGCATTCAAGAGTGCGAGCCGGAATATGAGGCATTGAAGAAGTACACTCCGGAGTGCTTGGAAGGGTTTCTGTAGATGTCGGCCTTTCAAGTTCAGAAGATATGTTGAAGTATCATACTTCGGTGGTAGAATTTGACCAGTCTCAAGATCCGGAGTTGTAAGTTGTTTGCTCTGACCATTCAAAGAAACGGTTCAGATTTGTTCATGTTTTTTCGAAAAAGGAAGACAAGGTACAAATACAATGTTTATGTTATAGAGGGTTTCAATTTCTTGGTTTTTTTGCTTAAATAAGTCCAACATCTTTTTACCATCAGTATATCAATTTATATGTTTAATCCCTTAATTAGCTGCATATTTAGCTCCACATTGTGTAGATTATATGCTGAATAAGCTAGCTGATCTGCAATATAGAGCTATATTATTCGGTTAGTGTTATTTAGTGTTTTTACGTTCTTATAAAAGTTAACGTTACTCGTGTGTAATTTACGACAAAACCTGTGCTTATTAAATCAATCTCCTGATAACATTTTACATAAGTATGTTTAAATTAGAGAGTTCCTTTTTCTTCAATTAGGTTTTTAATGTATAAATGAGAGAGTTCCTTTTTCTTCAATTAGGTTTTTAATGTATATAATACTGAAGCTAACCTATAGAGAGCTGGCCAAAATTGTTATTGTCATACACTTATTTGTTACCGGTTTCCAAAAATTAAGTTGATATAGGAACGCCTTTGGCTAGAAATCAATATTCTGTATCCATTTGTACTTGACTAGTTTGTTGAAAATGTTGTAGGGTCAGATATGAACCATTTGTTTAAGCTGTAATTATGTTAAACATGATTTCGTTAAAACTATGGAGATTAATTAGTTGATATGGTTCTTTTACTTTTTAGTTGTAGTTTTGCAACTCATGAGCATATTGCAAGTTGGGTTGCAACTAACCAAAAACACCCCATGCGAGTCAATTTTGAGGGACGGTAATTGAGTGAAGTTAAGTAATGAAACAAGTGTGCCGGAAATCAAATTGGTTTTATGTTCGATAGCGTGGTTCTAAAGAAGGGTATAAAATCTGTTTAAACAAAGTTTGAGCTTATTGTTTCTGGTTATGGGTTAAATGATGGTTTAGAAAGGGTCGCTCTATTCTTGTGAAAAAAGGGTATACAAGGGGTCAAAAAGGACATTAAACTGGTTCGGGGGTTTAAATGGGCTTTTTCTTAATCTGTATGTGGGTTCGGGGTTTGAATTTTTATCAAATAATGATCTTGGCCTGTTATATTTTGCATGTTTCCTCAACTTTACAATGAACTTGTGAACTATCAAATTTATTATTATTTGTGCATATGATATATCATATGAAGAGATCTTTAATATTTGACATTTTCCATATTTTTCACTTTATTTTTAAATACTTCTATATATTATCCTTCATTTTTCCTATTTCTAAATATTTTTTAATGGAAAAATAAAAAAAATGATATATTTTCGTTTAAACCTTGACACCTTGTTGAAACAGGGAAAAAACCACCGGTGCCTGGCTGTTCTGATCCCGTTTCTCTTTTTTGTAACCAACCATGTTTGATAGTTTGAAAGCTTTTATATGTACTAAAACAAGTGAGGAAAAGTCATGGAGGTGAAAAAATTCGCATTTGGTCTCACTGATCTCAATTAGGTTTGCAGTAGTCTCTAGGGAGATTATGTGACAGCTACTATCCTGATGCCTCCAGTATCACTGATACTGTATGCTATTTGCCCACCACAAATTTCAATTTTTTTGGATCCTTTCTGTTTCAGGAATAATATAACAAAATTCAAGCATGTTATGGTGATTAAGAACATGTATAATGCAGTAGTAGGTAGTGTTAAACCAATTAGAGATTGACATTCAAGACGAGGTCTAATGATACATTTTTTGGTTGATGACATTAGACTAGAATTGATGAGACTTGAGATGAGAGCATTTAATTAGATAAGGAGAGACATAAAGAGTGTAGGAATTAAAATTTAGTGGATTACGGAGAAGAATGAGGGTGTATTTCTCATTGATGAAGAACTTTCAAACATATGTCACAGTGATTTGATGACTTTCCTTTTAGACCTTTCTGCAATAGTAAATGTTATATGGGGACTATATTATTTTTTTGCATTAGTGCTATCATCTGTGAATAATTAAATGCATGTCCTTGGAAACTGATCATTGCATATAAATTATCCTAAACATGACCACATTATCATCAAACTTTTCTTATGTCTGTTTGGTGATAGTACAAAACAATGGACTAAAATAGAAGTTGGGATGGAGAGCTGCTTAAGCTATTGGGTTAAGTTGGTTCTAAGCTATTCAGCTCTCGTTGAAGGCCCCAGAATATCTTTATATTAGGTATGGCTAAGAGAGTAAGATCTAACGTGTTACTTGATGGGCTCTATTCCTTCCATTGAAGGATAATTGATTGTCATAGTCTCTCTTGTTTAACTATATTCATTTTCGGCTGTTTGTTTAACTATATTCATTTTCAGCTGTTCATTATTACCATCGTTAAGTTTGTGAAATGTTTTTTTGCTTTAGTATATTGCACAGTTGCTATAGGTTATAAACATAAAGGAAACAATCACCAAACGAGGCATATATCTCTTGGACATTTTAGGGAAAACAGGAACTTATATTTTGTTATATATGCAGCATGATTATTAATATCTCTACTGAACCTTTTGGGAGCTACTACTCTATGAAATTACACTCTTCCACTTTGATGTATTGTTTCTGGTATGATCAGTAACCAGTTACATCAAATATAATTTGTCAACTTTTATTTTATCATAAAAAATGTCAATTTAGCTGCCATGAGTTTTGCTCCCAACGCTGTGTCATGTTTGTGTATGTCAATAGCACTTCATAATGTATTATTGATCTTATTAATCTTTCCAGGGGAGTAGTTTTGTTCTGGTGGAACTTCCTCCTTTGTTTTGCACTCAGAATTTGGTGGCAATTTTTTGCTTCTCAACACCTGGGATCTCCTAGCCAATCCTTATGCTGCTTGACCATTGTTAGTGATTTTTTATTATCCTTGTTGTGATATAACCGATAAATCTCAAATCAACCAAATTTGATAGCCACTGTAGGTCCAATGGAGAAACATTTTATTTCTAAGCCAAAGATTCCCTTGAATACTATTTTGGAGTAAATAAAATTTATTTTGTGCCACATCAAAATTTATTTTTCTTATACTTGCTTACATCTGATGAATATTTTTGGCTAATAGTTTGGTTTGTCATTATTGTATGTTACCCAGGTTCTTCATAACATTGCTGTGGCTGAATGCTTCCGTGATGGTTGTTCTGATCCAAGGAAATTTCTTGATGTGCTCAACAAAGTCAAGGTCAGTTGCCTATGTCTATAGGTCATGCATATCTTGCCTAAAGATTGGCTGTCTTTGCATCTATTTCTCATGTTATTTCTTTTCTACTTGCTGTGTCAGTTAGGTCATTGATTGTGAGATTTTTTTTGGGATAGATAAGGAATTTTTTAGGAATTAAAATTTAGTGGATTACAAGAAGAATGAGGGTGTATTTCTCATTGATGAAGAACTTTCAAACATATGTCACAGTGGTTTGATGACTTTCCTATTAGACCTTTCTGCAATAAGTTCAAAATGACTTTTCCATATAATAAATGCAAATTGATTCGGAGTATGATCCGTGAGTTATCTTGTAAAATTGTTATATCCCTTTTCTGTATTAATTTTTCGACATGTACCTTGGATTTGTCCGTTCAAGGATATCCCTTTGTTGAATAAATATTTTAAGTATGTACTATAGACTTCACTAGAACTTACAGTTGATATTTATTATCATATACAGTTGATGCTTGGAACTAATTTTTTTTTTTTATGTATTGATTATTAGGAATAGGGAATTTACCATCGATGCCCCACTAACAACCTTCATTAACCAATCTGGCATCGCTCTCTCTCTCTCTCTCTTTCACTTGATTAAGTGAATGTATTCTGTATTGATTTATAGTTTCTACTTGAATAAGTAATTTTTCTCTGATGTCCCAAATTTGGAGTGAAAATCTCTTAATAGCATGCATCTAAAATCTCCTAATATTCTATAGGCAGAGCTGTGTGACGGAATTTTTCTGTTGGGAAATCATATTCGTCTATTTGGCACAAAAAATTCAGAGAAACTTATGATTTACGATTAAACATTGTCTGAAAATTTGGTATTGGTATCAGGCTTCAACCTGTGATTTATTGGCAGTGTGAGAGAAATCAGCTGGGAGTAGTCTCCAGTAGTGTGATTAATAGTCCATTCTATGCTAGCTACATGGTCTGGATGTTAATTAGATGTACTTCTAAGTTGAGGGAGTTTCGATGTAATTTTTTTTTTAAATTTTTAATCTGTACTTTTCAGAAGAGTTAGTTAATTACAAGATTTTGCCAATGTTTAATATACCTCTCCTTGTTCTTTATTTTTTGAACCAAACTTGACACTCAATTTTAACACACTTCTATCCATCCATATCAACTCATCATTAGGAATCTGGGATGATGTTTGTGTTAGGAACAAAGGAGGCACTATATATTCAAAGAAACAAAGAAGCAGAATAAATGGTTAAAAAGTCGCTGAACATTATAGGATCTTGACATCTTTTGCTTATTGTCTGGCTGCTTATCAGCATGCATGTTCTTTGCACAGAGAAGGAACTACCTATACAGTATGGCCGGTATTTGAAACCATGCATTAACTATCTTTCTCTTTTTCTAAAATCTGGTATGTGAGAGCTATAAATCTGGTATGATGTCATCTGCAGAAGCAAAGCATGAAGAAAGTGGCAAAGTGCTGTGTATTCACAAAATAACGAAATGCCCATGAGCTAAAGGGAAAGTTTAAGAGGACACTATATGACTTACTAGGCTTTATGATTCCCTGTGTTTGGCAATTTCGAAACATGTCTAGAAATGGGGTTAGCTGAAATGCATATAATGTCATGTTCTTGATTATTCTATTCAACAAATAATTAAGCTTGTTCTCTTATCTCTTATGGACAGGTGCTACGATGGCAAAGAATAAAGGAAAGATTTCAACTGCCATCGAATAAAGAAAAGATTTTAACTCGGAGGTGGAGACAGGAGGGAGAGGTATCGAGGAGAGTAAGCTTTAAAAATTGTGAACATATGAAAGGAACTACTAATGGGGCAAGGACCAATTGTATTGGATGAGTAATCATTAAGGACTTTGTTCGGTCTTTAGTTTTGCTGCTGCTGCTGCCGGGGCGCGACTATGTTTTTCATAATGTCGTTTACTCATTTTTGTGGGGGCATCGACAGTCGCTTTTTGACACTTTTGTATGCATTGAGCTCGGAGTGAAGTTTGGCAGTGAGGTCGAGCTTGGAGTTGTGGAGAGCTCGCCGACGGGTTTGGTATAGCTTGTTGACGGGGGAGGAGGGCTCAAGCTCGAGCTCGGCGACGACTGAGGGGTCGGCGAGGAGAGGAGATCGATGGGAGGGAGGTTGGCAAGCTCATCGATGGAGGGGGAGCTCGGAGACAACGGATTTGAGCGAGCTCGGCGAACGAGACGAGGAGGTCGGAGCTTGACGATGGAGATGTGTGAACTCTACAGTGGGTTCGGAGCTCGGCGAGAGTGATGGGACGAAGAACATGGGTTCTCTTCGTTTGGGCGGCGAGGAGAAAAGCTCGAGGTAGAAGTGGTAGCTCGTCATGGAAGGACTCACGACGTGGAGGTCACGAGGGTGACGATGACTTGGCCGAGGCTCGAGGTAGAAGAGGGAGCTCGGCGTTATGGAGAGCGAAGCTCGACGACCTAAGGAGTTTGGAGAGGGAGCGGGCATGGGTTTCGTTTTTTGTGCCAAATCCTGATGGAGAAGGGGACAGGCTTCGGTTCGGGTTTGGGTCCAAACGGGCTCCGACCGGACCCGTAACCCTCCCTAACTCCTTTCTTTCTTCTTGTTTTTTTGGTGGTAGTTGTTTGTTCGGCGAATCCGAGCTGTTGATCGTGATTGTGGGGTAGTACACAAATGAGGCTAAAACAGTCAAATACAAATTTTCTGGAAAGAAACTGGAAACAGTGGACATTGCCGACAAAATAAAGGAAACAAAAAGTCTCACGAAAATGACCGAAAACAGTGGACTATCACATGTGACTAAAAAAAGTATAATACAAAATTTCACAAAAATGACCGGAAACTGTGGACTGTATTCCGCAAAATAAGGTCAAAAACAGTAAAATAAAAAAATCTCATGAAAGTGATCGAAAATAGTGTACTATATAGTCCACAAAATGAGGAAAATAAAAAATCTTACGAAAGTGGCCAAAAATAGTGGACTAGCCCACAGATGATATGCTCAAACAGTCAAATAAAAAATTTTCACGAAAACGGGCGGAAACCGTGGCCTATAACCCACAAAATGAGGCCCCACAAAATGAGGCCAAAATAGTAAAACACAAAATATCAAGAAAGTGATCGAAAACAGTGTACTTAAGCCCACAAAATGAGGGAAATAATAAATCTTACGAATGTGACCGAAAACTGTGGACCACGAAATGAGGGACATAAAAAATCTCACGAAAGTGGCCAAAAACTGTGTTTTACTATTTTGGCCTCATTTTGTGGCTAAAACAGTCAAATACAAAATTTCACGAAAAAAATGGAAACAATGGACTATATATATATAGCCCACGAAATGAGGGACATAAAAAATCTCACGAAAGTGGCCAAAAACTGTGTGGACTAAAAAGTCTAATAAAATTTTACGAAAACGGTCGGAAATTGTGGACTAACCCACAAAATGAGGGAAATAAAAAAAAATCTCACGAAAGTGACCGAAAACAGCGGGCTAGCCCACAAATGATGCTCAAACAGTCAAATACAAAATTTTCACGAAAATGGGCGGAAACTGTGCCCTATAACCCACAAAATAAAGCCAAAATAGTAAAACACGAAATCTCAAGAAAGTGATCGAAAACAGTGTACTATCCACAAAATGAGGAAAATATTAATCTTACGAATATGACCGGAAATGCAAATGAGGCTAAAACAGTCAAATACAAAATTTCACGAAAAAAACTGGAAACAGTGGACTGTATGTAATTCACATAATGAGGCAAAAAAATCGAAAAATACGGAATCACATGAAAGTGATCGAAAATAGTGTACTATCCACAAATTGAGGGAAATAGAAAATCTCACGAATGTTACTGAAAACTGTGGACTATAGCCCACAAATGATGCTAAAACAGTCAAATACAAAATTTCACGAAAACGGCCGGAAACTGTGGACTATATATATAACCCACAAAATGAGGCCGAAATAGTACAATACGAAATCTAAAGAAAGTGATCGAAAACTGGAAATAAAAATTATCACGAAAACAAACGGTGGACTATAAATAATTTCACGAAAACAAACGAAAACTGTGGAATATAACCCACAAAATGAGGCCAAAACAGTAAAATAAGAAATCTCATAAAATTGATCGAAAACAATGTACTAGATAGCCCACAAAATGAGGGAAATAAAAAATCTCACGAAAGTGAACGAAAACTGTGGACTATAGCCCACAAATGACGCTAAAACAGCCAAATACAAATTTTCACGAAAAAACTGGAAAATGTAGACTAGCCCAAAAAACTGAGGGAAATAAAAAATTTGACGAAAATGGCCGAAAACTGTGGACCCACAAATGAGGCTAAAACAGTCAAATACAAAATTTCACGAAAAAATGGAAACACTAGACCACAAAATGAGGGAAATAAAAAATATCACAAAAATGACCGAAAACTGGGGACTAAATACAAAATTTTACGAAAACGGCCGGAAAATGTGGACTGTAACCCACAAAATGAGGTCAAAAACAGTAAAATAAGAAATCTCATGGAAGTGATCGAAAATAGTGTACAAAATGAGGGAAATAAAAAATCTCACGAAAGTGGCCGAAAACAGTGGACTAGCCCACAAATGATGCTAAAATGGTCGAATACAAAATTTCACGAAAATGGTCAGAAACTGTGGAAACTTGTGGAAACCCACAAAATGAGGCCAAAATAGTAAAATACGAAATCTCAAGAAAGCGATCGAAAACTGTAGCCCACAAAATGAGGGAAATAAAAATTCTCACGCAAGTTGCCGAAAACTGTGGACTACAGCCCACAAATGAGGCTAAAATAGTCAAATAAAAAATTTCACGAAAACGAACGGAAACTATGGAATATAACCCACTAAATGATGCCAAAACAGTAAAATACGAAATCTCATGAACTTGATCGAAAATAATGTACTATATTGCCCACAAAATGTGGGAAATAAAAAATCTCACGAAAGTGGCCGAAAACTGTGGACAAATACAAATTTTCGCATAAACAGCCAGAAACTATGGAATATAACCCACAAAATAAGGCCAAAACTAAAAAATACGAAATCTGAAGAAATTGACCCAAAACAATGTGTTATAGCCTACAAAATGATGGAAATAAAAAATCTCACGAAAGTGACCGAAAACAATCTCACGAAAGTGACCGAAAAAAATGGCCGGAAACTGTGGACTATAATACAAAATTTCCACAGAATGAGGTCAAAAATAGTAAAATAAAAAATCTCATGAAAGTGATCAAAAATAGTGTACTATAGTCCACAAAATGAGGGAAATAAAAAATCTCACGAAAGTTGCCGAAAATAGTGGACTATAGCCCACAAATGATGCTCAAACAGTTAAATACAAAATTTTCACGAAAACGGGCGGAAACTGTGGCTTATAACCCACAACATGAGGCCAAAATAGTAAAACACGAAATATCAAGAAAGTGATCGAAAACAGTGGCCCACAAAATGAGGAAAATAATAAATCTTACGAATGTGACCGAAAACTGTGGACTATAGCCCACAAATGAGGCTAAAATTGTCAAATACAAAATTTCACGAAAAAAATGAAAACAATGGACTATAGCCCACGAAATGAGGGACATAAAAAATCTAACGAAAGTAGCCAAAAACTGTGTGGACTATAGTCCATAAATGAGACAAAAAAAGTCTAATACAAAATTTCACGAAAACGGGCGGAAACTGTGGACTGTAACCCACAAAATGAGGCCAAAAACAGTAAAATAAGAAATCTTTTGAAAGTGATCGAAAATACTGTACTATAGCCCACAAAATGAGGGAAATAAAAAATCTCACGAAAGTGACCGAAAACAGTGGACATAGCCCACAAATGATGCTCAAACAGTCAAATACAATTTTTTCACGAAAAAGGGCGGAAACTGTGGCCTATAACACACAAAATAAGGCCAAAATAGTAAAACACGAAATCTTAAGAAAGTGATCGAAAACAGTGTACTGTAGCCCACAAAATGAGGGAAATAATAATCTTACGAATATGACCGAAAACTGTGGACTATAGCCCACAAATGAGGTTAAAACAGTCAAATACAAAATTTCATGAAAAAACTGGAAACAGTGGACTGTAATTCACAAAATGAGGCAAAAAACAGAAAAATACGGAATCACAAGAAAGTGATCGAAAATAGTGTACTATAGCCCACAAAATGAGGGAAATAAAAAATCTCACGAATGTTACCGAAAACTGTGGACTATAGCCCACAAATGATGCTAAAACAGTCAAATATAAAATTTCACGAAAACGGTCGGAAACTGTGGACTATATATATAACCCACAAAATGAGGTTGAAATAGTACAATACGAAATCTGAAGAAAGTGATCGAAAACTGTGTACTATATAGCTCACAAAATGAGGGAAATAAAAATTATCACGAAAGTTGCCGAAAACGGTGGACTATAACCACAAATGAGGCTAAAACAGTCAAATAAATAATTTCACGAAAACGAACGAAAACTGTGGAATATAACCCACAAAATGAGGCCAAAACAGTAAAATACGAAATCTCATAAAATTGATCGAAAACAATGTATTATATAGCCCACAAAATGAGGGAAATAAAAAATCTCACGGAAAGTTAACGAAATCTATGGACTATAGCCCACAAATGACGCTAAAATAGTCAAATACAAATTTTCATGAAAAAAACTGGAAACTGTAGACTAGCCCAAAAACTGAGGGAAATAAAAAATCTGACGAAAATGGCCCAAAACTGTGGACTATAGCCCACAAATGAGGCTAAAAAAGTCAAATACAAAATTTCACAAAATGAGGAAAATAAAAAATCTCACGAAAGTGGCCGAAAACTGTGGACTATATAGCCCACAAATGAGGCTAAAACAGTCAAATACAAAATTTTATGAAAAAATGGAAACACTAGACATAGCCCACAAAATGAGGGAAATAAAAAATCTCACAAAAATGGCCGAAAACTGTGGACTAAATACAAAATTTCACAAAAACGGCCGGAAACTGTGGACTGTAACCCACAAAATGAGGTCAAAACAGTAAAATAAGTAATCTCATGAAAGTGATCGAAAATAGTGTACAGCCCACAAAATGAGGGAAATAAAAAATCTCACGAAAGTGGCCGAAAACAGTGGAATAGACCACAAATGATGCTAAAACGGTCAAATACAAAATTTCACGAAAGTGATAAAAAACTGTGGACTATAACCCACAAAATGAGGGAAATAAAAATTCTCACGTAAGATGCCGAAAACTGTGGACTACAACCCACAAATGAGGCTAAAATAGTCAAATAAAAAATTTCACGAAAACGAACGGAAACTATGGAATATAACCCACTAAATGACGCCAAAATAGTAAAATACGAAATCTCATGAAACTGATCGAAAATAATGTACTGTATAGCCCACAAAATGAGGGAAATAAAAAATCTCACGAAAGTGGCCGAAAACTGTGGACAAATACAAATTTTCACATAAACGGCCAGAAACTATGGAATATAACCCACAAAATAAGGCCAAAACAGTAAAATACGAAATCTCATGAAATTGATCCAAAACAATGTATTATAGCCTACAAAATGATGGAAATAAAAAACCTCACGAAAGTGACCGAAAATAGTGGACTATAGCCCACAAATGAGGCTCAAACAGTCAAATACAAAATTTTCATGAAAACGGGCGGAAATTGTGGCCTATAACCCACAAAATGAGGCCAAAATAGTAAAATACGAAATCTCATGAAAGTGATCGAAAACAGTGTACTAAAGCCCACAAAATGAGGGAAATAATAGATCTTACAAATGTGGCCGAAAACTGTGGACTATAGCCCACAAATGAGGCTAAAACAGTCAAATACAAAATTTCATGAAAAAAATGGAAACTGTAGACTAGCCCAAAAAATGAGGGAAATAAAAAATCTGATGAAAATGGCCGAAAACTGTGGACTATAGCCCCACAAATGAGGCTAAAAAAGTCAAATACAAAATTTCACAAAATGAGGGAAATAAAAAATCTCACGAAAGTGGCCGAAAACTGTGGACTATAGAAACAATAGAAACAGTCAAATACAAAATTTCACGAAAAAATAGAAACAGTGGACATAGCCCACAAAATGAGGAAATAAAAAATCCCACAAAATGAGAGACATAGCCCACAAACGAAAATTGTGGACTATACCCACAAAATGAGGCCAAAATAGTAAAATACGAAATCTGAAGAAAGTGATCGAAAACTGTGTACTATGGCCCACAAAATGAGGGAAATAAAAATTCTCACGTAAGATGCCGAAAACTATGGACTACAGCCCACAAATGAGGCTAAAACAGTCAAATAAAAAATTTCACGAAAACGAACGGAAACTATGGAATGTAACCCACTAAATGAGGCTAAAATAGTAAAATACGAAATCTCATGAAATTGATCGAAAACAATGTACTATATATAGCCTACAAAATGAGGAAAATATAAAATCTTACGAAAGTGGCCGAAAACTGTGGACAAATACAAATTTTCACATAAACGGCCAGAAACTATGGAATATAACCCACAAAATAAGACCAAAACAGTAAAATACGAAATCTCATGAAATCGATCCAAAACAATGTACTATATCCTACAAAATGATGGAAATAAAAAATCTCACGAAAGTGACCGAAAACAGTGGACTATAGCCCACAAATGAGGCTCAAACAGTCAAATACAAAATTTTCACGAAAACGGGCGGAAACCGTGGCCTATACCCACAAAATGATGCCAAAATAGTAAAATACGAAATCTCAAGAAAGTGATCGAAAACTGTGTAATATAGACCACAAAATGAGGGAAATAAAAATTCTCACGAAAGATGCCGAAAACTGTGAACTACACAGCCCACAAATGTGGGTAAAACAGTCAAATAAAAAATTTCACGGAAACGAACGGGAACTGTGGAATATAACCCACAAAATGAGGCCAAAATAGTAAAATACGAAATCTCATTAAAATTGATCGGAAACAGTGTGCTATATAGCCCACAAAATGAGGGAAATAAAAAATCTCACGAAAGTGACCGAAAACTGTGAACAAATAAATTTTTTCACATAAACGGCCGAAAACTGTGGAATATAATCCACAAAATAAGGCCAAAACAGTAAAATACAAAATCTCATGAAATTGATTCAGAACAATGTACTATAGCCTACAAAATGATGGAAATAAAAAATCTCACGAAGTGATCGAAAACAGTGGACTATAGCCCACAAATGAGGCTCAAACAGTTAAATACAAAATTTTCATGTAAACGGGCAGAAACTGTGGCCTATATAACCCAAAAAATGAGGCCAAAATAGTAAAATACGAAATCTCATGAAAGTGATCGAAAACAGTATACTAAAGCCCACAAAATGAGGGAAATAATAAATCTTACAAATGTGGCCGAAAACTGTGGACTATAGCCCACAAATGAGACTAAAACAGTCAAATACAAAATTTCACGAAAAAATGGAAACAGTGGCCCACAAAATGAGGGACATAAAAATTCTCACGAAAGTGGCCGAAAACTGTGGACTATAGCTCACAAATGAGGCTAAGAAAGTCAAATACAAAATTTAACGAAAACAGCCGGAAACTGTGGACTGTAACTCACAAAATGAGGCAAAAATAGTAAAATACGGAATCTCATGTAAGTGATCGCAAATAGTGTACTATAAGCCCACAAGATGAGAGAAATAAAAAATCTCACGAATGTTACCGAAAACTGTGGACTATATATAGCCCACAAGTGAGGCTAAAACAGTCAAATATAAAATTTTACAAAAACGGTCGGAAACTGTGGACTATAACCCACAAAATGAGGCCAAAACAGTAAAATATGATATCTCAAGAAATTGATCGAAAACAGTGTACTATAGCTCACAAAATGAGGAAAATAAAAAATCTCATGAAAGTGGCTGAAAACTGTGGGCTATAGCCCACAAATGATGCTAAAACAGTAAAATATAAAATTTCACGAAAACGGCCAGGAAAACCACAAAATGAGGCCGAAATAGTACAATACCAAATCTGAAGAAATTGATCGAAAACTGTGTACCATATAGCTCCCTTCTTTCTTTCTTCTTGTTTTTTGGTGGTTGTTGTTTGTTCGGCGAATCCGAGCTGCGGATCGTAATTGTGGGCTAGTACACAAATGAGGCTAAAACAGTCAAATTCAATTTTTCACGAAAAAAACTGGAAACAGTGGGCATAGCCCCCAAAATAAAGGAAACAAAAAGTCTCACGAAATTGGCCGAAAACTGTGGACCATAGCCCACACATGAGACTAAAAAAGTATAATACAAAATTTCATGAAAACGGCCGGAAGCTATGGACTGTATTCCACAAAATGAGGCCAAAAACAGTAAAATAAAAAATCAGATGAAAGTGATCGAAAACAGTGTACTATATAGTCCACAAAATGAGGAAAATAAAAAATCTCACGAAAGTGGCCGAAAATAGTTGACTGTAGACCACAAATGATGCTCAAACAGTCAAATACAAAATTTTCACGAAAACGGGCGGAAACTGTGGCCTATAACCCACAAAATGAGGCCAAAATAGTAAAATACGAAATATCAAGAAAGTGATCGAAAACAGTGTACTATAGCCCACAAAATTTTGGAAATAATAAATCTTACGAGTGTGACCAAAAAATCTTACAAATGAGGCTAAAACAGTCAAATACAAAATTTCAGGAAAAAAACTGGAAACAATGGACTATAAAGCCCACAAAATGAGGGACATAAAAAATCCGACGAAAGTGGCCGAAAACTGTGTGGACTATAGCCCACAAATGAGACTAAAAAAATCTAATACAAAATTTCACGAAAACGGCCGGAAACTGTGGATTGTAACCCACAAAATGAGGCCAAAACAGTATAATAAGAAATCTCTTGAAAGTGATCGAAAATAGTGTATTATAGCCCACAAAATGAGGGAAATAAAAAATCTCAAGAAAGTGGCCGAAAACATTGGACTATAGCCCACAAATGATGCTCAAACAGTCAAATACAAAATTTTCACGAAAATGGGCAGAAACTGTGGCCTATAACCCACAAAATAAGGCCAAAATAGTAAAACATGAAATCTCAAGAAAGTGATCGAAAACAGTGTACATACAGCCCACAAAATGAGGGAAATAATAATCTTACGAATATGACCCAAAACTGTGGCTAAAACAGTCAAATAAAAAATTTCACGAAAATGGTCGGAAACTGTGGACTAATATATAACCCACAAAATGAGGCTGAAATAGTACAATACGAAATCTGAAGAAAGTGATCAAAAACTGTGTACTATATAGCTCACAAAATAAGGGAAATAAAAATTATCACGGAAGTTGACGAAAACGGTGGACTGTAGCTCACAAATGAGGCTAAGAAAGTCAAATACAAAATTTCACAAAAACAACCGAAAACTGTGGACTATAACTCATAAAATGAGGCCAAAATAGTAAAATACGAAATCTCAAGAAAGTGATCGAAAACAGTGTACTAGCCTACAAAATGAGGCCAAAAACTGCAAATTAAAAGGACCGCCTCTACTCAAACAACATGGCAATTATGTCTCAAAAAGGGCTCTCAACATGATGCAGGAGAATATTCAAATTTAAATAAAATCCACCACCCTTGCTACAACTTCGAAGAACTGGTATAGTGGTAGGGTTATTTCACACTTGTAAGCTAGAAACTTGGAAGTGACAACAAATATCAAATAACTGCAAGGTTTCACATAGGAGGTAATAACATTTAATAGTAGCGAGTTTACTATTAAATTTCTCCATAATTTTACAACTAAAATGATCTATTTTTTGTAAAATTTTGAGTTTTATACTTTGTTCACATCGTACTCTCGAAGGTGAAGTGCAAAGAAAGCCCGTCTTAAGCCCTTCACTTGACCTCTGAAATTCAATTAGCATCTTTCCCATTTCAAAGTTCGCTACAAACATCTTTAGATATTCAAGAAATCATAGAACACATCGAGTTTTTATATAATATAAATAACTCATTTCTCAGAAAGACAAATATGTCTGATGCCTTAGTTTGGTAATACCTGTAATAACTAATTATTTTGATGCTCAATGCATTTGGCATTTCTAGTTTAGCGACAATGGTTCTATGGTTTATGATAAGTTAAAGTTCTGTGCTTAATTGACTTGTTCTTCAAAAGAAGTGAATACAAATGCTCATCTAAGAGTATCTGTAGTGGTTTGAATCCAAAATTTGGATATTTGACATTTAGAAATAAGAATTTGAGGTTGAAGCTGTAGTCGTTGAACCCAAAATATAGCTTTTTTTTAATTTAAAAAAAATGACGGACGATAGACGATGTTTCGTCATGTTTAAAATTTGATTTTAAATTTAAAAAAATCACGGACGAGGAATCAAATATTATCCGAGAAAAAAAAACGAGATATCAAATTTCATCTGAGCCTATTTAAAAAATTAAAATAATTAAATCCTAATTTCCAAAAAAAATAAAAAAAAACCCTCTATGTATCGTTGTACTACAGGCTACAACCATGGTCCAAAGAAAAAAGGGCAGGTGACCTAGGGGTGGAAAATGGGTCGGGTCAACCGGCGACCCGCCCGCGACCAGCACGTTGAACCTGGTCCGTGAAACAGCTTGGCGGGTTCGGGTCGAACCCGGTGAATAGTAACGGGTCGACCCGGGTCGTCTAAAATGCGAATCCAACCCGTTAAACCCGGCCCACGAACCCGTTTAAAAAGCCCAACCCGCCGCCAACCCGTGGGTCGACCCGCGGGTTTCGAACCGTTGGACCCGTACGGGTCGAACGTTCGACCCGTTACGGGTCGACCGTTGACCCGTGGGTCAGCGGCCCGTTGGGGGGGGGGGGGGGCGCACTGTTCAACAGAACGGTCTTTTAACCATTTTTTTTTGTTTTTTTGGTTTTTTTTAAGCCTATAAATACCAATTAAAATTCCATTAAAAATTCACACCTTACTCTCTTACTCTCTCTACTATTATACATCATTTCTAAGGAATTTTTCAACAATTGTAGTATTCAACAAGCAAGTCTACAACGAGGCATATACACGATCAATTTTCAATCGTATCGAAATCAAAATTCAACGTCTTCAATGTCTTCAACTCTCTTCAACCCTCGTCAAATCTCCTTCAAGCTCTCCTCAACTCTTCAATTGCGGAATCGGCTAAGCGCTTCTTTCTAGTTCTATTCTATTCTTATTTTCATGGTTTATTTTACATACGCGTATTTCACGGTGAACGGTATCAAAATTTCATACCTCTCTCGTTATATTTCTTTTTGCGTTGTAGTTAAAATTATTGTTGGTTTTTTGATCTTCTCTATCTCAACCCTCTTATTTTTTAATTTTTTTTATAATTCACCGTTCCTACAATGTGTATTTTTTTTTACATACATTAGTACATTACTACATTATGTCTAGATCACGCGGTAGCGGTCGTAGCGGGCAAGATTCTTCCTCCTCTTCCCGTAGGCCACCAATTGTCCCAATTAGTGAGCCCGCCCAAGAGTACCACGATCCTCCTACCCAACAATGGGGTACACACGACGAGGTTGTAGGTGACATACAATTAGAAGAAGAAGAAGAAGAAGAACAACCAACCGAAACCACACATCCCCGTAGTAGTAGGAATAGTAGAGGAGAAACTAGTGATTGGCATAAGTTTTACGATTATATCCCGGACGAACATACTCCGGGTATAGGTTTGAAAGTTTATAAAACATGTGGTAAAACATACAAATTCAAGAGGAGTGACGGCATCAGTACAATTAGTAGACACATCCAACATAACCATAAAGACCTTCTTGCTGACCTACAAGGCCAACAAAAAATCAACCCCAGGACCGGTCTAGTTAATAGCCACCCTTATAATCCCGATCTTGTTCGTCGGGAAATGGCCCGATTAGTCATAAAGGAAGAGTTACCATTTTCGTATCCCAAGAGTAGGGATTTGGAAAATTTTAACCAAACGGCCTTAAACCCTCATTTTAGAAGAATTCCGAGAAATACTGGCAAATCAGATTGTTTTAAAATGTACATAGAAATGAAGGACGCTTTGATTGCAAATTTATGGAGTTTAACTTGTAGAGTTAGTTTAACTTCGGATTGTTGGACGGGTGTCAACAATATTCCAACGATGGGAATAACCTGTCATTGGATCGACAATGATTGGATTCTTCAAAAAAGAATCATATCACTCGCAACGTTGCCGTATCCCCATAGTGGCGCTGAAATAGCAAATCGTATTATAGAAATTTGTGATGTTTTTCATATTCGCGATAAAATTATGTATATTAGTTTTGATAATGCATCTAACAACAGTGTAGCAATTACTACTTTAAAATCCGTATTAAACCCTCTATCTGACAATATTTTTCATGTTGGATGTGCATGTCATATTATAAATTTATGTGTTCAAGATGCATTAAAAATAGCCGATCCATATATAATTAAAATTAGAAATTGTGTACATTTTATTGCATTAAGTCCAAGCATATTACAAGAATGGAAAGCTTGGTGTAGGCTTAAAAATGTACCTTTTAGAAGATTTCCAAAGGATGTTAGACACCGATGGAATTCTACTTTTGATTTACTAAATGTTGTTACCGAATATAAAGCAGTTGTAAATAATTTTTGTATCGCAAAAAATATGCATAATTTGAAATGACTCCCCCTGATTGGTTTTTTGCCGAGTCTTTGTTGAAATTTTTAGAACCTTTTAAAACCGCAACTTTAAAATTTTCAAAAATATATGAATCTACTTCTAGTAGCATTTTTATTTCATTAGTTAGCATGATGCAAACATTTAAGGAAATGTTAAATGATCCCAATGTTGGTGAGATTGTAAAACCTGCATACAAAAAAAATTTGAAGTATTATTTTCCTCCTCCTATGTTGATTTGTGTTGCTACTGTTATGGATCCTCGTATCAAATTAGAAGGTACGAAGAGTTTGATTGAAATGTTTTTTGCATTACTTGGGGAAAATGTAGAATTAGCAATTAATTGCGCTGCTTTTTTAGTTCAGTTTGAATCTACGTTAAATAACTTGTATGATTATTATGATAGACGTTTTGCTTCTAGTAGTACAACTTCTGTAGTTAGCTCTTCTTCTGGTACTTCTAAAGGTAAGGGTAAAAGTAAATTTTATGATAGAACATTTAATTTACTTGAACAAATTCAATCAAAAAAACCTAGGACTAATCAACCAAATGAATTAAATTGGTATAACCAACAAGATTCTGAGCCTTTTACTTCTCCACAATATATTTTCCAATGGTGGAAAGACCATGAACACACTTTTAGTATTCTGTCAATTATAGCTAAAGATTTACTAACTCCTCCTGTCTCTATAGTTGCTTCTGAGAGTGCATTTTCTTCAAGTGGCAGAGTTCTAACTGATTACAGGAATCGCTTGAAGCCCGACTCGTTAGAGATGCTCGTTTGCACAGAAGACTGGCTGAAGGCTGAAGATAGGACACAAGGAAAAGCACTATCAACGTCCACAAGTGGGAGCAACTCGCAGGAAGAAGAAGAAGAAGAAGAAGAACAACAATAGCTGCTTTGCTTGTAATAGCAACTCAACCGACACGTTAGGAATTGTATTATATCTATGCTTGTTATGTTAAATTAGAAAAAATGGAGTCAATTAAAATTGTTTATAAGAAATATATTATTGTATAAAACTTATTTGTGAATTGAATTCATCATTTCATTAGAAATTGTGAAAATTGTATAACTTAAATTCATATGAATAATATTTCAAAATTTTTTGCCAATTTCACTCTTTCAATCTTATTATTATTATTACGATTTTTAATGTTTATTAGTATTATTAGTTACTTAGTATTATTATTATTATTATTATTATAAGCTATAAATATTTTTAAAAAAACCTACCTATTTAAACGGGCCAACCCGTGGGTCGACCCGACCCGACCCGGGTTAGACCCTAAAGGGTTCACGGGTTGGGCGGGCCGCCTAAATCAAGTTTGGGCCCGGCCCGGCCCGGCCCGTCTAAGTGGCCAAACCGACCCGAGCCCACCCAAGTCACGGGCCAACCCGGACGGGTTCGGCCCGGCCCGGCCCGTTCGACCCGTTTGCCATCCCTAAGGTGACCTCAGCGATTGGATCCGATCCACAAATGGCTAACTCTTACCCCAAATTCAAAATTCCAACAGCTCACTCTCTCTCTCTCTCTCTCTCTCTCTCTCATATTCCCAATAAATCCCATATGACCGTTATAGCTCCTCTCTCTCTCTATCATTCATAATCGCTCACTTCAATCCTTCGAAAAAGAACCCCCAAATCCCTCAACAGAATTTCAAGAGATCGAGACGAGAAGAAACCATGGGTGAGGAACCCAAAGAACTCTCAGCCCTTGAAGCGATCACCCAAGTATTCCAACGCCACTGTATTTTTAATGAAGACGAAGATACCTACCTTGGTGGGCAACACT
The DNA here is from genome assembly GCA_017893485.1 of Hemerocallis citrina. NCBI lineage: Eukaryota > Viridiplantae > Streptophyta > Magnoliopsida > Asparagales > Asphodelaceae > Hemerocallis > Hemerocallis citrina. The sequence continues at coordinate 91,266,897 of CM030361.1, forward strand.
GCCCCCTCACTTGTCTGCAATCAAAGACTTTCAGAAATGAGGAGAGAAAACTTTTTATTTTTATTTTTAATGTAGAGTATACCACTGTATTATATATATATACATCTATTTGAAACTACCTTTGCCTATACTACTACTAGTAATCTGCACGTGCGATGCATATTTTAATTAATTTTTTATATATATAGTAATTCTAATTAATTTTTTTATATATAGTAAATAATAAGACGGAATCTGACCCCGAACTTGAGACATTCCTTTACTCATCACATACTCTTTATAAATTATCCTTAGTGGCAAAAACGTTTATTTTATATGAGTGACATTTTTGTAAATAATTATGCCGTAAATAAATTTGTACTTTGAGGATATTATGATAACTAACAGCAGTTAAGTAAATGAATGATTAATATGACTCTCACTTAAAAATAAATAGTTGAGATTAGATGGTTGGTTAAATGATTGTCTACAAATTACAGATTGAAAACTCCAACCCTCTCATTATAATATTACAGAATTAGAGATTTATTTACTCCAAATCTCCACACATTCTACTTTGGGCCCCCATAATCTGAAAGGGGAATAGTGAGAACTTATAAGAGTTAGAAAAAATTCGGGTGGGCCTTGGAACACTTTGGGCCCCCGTAACGGCTCATCAGAAGTGCAAACGACTAACTCTGAAGCCTAAACGTCTTTTGCCTCAAGATTCGTGCCGGATGCTCAATCAAATAGCGGAGATTGTGCCACGTCCCTCGGAATCCAAATCCGAGCAACTTGCATTCCGAGCGGCGTATTGGAGAAAAAACGAATTCATCCACAGGATTCGCGCCTGATCACAATAAAACAGCTCAGATTTGGCCACGATCACAAAACGACAAGATCACGTTTTCTCGTGATCCACGCAGTCTCTTGCCTCAAGATTCATGCCTGATGCTCAATCAAACGACGGAGATTGTGCCACGTCCCTCGGAATCCAAATCCGAGCAACTTGCATTCCGAGCTACACATTGGAGAAAAACGACTTCATCCACAGGATTCACGCCTGATCACAATCAAACGGCTCAGATTTGGTCACGATCACAAAATGACAATATCACGTTTTCTCGTTATCCACGCCGTCTTTTGCCTCAAGATTCGTGCCTGATGCTCAATCAAATGGCGGAGATCATGCCACGTCGCTCGGAATCCAAATCCGAGCAACTTGCATTCCGAGCTGCATATTGGAGAAAAACGACTTCATCCTCAGGATTCGCGCCTGATCACAATCAAACGGCTCAGATTTGGCCACGATCTCAAAACGACAAGATCACGTTTTCTCGTGATCCACGCTGTCTTTTGCCTCAAGACTCGTGCAAGATCTTCTGATGGACGGTCCAGATTGCGCCACGTTGCTCGGAATCCCAATCCGAGTGACTGGCCTTCCGAGCTGCTCATACAGAGAAAATGATGCCGAGTGACAAGGAGCCGTCCGATCGCCTTGTGATTCGTGCCCAAACCTGATGAATGATCTTGATTCAGCCACGCTAACCAAGATCACATTTTCTCGTGATCCGCACCGTCATGCCTCAAGATTCGTGCAAGATCTTCTGATGGACGATCTAGATTATGCCACGTCGCTCGGAATCCCAATCCGAGCGACTGGCCTTCCGAGCTGCTCATGCGGAGAAAATGATGCCGAGCAGCAGGAGCCATCTGATCGCCTCGTGATTCGTGCCCCGACCTGATGAGCGGCCTTGATTCAGCCACGTGGCCAAGTGTAAGATCCACCGTCAGATGACTTCGGGATTCGTGCCACAGTGTGATGGACGGTCCAGATTGCGCCACGTCGCTCGGAATCACAATCCGAGTGACTGGCCTTCCGAGCTGCTCATACAGAGAAAATACTGCCGAGCGACACAGACCGTCAGATCACTTCGAAATTCGCATCATAGTCAGATCAAGGTCCTAGATTAGTCCACGTTGCTCAGCGCAGCCCCACCGTCCGATCATTCGGAGCCACGTGTCAACGTCATAAATGGTATTAAAAATTTATTTTTCATTTATTAAATACGAATTATTTATTTAAAAAGTGCAAAAAATTAAAAATTCAGGAAAATTAATAAAAAAATCCAAAAAATAATTATAAATTCGGGGAAATATTTTTGAGCCCCAGGAAAAATAATTATTGCTCATAATAATTAATTAATGCCGTCGAAAAAAATACATCGCCGCTTCGCAAAATTGAATAAATGATCCGAAAAATAATTAAAAAATCGAGGAAAATCGCCAAAAATCCAGGAGAACTCAAGAACAATCTTGAGTGCACGACCAACTCAGAAGAACATCATAATTCCTCGTTTAAGATCCGAAACCTCTCATTTGGACTCCGATGCAACCTCGTAAGCCATCAAACCAGTAAAACTACTCCTCAAAGGCTGATCAAACACAGTGTTTGGGAGTGGGGGGCTCGCGATATGGCTAAAAATAGGGTTAAATCAGAACAGTTCGAATCAGGCACGAATCTTAAAGCTTAGGGGGTAAAAGGGTAATTTTGCCCACAAACGGGTCTGAAATGGGAACTGGGTCTTTCTCCAAATGCTCAATAACCTATAAACGGATCTATCTTAAATGGGAATATTAGAATTATGTCTCAAAAAGGGCTCTCAACATGATGCAAGAGAATATTAGAATTTAAATAAAATCCACAACCCTTGCTACAACTTCGAAGAACTGGTATAGTGGTAGGGTTATTTCACACTTGTAATCTAGAAACTTGGAAGTGACAACAAATATCAAATAACTTCGAGGTTTCACGTAGGAGGTAATAACATTTAATAGTACCGAGTTTACTATTAAATTTCTGCATAAAATTACAATTAAAATGATCTATTTTTTGTAAAATTTTGAGTTTTATACTTTGTTCACATCGTACTCTCGAAGGTGAAGTGCAAAGAAAGCCCGTCTTAAGCCCTTCACTTGACCTCTGAAATTCAATTAGCATCTTTCCCATTTCAAAGTTCGCTACAAACATCTTTAGATATTCAAGAAATCATAGAACACATCGAGTTTTTATATAATATAGATAACTCATTTCTCAGAAGGACAAATATGTCTGATGCCTTAGTTTGGTAATACCTGTAATAACTAATTATTTTGATGCTCAATGCATTTGGCATTTCTAGTTTAGCGACAATGGTTCTATGGTTTATGATAAGTTAAAGTTCTGTGCTTAATTGATTTGTTCTTCAAAAGAAGTGAATACAAATGCTCATCTAAGAGTATCTGTAGTGGTTTGAATCCAAAATTTGGATATTTGACATTTAGAAATAAGAATTTGAGGTTGAAGCAGTAGTCGTTGAACCCAAAATATAGCATTTTTTAATTTTTTAAAAAAAATGACGGACAATAGACGATGCGCATACAGGCCGCATGTAATCCAAAAATGACGGACGATAGAAGAATCATGTTACAAAAGTGTTCCGATTTTATTTACAAATACTTCGAAAAGAAACGGTGCGCATACAAGCCGCATGTAATCCAGTTTGAGATTTGCACACTCCTGCGTGCGAGAGAGAGCCTCTTCTCTTGTCTAGCTATCTTACAATGCATACAATATTCCCTCAGCCCATTTTTTGAAATGAAAACGTCTCTGTCTCATTCACCCCTTAATCGTTTTTAGCAAATAAATATATGATTTTGATCTACTCATGAAGGAGAACACAAATCAATCAAGATCTCTTAATAATTCATTGAGGATCTTACTCAAAATTTCTCTCAAAAACTGGTTCAGAAATGGTGTTAATATACTCATTTGAACCTAGATGTTGGGATTTCCAGTCAGCTATGTTGGGTGTCCATTGTATCGAATTTTTTCATGGGCTTTAGTCCCATTCCCCTCGATGATTTATCAACTACCTCTCTGTTTAACCCTTTGGTTAGCGGATCCGCAATGTTATATATAACCTTTGACCTTACATTATCCACAGAGATAAACCCAGTAGAGAGTAGTTGTCTAATGGTATTATGTCTTCGGCGAATGTGTCTAGATTTACCATTATAAATTTGTTCTATGCTCTACAAATTGCATATTGGGGGCACAGATCTGTCCACCTTGGAATATCCTCAAGGAAGTTGCGTAACCATTCAGCATCTTCCCTACATTTTTCCAGTGCGATGAATTCAGATTCCATCGTGGATAAGATCACTGTTTGTTTTGAGGATTTCCAAGAAACGTCTGCACCACCTAGTGTAAACACATAACCACTAGTGAATTTTGAATTATCACTAGATATCCAGTTTGCATTACTGTATCCTTTAAGTACAGCCGAATATCTTCTTTAATACAGCCCACAGTTACGAGTAAAACACAAGTACTTCAGTACTTTTGTAATCGCTTACCAAGGTTCGTTTCAAGGATTACTCGTATATCTACTTAGTTTGCTAACTGCATAGGCTAGGTCTGGTCTTCTACAACTCATCAAGTACATTAGACTGCTTATAATTCTAGAGTATTCTACTTCAGAAATACTCTCATCTTTATTCTTGGATAAGTGTAGAGTTAGATTGATTGGAGTTCTGGCAATTCCAGAGTTATCTTTATCAAATTTTCCAAGAATATTGTCTATATGATGTGACTGTCTTAAAATAAGCTCGTCTGATGTTCTTGTGATTTTAATTTTCAATATAACATATGCTAGTCCCATGTCTTTCATGTCAAACATCGAGTTCAGCGTGTTTTTAACAGATTTAATCATCTTATCATTGCTTCCAAAAATTAGTATGTCATCTACATACAAACATATAATGACATATACATTTCCAGTATCGTTGACATATACACATTTATCACATTCATATAATGACATCCATTTTCTGTGTCGTTGGCATATACACATTTATCACATTCATTGGTCTTGAAGCCATTTGTCATTATGACATTGTCAAATTTCTCATGCCACTGCTTTGAAGCTTGTTTCAAGTCATATAATGACTGCACCAGTTTACACACTTTCTTTTCATGTCCTGGAGCTGAAAATCTCCCAGGTTGTTCAATGTAGATTTCTTCATCTAAATCTCCATTATGAAAAGTTGTTTTCACATTCATTTGATGTACTTCAAGATTGCGCAGCGCTGCTATTGCAAGTATCATCCTAATGAAATTTATTCTCGTCGCAGGAGAAAATGTATCAAAATAATCAAGACATTTCTTTTGTTTATAACCTTTAATTACAAGTCTGGCCTTGTATTTATCAATTAATCCATCAAGTTTCATTTTTCTCTTGAATATCCACTTGGAACCTAAAGGTTTACTACCTGGTGGAAGATCCACTAGTTTTCAAGTATGATTTTGCAAGAAAGAATCAATTTTGCTCTTGGTGGCTTCTTTCCGTAGATGACCATCACTAGAGTTCACCTTCAAGCATAACAATCAAGAAATCCGGACCAAAAGGTTTTTCCGTTCTTGTTCTTTTACTGCGTCAAGGTTCCTCCTCAACTTCTTCATCTTGGTCTTCACTATTTTCACTAATAGTCTCCATTATCTGTGTTTGTTTGGAGGTCTTTTGACTTACATGAGAAATACTTCTTCAAAGAACGTTTCATTTTTTTAGACTCCATTATCGTGTTCTTCAGTATATCAGTGATATCGAATTTATACACCAAGAACAAATAAGCACTACTGTTAAGTGCATAGCCACTGAAAATGCCATTGACCGGTTTTTGTCCTATTTTCACTTCCTTAGGTGAAGGTACTGCCACCTTGGCAAGACATCCTCACATTCGCAAGTAATTGTAGGATGGCTTTCTTCCTTTCCATAATTCATATGGATTTTTCTCTTCTTTCCTTTTGGGTACCTTATTTAAAGGGTAGTTAGCCGAAAGTATAGCTTCTCCCCACAAGTTTGGTGGCAAACCAGAACTTAAAAATATTGCATTCATCATTTCTTTTAATGTACGAGTCTCCTCTCAGCAACACCGTTGGACTGAGGAGAATAAGGTGCTGTAGTTTCATGTATAATCCCATGCTTAGCACAAGTGTCAACAAATGACAATCCATACTCTCCACCTCGGTCTCTTCTTAGCGCCTTAATTTTCTTGTTGAGTTGTTTCTCAACTTCATTTTTATAGGGAACAAATTTCTCTATAGCTTCATCCTTGCTTTTAAGTAAATATACACAACAGTATTTTTTGCTATCATCAATGAATGTAATAAAATATTTATTACCACCTCATGTTTGTATCATTTTCTAATCACAAATATTAGTGTAAATTAGATCAAGAGGTTCAATGTTTCTTTCAACACTTTTAAAAGATGATCTTGTCAGTTTTGCCTCAACACAAGTTTCACACTTGTGTTTGGAATCAATTTGGAATGTTGGTATATGGTTAAAGTTAATTAATCTACGCAAAGTATCATAATTAACATGTCCTAGTCTACCATGCCATAAACTGGAAGACTCATGCATATAAGTAGAAGAGCTAGCTTTATTGATATTCTTAACCATGGTCATTACATTGAGTTTAAACATTCCACCACTCATGTATCCTCTACCAAACATACATTCCACTCTTTGACAAAATAAACTTGTTTGACTCAAACACTAGACGAAATCTGTGATTATTAAACAACGAACCGATACAAGGTTCTTGCGGATTTCAGGAATATATGCAATATTGTTCAGAGTTAGTTCACTCCCAGAAGTCATCTTCAAGATCACCCTACCTTGGCCCTTGATTTCTGAAGTAGTCGAGTTCTCCATAAATATCTTCTCCTCATTATCTAATAGTTCAAAAGTGGAGAACATACTTATGTTGGAACACACATGTCGAGTAGCTCCAGTGTCAATCCACCATTCCTTGGGGTTTGAACCTATCATGTTCACCTATGAGGTCACATCTTAGAGGTTCATATCGGAAACATCTTGAGCAATAACTTCAATCATGTTTGCTTCTCTGTTCATGTTCTTCTTGGGTAGTCTGCATTCAGTACACTTGTGACCCATCTTATCACAATTGAAGCACTTGCCTTGAAACTTCGGCTTCTTGGAGATTCCTCCCCTTAGTCCTCAACTTGGGACCCTTGTTGTTGTGATTGTTGGAACATTGTTTATGTTCCACTACAATTGCCTTGGCCGCATGACTGATGACTCCGACTTTTTCAGATCCTCAATTGTCTTTTTCATTACGAAGCCTGACAATGAGATCTTCAATGCCTATTTCTTTTCGCTTATGCTTTAGGTAATTCTTAAAGTCTTTTCAACCTAGTGGAAAATTTTCAATTATACATGCAACTTGAAAACTTTCACGTAAGTTCATACCTTCAGCATGAATCTCATACAAGATCAGTTGTATTTCTTGAACTTGACTTGTCACTATTTTAGAATCTACCATTTTATAGTCTAGGAAGCGGCCCACAATGAATTTCTTGGCGCCGGCATCCTCAAGTTTATACTTATGGTCTAGTGATTCCCAAAGTTCTTTAGCAGTTTTTTTTGTCAATGTATACATTATACAAAAAATTGGCTAATCCATTGATTATGTAATTCCTACATAAGTAGTCAGTATTTTTCCAAGCATCCAGAGTGGCGATGACTTGGTTATCTTGCTCATCTTTTTTAAGATTTGGAGATTCTTTGTTCAAGAATCTTGCAAGATTTAAGGTGGTCAAATAGAACATTATTTTCTGTTACCACCTTTTGAAATTCTGCCCATTAAACTTCTCATGTTTCTCCCCAGGGGCGACTGAAATAGGTACAACGGTTGGCGTTGGCCCTCGTGCCGGAGCAGCGGTCGGTACTTGTGTCATATCAGCAACCGACACTTGGACCATTTTAGACACAACAACATTCTCTGATGCATTAGTCATTTCGATTCTGAAAAATACACAACACGAGTGTAAGTTTTCCAGATTAAAGAAAAGAAAAGAAGTGCCTCAGAATCAAAAGAAATAAAGCCAACGAGATGAAAGAAAACTATTTTAAACTTGTTACAAAAGTGTTGCAATTTTATTTATAAATACTTTGAAAAGAAACCCAATACAATTAAGAGGCAAAAAATTAGAAGAGAAGGAGAAGAGGAAGAAAATTTTCAAAAAAACAAAATTGAATGGAAATGAATTTACAAAATTTCAAACCAGATGATTATTAAAGCATAGGAGCGTCGAGGCTTGTGTAGCACATAATCTCCTTAAAACAGTATTCACCTCGTCCGGGTGTTGGAGCTAGTTGAGGCGTCTGTCTCTCAGGATGCAACGACGAAGAGTGTTCACGCAGACACCATGTAACGCTCTCGAACTGGCAGCGTCAGAATTCTATCATCGAATTATCGAATGGACATACAAAACAAAACAGAATAGAGAGGAAGAGTCTAATTTGGTGCTGGGAAGAAAGTGAGGGGGGCTCAATATATAGGGCCAGGGTGAGGGACTATAATGGCAGACAAGACTATGAATGCCTTCAGTGTAACTGCCGACAATCTATTGAATGTGTACATCGTAACGGCAGACAACAGTCAATGCCTTTGAATGCCTTTAGTGTAACTGCAGACAATCAATTGAATGTGTATACTGTAACGGCAGGCAAAATATTTAATACTGCACTGAAACGACAGACAAAACCTTTTCTGCATTTATTTCAGCCATTTACAAAGGTAGAAAAATGACAACTGTAGCAAAACGTGGCTCTGCATGGGGTGGGGTTATGTCTGTCCGACATTCATGTCCGCAGGACGTGCCGGCGCACAAAAGCCGCATATAATCCGGTCCAAGATTTGCACACCTCCCTGTGCACGCGAGAGAGAGAGCCTCTTGGCTAGCTATCTTATAATGCTTAGAAAGAGGTTATTATATATTCTGTTCTATTTCTTTTGATTTTTCCAATGTGGGACTATGTCCCTCAACCCATTTTTAGAAATGAAAACGTCTCACTTTGAGAGAATTTCTCATTCACCCCTTAACCGTTTTTAGGAAATAAATATATGATTTTGATCTACTCACAAAGGAGAACACAAATCAATCAAGATATCTCAGTAATTCATTGAGGATCTTACTCAAAAAGTTGCTCAAAAACTGGTTCATAAATGGTGTTAATACACTCATTTCTAACACTTTGTATTTCTCTACTGAATTTTGTAATGTTTATCCCATTATGTGTCTAGATGTGGCTATACTGCTCTGCGTTGTATTCCTTTATTCTTTCGGGGGACTATCTACTTTGTTGTAGTCACTCTCAATTTGGTTTTGTGGACTCTTTTGTTTGGGCAGCAGCGTGTTCTTGATCAAGTTGGGTGTTTTTCTGGTTGCGGCTTTGCTTCAGTGTTGCTACTAACTTGTGTTCTTTTGCTACTTCTACTTGGTCGGAGTATAACCAGTTATGTATTTTGCTTTTTCTGCTTTATGAATTGTAATTTTACTTCTTCAGTTCTTGTATTGCTTCTTCTATTTGTTTGGGCTGCATCTTGTGCATCCAACGAAGAGGATCAGTGTTGTTTTTGTTGCTACGTATGAATGAATTTATGATTGTTTTTACCATCTTAAATATGTATGTATATATATATATATATATATATATATATATATATATATATATATATATATATATATATGATATGGCTAAAAATAGGATTAAATCGGGACCGTTCACATCGGAGAATCTTAAAGCTCGGGGGTAAAACAGTAATTTCACCTACTAACGGGTCTGAAATGGGAACTGGGTCTTTCTTCACGACCCAATAACCCACGAACGGATCCACCTCAACTGGGTACGGGTCCCAACCCGAAACACACCCAGTCCAGCAAGATAAAATCAAGGTCTCTGATTAATCCTAATCAACGGCCCTGATTCACATCTATCTTTTCACTGGGGATTAGTGATTACATTCCTTATCTGATTCTGGGGATTATATTCCTAATCAGATCACGGGGATTACATTCCTAATCTGATCCCTAAGACGACTATAAAAACCCCCCATCCACCACCGTTATGAGGTAATCAATCTTTTGCCAATTTACGCTCTTTCATAATCATTCCTGGTTACTGACTTGAGCGTCGGAGGGTGCATCGCCGGGATCAACCCCGGTGTCTCGCACTTTTTGTAGGTGAACGGCGGGAGTCAACGGTCAAACTCCGGCAGATCAGGTTTCAGGTTTGCTATTCAAGTTTTCCTAAGAATCCACAAATACTATCTGTTTACCCCCACACCAGATTTAGCGGTAACAGATTGGCGCCATCTGTAGGAAACACCAAGAATAGCAGCCTTCCCTCTTCCCGTTGGTCAGATCTTCTCCAGCCATGCATCCAAAACAGAAGGGGAAGGCAGCGGTCTCCAACCGAAGAAACACTTCCCTTCCTCCTCTCCCTCCTCCGGTTCAAGGTGCTCCTACTCAACAGGCCCCTCAAGGGTCTCGGGGGGCTGCCCAGGGGGGCTCCCGTCAGAGTTATCCGAAGCAACATCCTCTTCATGACCAAGTCACGGGTCCCAATCCTTCAGTTGAATCCCTGGCTTCTCAAAGCCCTCCCGAGCGGGATCTTCGTCAAGTCATTGCCGACTGCCAAAAGGGGGTCGACCTTAGAACTCGCCTGAATGGATGGTGGGCCCTTGGTCGAGTCCATCAACCCGAGAACTCAGGAGCTTCAAGAATCCGAACCCTCCGACGACCGAGGACTAGAAGATCCCCTCCCCCGAGGAGGCAAAGAGAGTCCCCTCAGCGTCATCGGCGAAGAACTCATTCTCCAGTAAGCCGAGCCACACATAGGGACCGCCAAGCTGGAGAGGCACCAGTCACAAGGGCAGATCTTCAAGACTTCCAAGCGACAGTCTTAAGGGCCTTCAATATCGTCCCAAAGAACGACCAGAGGCCACCTACTCATGAGCCAGCTAGGAGCCACCGCCTTCACACTCTCAGTCCTCGTCCTTCTCCAAGCTACCATCGCCGGAGCCCCAGTCCACCCTCGTACGAAGATGAGTCCTGGGGCTCGGCAAGGTATGATCAAAGATAAGACTCGGTCTACCGCCGTCTCCACGAGATGGAGAGGCGCCTCGGCCGAATTGACAGGGAAGAAGAGCAACGAGCGATAAACCTCCGCCGGAGCAGACCTCCATTCTCCCGCACCATCATGGAGGCCCCCATCCCAGAGAACTTCAAGTCGCCTCACTTCGAATCGTATACCGGGGGGTCAAACCCCGCGGATCACATAGAGAGTTTTAAAACTCTCATGATGATCCACCATGCTTCAGACGCCCTCCTCTGCAAGATCTTCCCTGCCACGCTGAAGGGGTCTGCACGAGAATGGTACTCTCGACTCGCCCCAGCCTCCATCTTCTCATTCGATCAGTTTGAAGGGCTCTTCCTTACTCATTTCGTGAGTAGCCGCCGGATCGAGAAAACAAGTGTATCTCTGGTGACCCTCAACCAAGAAAAGGGTGAACGCCTAAGGGATTACGTTCGACGCTTCACCGCCGAAGCCCGGTCCATTCCCTCCCTCAACTAGTCAGTAGCCTCTACCGCATTCGAGCGCAATGTCACTAATGCCAACCTCAGGGCATCCCTTACCAAGAAGCCTCCTCGGGACTTCTCAGAGCTCCTACTTAGGGTGGAGAAGTACATACGGACGGAAGAGGCCCTCGAACCCCTTGCTCTTGAGGAGACATCTTCCAGGAACAGACGGAATAATACAAGTGGAGAGGGGACCCAAAAATTCCAGAAGGACAGTAATGGCCAGTGCCGCCTGACTCCACGTTTCGAGAAGTTCACCCCCCTCATTGCTAATATATCAGAAGTTCTTATGGAGGTGGATAAGGAAGGACTACTCCGCGCTCCCCCTAGAATGAATACACCTAGAAAGAAGAGGAACAAGGATAAGTGGTGCCGCTTTCACAGGGACCACGGCCACGACACGGATGATTGTCGGGCTCTCAAGGAGGAGATCGAAGAACTCATACAGCGGGGGCACCTGACCAGGTTCGTCCAAAAAGAGGGGGCCAAGCTTCCCCACTGAGGAGCCAACAAACGAACAAAAAGGCCCGCCAAGCTTCAAGACTCAGCTCCTTCCACCTTATTGTAGAAGTAGGATTTTGATTTTCAATAAGGCCGATGCTTGTAACCCGGCCAATAGCTTGTAATAATGGCTCGCCCTATTGAAGCAACCACTTAGTTTATCTCAATAAAACTTTACATTTTTTTCATTGAAAATCATTGCTCTTGCTTCATCTCTAACCCTCCGAGTCGTGACTCGCTAAATGGTGAGTTCGGAGTCCAGCTTCTTCTACATGGCTGCTCCCGCAACTTACTAAGCTCTTCACAATGAGTTCGGAGTCCAGCTTCTTCTACATGGCTGCTCCCGCAACTTACTCAGCTCTTCACAACGAGTTCAGAGTCCAACACTTGGCTCGATTCTACTTCAAATTACTCGCTCATAAGCGGGTAAGAAGTGGTTCGCCATTCGGAATTGCTCCCACAACCGTTGAGTCCCTCTAACGACGAGTTCAGAGTCCAACACTTGGCTCGATTCTACTTCAAATTACTCGCTCATAAGCGGGTAAAAAGTGGTTCGCCATTTGGAATTGCTCCCACAACCGTTGAGTCCCTCTAACGACGAGTTCGGAGTCCAACACTTGGCTCGATTCTACTTCAAATTACTCGCTCATAAGCGGGTAAGAAGTGGTTCGCCATTCGGAATTGCTCCCACAACCGTTGACTCTCCCACTTAAACAACGAGTTCGGAGCTCACAACTCTCTCCTAGAGTTCCTCCTCACACTCGTCTCATAAATGGCTCTCTTTTAGAGTCAAGCTCTTCGCTCCGCTCGCCTCCGAAGCGGACCTCTTCTCAACGACTTTGGAGCTCACAACTCTCTCCGAAAGTTCCTCCTCACACTCGTCTCACAAATGGCTCCCTCTTAGAGTCAAGCTCTTCGCTCCGCTTGCCTCTGAAGCGGACCTCTTCTCAACGAGTTCGGAGCTCACAACTCTCTCCGAAAGTTGCTCCTCAAACTCGTCTTCCAAATGGCTCTCTCTTAGAGTCAAGCTCTTCACTCCGCTCGCCTCCGAAGCGGACCTCTTCTCAACGAGTTCGGAGCTCACAACTCTCTCCGAAAGTTGCTCCTCAAACTCGTCTTCCAAATGGCTCTCTCTTAGAGTCAAGCTCTTCACTCCGCTCGCCTCCGAAGCGGACCTCTTCTCAACGAGTTCGGAGCTCACAACTCTCTCCTAGAGTTCCTCCTCACACTCGTCTCCCAAATGGCTCTCTCCTAGAGTCAAGCTCTTCGCTCCGCTCGCCTCCGAAGCGGACCTCTTCTCAACGAGTTCGGAGCTCACAACTCTCTCCTAGAGTTCCTCCTCACACTCGTCTCCCAAATGGCTCTCTCCTATAGTCAAGCTCTTCGCTCCGCTCGCCTCCGAAGCGGACCTCTTCTTAACGAGTTCGGAGCTCACAACTCTCTTCTAAAGTTCCTCCTCACACTCGTCTCCCAAATGGCTCTCTCCTAGAGTCAAGCTCTTCGCTCCGCCCGCCTCCAAAGCGGACCTCTTTTCAACGAGTTTGGAGCTCACAACTCTCTCCTAGAGTTCCTCCTCACACTCGTCTCCTAAATGGCTCTCTCCTAGAGTCAAGCTCTTCGCTCCGCTTGCCTCCGAAGCGGATCTCTTCTCAACGAGTTCAGAGCTCACAACTCTCTTCTAGAGTTCCTCCTCACACTCGTCTCCTAAATGGCTTTCTCCTAGAGTCAAGCTCTTCGCTCTGCTCGCCTCCGAAGCGGACCTCTTCTCAACGAGTTCGGAGCTCACAACTCTCTCCTAGAGTTCCTCCTCACACTCGTCTCCCAAATGGCTCTCTCCTAGAGTCAAGCTCTTCGCTCCGCTCGCCTCCGAAGCGGACCTCTTCTCAACGAGTTCGGAGCTCACAACTCTCTCCTAGAGTTCCCCCTCACACTCGTCTCCCAAATGGCTCTCTTCTAAAGTCAAGCTCTTCGCTCCGCTCGCCTCCGAAGCGGACCTCTTCTCAACGAGTTCGGAGCTCACAACTCTCTCCTAGAGTTCCCCCTCACACTCGTCTCCCAAATGGCTCTCTTCTAAAGTCAAGCTCTTCGCTCCGCTCGCCTCCGAAGCGGACCTCTTCTCAACGAGTTCGGAGCTCACAACTCTCTCCTAGAGTTCCCCCTCACACTCGTCTCCCAAATGGCTCTCTTCTAAAGTCAAGCTCTTCGCTCCGCTCGCCTCCGAAGCGGACCTCTTCTCAACGAGTTCGGAGCTCACAACTCTCTCCTAGAGTTCCCCTTCACACTCGTCTCCCAAATGGCTCTCTTCTAAAGCCAAGCTCTTCACTCTGCTTACCTCAAAGGATGGGTCTTCCCACGGCTCTTACGTGGGTCTTCCCAGCACATCTTCTCCGCCCTAGGAATGAAGCTCCTCTTCAAAAATCCCTAAGACCAAAACTCTCCTCAACCTCATGAATACAAGGATGTTGCCTGGCTATTTTGACCATGAAGGAGGGTGAATCTTCATCTCACTCCTAAAGAGAAGTTGTAGATCTTCGAATTAGCTTCGAAACAAGGGGTCGCACGCCCCGATCCGACCTCCGTGGCACTGGGAACATCGAGAAGAACTCTCCATAGACCTCGGCACCCTTCGCCGAGCGCTCTTGCCACCGACCATGTTACATGGAAAATTGAACTTCGGCACACGCCGCCGAGCGTTCTTGCCACTGACCATGTTACATGGAAAATTGAACTTCGGCACAAGCTGCCGAGTGTTCTTGCCACCGACCATGTTACATGGAAAATTGAACTTCGGCACAAGCTGCCGAGCGTTCTTGCCACCGACCATGTTATATGAAAAAATTGGACCTCGGCACAAACTGCCAAGCGTTCTTGCCACCGACCATGTTACATGAAAAAATTGGACCTCGGCACAAGCTGCAGAGCGTTCTTGCCACCGACCATGTTACATGGAAAAATTAGACCTCGGCACCCCTTCGCCGAACGCTCTTGGCACCGACCCTCAAACATGGAAAAAACTCACTCTACACTTCAGCAGGAGACCCCGAACCCCCCTGGACTTCGGCCTCCTTCTTAACACATATTTTGAGGGGGTCGGCAACGTCGCCAAAGCAACTTGCCACCAAAGCTCAAATAAGAAAAATCCTTTACCTCGGAATCCGTGCTCAAATGCGATCGATGGCTCAGATACAAACAACACAAAAAGAAAAGGGGGCTACAGGGTCGGGTTCAGACCTGTTAAGGATCCAAACCCAAACCCTTTCTCTTTCCTCCCCTTCTTCCCCAATTGAGTTAGTGCCAAAACCAAAAGAAAAAAAAAACCGCTCGTCATCTTCATGCGCTACGCCGAACACACCATGGCCGAGCTCCATGTTCAATGACGAACTCACCCCCTTCGTCGCCAAACTCCGACGAGCTCTTCTACCATGCCGAGCTCCTACTTCTTCGCCGAGCTTTGCCATGGCATCGAGCTCGTTCGCTGAGCTCGACCTCGTCTTTGCTCGCCGCGCTCGACCTCACCCTCGTTCGATGAGCTCGCCGACCTCGACTACGTCCGGCAAGAGCAACATACCACCTTCACGAGCTCCCGACGTTGCCGAGCTCCGTCACCAAGCTTTGAACAAATCACCGACGCCAAGCTTCGAGCTCCCCTTCGCCGAAGCTTAAGTTCTCCGCCAGACTCCTCCATCCCCGAGCGACAGGCTCCTTTGTCTCAGGCACTCCCGCGTTGAGCTCCGACGAAGAACCCAAGCCTCGCCGTCGTCGAGCTCACCGTACTGAGCTCGAACCCATCACCATGGCAATGGCGAGCTCCAAACAATTCACCTCCGAGCTCTCCACTTCAGTTGAAGCCTCGTCAACAAGCTCGCCTTCCACAACGCGAGCTCCGACTCCACGCCCAACGTCTCCACCTTCACGAGCTCCGAACCCATTCCCGAGCTCACACCGTCGACGAAGCTTCGTCGAAGCCTCGAGCTCCCCTCGCCATCTCGCCAACCTCTCCTATAGCCGAGCTCGCCTCCTGTCCGCTGTGCTTCTCCCCACCACCGATGTCGAGCTCCCCTCGTCGTTTAGGTGGCGCCGAAGGGAGGAGACGAAGGAGAGGCGAAGTTGGGACGAAGACAGACGAAGAAGAGAAAAGAAAGAGCAGCAACAGCAGCGAAAAAAAAGAGTCAACGGTTGACTTCGCCACGTTGGCGTCCACATGGACTTCGGCACTTTTGCCGAGAACTCTTGCCACCGAGCATGTTATACCAAAAAAATGACCTCCTACCTCCTCCCGATGCGCGCTCGCTTGATCGTGATCAACGCACACGATCGTGCCACGTGTCCAAGTAATATTTAATTAATTTATTTATTTGTTTTAATTATTTAAAAAAAACCGAAAAAATATTTAAAAATCGAAAAAAATTAATTAAAAATTCTAAAAATAATTATAAATTCAGAAAAATTATTTTAAAATTCTGAAAAATATAATTATTTAATTAGAATAATTATTTAATATTTTCGATAATTAATTATTTAATTCGAAAAATGAATAAAAAATTCAAAAAAAATGAGAAAAATTCAGAAAAAACTGGAAAAATCACCAAAAATCCAGAAAATTCTGAGGATATTTTTGGGTATTTTATGAGCCCAGAATAACACCGTTACACCCCCGAGCAAGATCCAAACTCCCTTAAGAACACCGATAAAATCTCGTACGCCATTAGATTAACAAAACTACTCCTCAAAGACTGAAAAACTCAGTCTCTGGGAGTAAGGGGCTCATGATATGGCTAAAAATAGGATTAAATCGGGACCGTTCACATCGGACACGAATCTTAAAGCTCGGGGGTAAAACGGTAATTTCACCTACTAACGGGTCTGAAATGGGAACTGGGTCTTTCTTCACGACCCAATAACCCACGAACGGATCCACCTCAACTGGGTACGGGTCCCAATCCGAAACACACCCAGTCCAGCAAGATAAAATCAAGGTCTCTGATTAATCCTAATCAACGACCCTAATTCACATCTATCTTTTCACTGGGGATTAGGGATTACATTCCTTATCTGATTCTGGGGATTATATTCCTTATCAGATCATGGAGATTACATTCCTAATCTGATCCCTAAGACGACTATAAAACCCCCCCATCCACCACCGTTATGAGGTAATCAATCTTTTGCCAATTTACGCTCTTTCATAATCATTCCTGGTTACTGACTTGAGCGTCGGAGGGTGCATCGCCGGGATCAACCTCGGTATCTCGCACTTTTTGCAGGTGAATGGCGGGAGTCAACGGTCAAACTCCGGCGGATCAGGTTTCAGGTTTGCTATTCAAGTTTTCCTAAGAATCCACAAATACTATCTGTTTACCCCCACACCAGATTTAGCGGTAACAATATATATATATATATATATATATATATATATATATATATATATATATATATATATATATATATATATAATGAATCTCCCAACTTCTGCCGCGCCTCTAATTTGTTGGGAAGTATATCCAGATGCATATTTCTTCTCTTGGCGTATATTTTGAAATTAGAATAGTGTGGATAATTTAAAAAGTAATATGTTACATTTCAAGAATGGAAAGCAATAGGAAGGTTGATAGAATGAGTAATTCAACAACAGTGTCATTTTCAAAAATAAATTTTCCTAATACAAATTGATTATACTCACTTGGTGGGGACCTTATGGATGATCCAGTCCGTCCATTATTTTTATCATGCTAATAGATGTATGTGTAGAAAAAATCAGGTGGTTTGGAGGTCATTCACCCATGCATCATGTGGGTCCAATTTGAGGTTCGATCTGTATTACTGTTGAAATCGTTCATTTTTCAACCACATGATGCATGGGTGAGTGACCTCCAAATCACTTGATTTTCTCTAGACATACATCCATTAGGATGATAAAGATGATGGGTCTTTCTCATGGGTCTTTCTCCAAAAGCTCAATAACCCATAAACGGATCTATCATAATTGGGAACATTAGAATTATGTCTCAAAAAGGGCTCTCAACATGATGCAGGAGAATATTAGAATTTAAATAAAATCCACAACCCTTGCTACAACTTCGAAGAACTGGTGTAGTGGTAGGGTTATTTAACACTTGTAAGCTAGAAACTTGGAAGTGACAACAAATATCAAATAACTACTAGGTTTCACGTAGGAGGTAATAACATTTAATAGTACCGAGTTTACTATTAAATTTCTGCATAAAATTACAATTAAAATG
The DNA here is from genome assembly GCA_017893485.1 of Hemerocallis citrina. Lineage (NCBI taxonomy): Eukaryota > Viridiplantae > Streptophyta > Magnoliopsida > Asparagales > Asphodelaceae > Hemerocallis > Hemerocallis citrina. The sequence continues at coordinate 91,285,107 of CM030361.1, forward strand.
ATCTATTTTTTGTAAAATTTTGAGTTTTATACTTTGTTCACATCGTACTCTCGAAGGTGAAGTGCAAAGAAAGCCCGTCTTAAGCTCTTCACTTGACCTCTGAAATTCAATTAGCATCTTTCCCATTTCAAAGTTCGCTACAAACATCTTTAGATATTCAAGAAATCATAGAACACATCGAGTTTTTATATAATATAGATAACTCATTTCTCAGAAAGACAAATATGTCTGATGCCTTAGTTTGGTAATACCTGTAATAACTAATTATTTTGATGCTCAATGCATTTGGCATTTCTAGTTTAGCGACAATGGTTCTATGGTTTATGATAAGTTAAAGTTCTGTGCTTAATTGACTTGTTCTTCAAAAGAAGTGAATACAAATGCTCATTAGGAGTATCTGTAGTGGTTTGAATCCAAAATTTGGATATTTGACATTTAGAAATAAGAATTTGAGGTTGAAGCTGTAGTCGTTGAACCCAAAATGTAGCTTTTTTTTAATTTTTAAAAAAAATGACGGACGATAGACGATGTTTCGTCATGTTTAAAATTTGATTTTAAACTTAAAAAAGTCACGGACGAGGAATCAAATATTATCCGAGAAAAAAAAATGAGATATCAAATTTCTTCTGAGCCTATTTAAAAAATTAAAATAATTAAATCCTAATTTCCAAAAAAAAAAAAAAAAACCCTCTACGTATCGTTGTACTACAGGCTACAGCCATGGTCCAAAGAAAAAAGGGCAGGTGACCTATGGGTGGAAAATGGGCCGGGTCAACCGGCGACCCGCACGTTGAACCCAGCCCGTGAAACAGCTTGGCGGGTTCGGGTCGAACCCGGTGAACAGTAACGGGTCGACCCGGGTCATCAAAAACGTGAATCCAACCCGTTAAACCCGGCCCGCGAACCCGTTTAAAAGGCCCAACCCGCCGCCAACCCGTGGGTCGACCCGCGGGTTTCGAACTGTTGGACCCGATCGGGTCGAACGTTCCACCCGTTATGGGTCGACCGATGACCGGCGGGTCAGCGGCCCGTTGGGGGGGGCGCACTGTTCAACAGAACGGTCTTTTAACCGTTTTTTTGTTTGGTTTTGTTTTTTTTGTGTGGTTTTTTTTGGTTTTTTTAAGCCTATAAATACCACTCAAAATTCCATTAAAAATTCACACCTTACTCTCTTACTCTCTCTACTATTATACATCATTTCTAAGGAATTTTTCAACAATTGTAGTATTCAACAAGCAAGTCTACAACGAGTCATATACACGATCAATTTTCGATCGTATCGAAATCAAAATTCAACGTCTTCAACTCTCTTCAACCCTCGTCAAATCTCCTTCAAGCTCTCCTCAACTTTTCAATTGCGGAATCGGCAAAGCGCTTCTTTCTAGTTCTATTCTATTCTTATTTTCACGGTTTGTTTTACATACGCATATTCCACGGTGAACGGTATCAAACTTTCATACCTCTCTCGTTATATTTCTTTTTGCGTTGTAGTTAAAATTATTGTTGGTTTTTTGATCTTCTCTATCTCAACCCTCTTGTTTCTAAATTTTTTTTTTTATAATTCACCATTCCTACATTGTATATTTTTTTTACATACATTAGTACATTACTACATTATGTCTGGATCACGCGGTAGCGGTCGTAGCGGGCAAGATTCTTCCTCCTCTTCCCGTAGGCCACCAATTGTCCCAATTAGTGAGCCCGCCCAAGAGTACCACGATCCTCCTACCCAACAATGGGGTACACACGACGAGGTTGTAGGTGACATACAATTAGAAGAAGAAGAACAACAACAACAACCAACCGAAACCACACAACCCCCTAGCAGTAGGAAAAGTAGAGGAGAAACTAGTGATTGGCATGAGTTTTACGATTATATCCCGAACGAACATACTCCTGGTATAGGTTTGAAAGTTTGCAAAACATGTGGTAAAACATACAAATTCAAGAGGGGTGACGGCACCGGTACAATTAGTAGACACATCCAACATAACCATAAAGACGTTCTTGCTGACCTACAAGGCCAACGAAAAATCAACCCTAGGACCGGTCTAGTTGATAGCCACTCTTATGATCCCGATCTTGTTCGTCGGGAATTGGCCCGATTAGTCATAAAGGAAGAGTTACCATTTTCCTATCCCAAGAGTAGGGACTTGGAAAATTTTAACCAAACGGCCTTAAACCCCCATTTTCGAAGAATTCCGAGAAATACTTGCAAATCGGATTGTTTTAAAATGTACATCGAAATTAAGGACGCTTTGATTGCAATTTTATGGAGTTTAACTTGTAGAGTTAGTTTAACTTCGGATTGTTGGACGGGTGTCAACAATATTCCAACGATGAGAATAACCTGTCATTGGATCGATAATGATTGGATTCTTCAAAAAAGAATCATATCACTCGCGACGTTGCTGTATCCCCATAGTGGCACTGAAATAGCAAATCGTAATATAGAAATTTGTGATGTTTTTCATATTCGCGATAAAATTATGTGTATTAGTTTTGATAATACATCTAATAACAATGTAGCAATAACTACTTTAAAATCCGTATTAAACCCTCCATTTGACAATATTTTTCATGTTAGATGTGCATGTCATATTATAAATTTATGTGTTCAAGATGCATTAAAAGCGGATCCATATATAATTAAAATTAGAAATTGTGTACATTTCATTGCATTCAGTCCAAGCATATTACAAGAATGGAAAGCTTGTTGTAGGCTTAAAAATGTACCTTTTAGAAGATTTCCAAAGGATGTTAGACACCGATGGAATTCTACTTTTGATTTACTAAATGTTGTTACTGAATATAAAGCAGTTGTAAATGATTTTTGTATCGCAAAAAATATGCACAATTTTAAAATGACTCCTCCCGATTGGTTTTTTGCCGAATCTTTGTTGAAATTTTTAGAACCTTTTAAAACCGCAACTTTAAAATTTTCAAAAACATATGAATCTACTTCTAGTAGCATTTTTATTGAATTAGTTAGCATGATGCAAATATTTACCGAAATGTTAAATGATATCAATGTTGGTGAGATTGTAAAACCTCCATACAAAAAATTTTCGAAGTATTATTTTCCTCCTCCTATGTTGATTTGTGTTGCTATCGTTATGGATCCTCGTATCAAATTAGAAGGTACGAAGAGTTTGATTGAAATGTTTTTTTCATTTCTTGGGGAAAATGTAGAATTAGTAATTGATTGAGCTACTTTTTTAGTTCGGTTTGAATCTACGTTAAATAACTTGTACGATTATTATGATAGACGTTTTGCTTCTAGAAGTAAAACTTCTGTAGTTAGTTATTCTTCTGGTACTTCTAAAGGTAAGGGTAAAAGTAAATTTGATGATAGAACATTTAATTTACTTGAACAAATTCAATCAAAAAAACCTAGGACTAATCAACCAAATGAAATTAATTGGTATAACCAACACGATTCTGAGCCTTCTACTTCTCCACAATATATTTTATAATGGTGAAAAGACCATGAACACACTTTTAGTATTCTGTCAATTATGGCTAAAGATTTGCTAACTCCTCCTGTCTCTATAGTTGCTTCTGAGAGTGCATTTTCTTCAAGTGGCAGAGTTCTAACTAATTACAGGTTTCGCTTGAAGCCCGACTCGTTAGAGATGCTCGTTTGCACAGAAGACTGGCCGAAGGCTGAAGATAGGACACAAGGAAAAACACTATCAACGTCCACAAGTGGAAGCAACACGCAGGAAGAAGAAGAAGAAGAACAACAACAATAGCTGCTTTGCTTGTAATAGCAACTCGACCGACACGTTAGGAATTGTATTATATCTTTGCTTGTTATGTTAAATTAGAAAAATTGGAGTCAATTAAAATTGTATATAAGAAATATGTTATTGTATAAAACTTATTTGTGAATTGAATTCATCATTTTATTAGAAATTGTGAAAATTGTATAACTTAAATTCATATGAATAATATTTCAAATTTTTTTGCCAATTTCACTCTTTCAATCTTATTATTATTATTACGATTTTAATGTTTATTAGTATTATTAGTTACTTAGTATTATTATTATTATTATTTTAAGCTACAAATATTTAAAAAAAAACCTACCTATCTAAACGGGCCAACCCGCAGGTCGACCCGACCCGACCCGGGTTAGACCCTAAAGGGTTCACGGGTTGGGCGGGCCGCCTAAATCAAGTTTGGGCCCGGCCCGTCTAAGTGGCCAAATCGGCCCGAGCCCGCCCAAGTCACGGGCCAACCCGGACGGGTTCGGCCCGGCCCGGCCCGTTGACCCGTTTGCCATCCTTAAGGTGACCTCAGCGATTGGATCCGGTCCACAAATGGCTAACTCTTACCCCAAATTCAAAATTCCAGCAGCTCACTCACTCTCTCTTTCTCTCTCTCTCTCTCATATTCCCAATAAATCCCATATGACCATTATAGCTCCTCTCTCTCACTCTATCGTTCATAATCGCTCACTTCAATCCTCCGAAAAAGAACCCCCAAAATCCCTCAAAAGAATTTCAAGAGATCGAGACGAGAAGAAACCATGGATGGGGAACCCAAAGAACTCTCAGCCCTTGAAGCGATCACCCAAGTATTCCAACGCCACTGTATATATCTCTTCCTCTTTCGTTCTAATTTTTAGATTTGATTTTTTTTATTGTTTTTAAATGGGTTTTCGTTTTTGATTCTAATGGTATGAATCAGAAGCGAGGAGACTCCCGACTTCGAGGAAGAGCGCATCTTGCACATCATCCATGGAGGTCCAATGGGGGGAACCTTTAACTCCTCCCGAAAGGCCTTCATCAGGGAAGTCAATTCGGTGCTTAGCCTGCCCCCTCCCAAAGGTCTTGGAGTCCCAGTTACTTTCTCGAACGAAGATCTAGAGGGCGTCCGAACCCCCCACTGTGATGCACTAGTGATTAACCTCCACATGGCTAACTTCAAGGTAGAAAGGATTCTAGTGGATAATAGCAGTTCTGTCAACGTCCTCTTCCTAGAGGCCTTCCGAGGGGTCAAATTATCACGGGACAGGATCAAGCCCGCCGGTTAACACTCCATGGGTTCACGGGAGTGCCAGTGACGATCGAAGGTGTTATAACCCTCGACATAACCGCTAGCAAAACTCTTACTAGCCGAACGGAGCCAATGGATTTCATGGTTGTTGACATCCCAGCCGCGTATAATATGATCCTAGGTCGACCAGGCCTAGTTGATTTAGAAGCCATCCCATCAGCTTACGACCTAAAAATGAAGTTCCCCACCAAGGCAGGCATAAGGGAAGTAAGGGGAAGTTAGGAGACGGCCCGCAAATGCTATATGACCTCGACCGGAGGATCCGTCCTCTCCCTTGAGGCCCTTGAAATTCCCCAGGGGAACACCCAGTCTATGTCGGAACCGGTAGACGAGCTGGAGGAAGTGCTCTTCTCGGAGCAAGATCCGACCCGCAAATTCTTCATCAGCAAAACCCTCCCCTCTGCCCTCTGTTCCGATATAGTCCAGTGTATAAAGAAGAATCGTGACCTCTTCGCATGGACAGCTGCCGACATGCCGGGGATTTCCGAAGAGCTCCTCGTCCACCGTTTATGTGTCGCTCCGGGGTCTAGACCGGTCCAACAGAAGAGGCGTAAGTTCGCTCCTGAGCACCAGCAGGCCATAACGGAAGAAGTGGAGAAGCTCCTCAAAGCCCGGTTCATACAAGAGGTCAACTATCCGGAGTGGCTCTCCAATGTCGTGATTTTTAAAAAGGCCAATGGAAGTTGGATGATTTGCATCGACTTCACAGATTTGAACAAGGCATGCCCCAAGGATCCTTTCTCACTCCCCAGCATCGACACCTTGATCGACGCCACTTCGGACCATGAGCTGCTGAGCTTCATGGACGCCTTCTCCGGATACAACCAAATACGAATGTTCTCCCCAGATATCCCGAAAACATTCTTCGTCACAGATCAAGGTCTCTACTGCTGTAGAGTGATGCCTTTCGGGCTAAAAAATGCTGGTTCCACCTACCAACGCCTCGTCAATAATGTCTTCAAAAATCAAATCGGTCGGAACAGGGAGGTTTACGTCGATGATATGCTAGTAAAAAGCATCCATGGGTCCGACCATGTTGCCGACCTCCAAGAAGCCTTTGACGTATTAAGGAAGCATAACATGAGACTAAACCCGAATAAGTGTGCATTCGGGGTCTCATCGGGTAAATTCCTAGGCTTTATGGTCAGTCAGAGGGGGATTGAAGCCAACCCCGAGAAGATAAAAGCCATACTCAATATGGCTCCTCGTACAAATGTGAAAGAAGTGCAAAAGCTCACAAGACGCATCGCGGCTATAGGGCGCTTTCTCTCCAAGTCCGGGGAAAAATGTCTCCCTTTCTTCAAAGCCCTTAGGGGGGCTAGGGGCTTCGAGTGGGTCCAGCAGGAGCATGAGTTGTTCGACCAACTCAAAGCCTACTGTGTCAACCCCCCACTCCTTAGCAAGCCGACACTCGGGGAAACCGTTTACCGCTACCTCGCTGCCTCCGAACAAGCCCTCAGCGCTGTCCTAGTGAGGGAAGAAGATAAGGCACAGAAACCTATCTACTATGTGAGCAAGGTCCTTAGAGATGCCGAGCTCCGCTATCCGAGATTGGAAAAGATAGCCTACGCCTTGGTTATGGCAGCCAGGAAGCTTCGTCCCTATTTTAAATCCCATTCGGTGGTCGTCCTTACCGACCAGCCGCTCTAGCAGGTTTTGTATAAGCCCGAGACCTCCGGACGTCTAATGAAGTGGTCAATCGAGCTAAGTCAACACGACATATCTTATCAGCCTCGAACTGCTATCAAGGCTCAAGCCCCTAGCCGAGTTTATAGTAGAAAGCACGATCCTGGAAGTAAGTCAAGCGGCAAATGGGCCACCCATCAGGACGGTGTACGTAGATCACATTTTCTCGTGATCCGTGCTGTCATGCCTCAAGATTCGTGCAGGATCTTCTGATGGACGGTCCAGATTATGCCATGTCGCTCGGAATCCCAATCCGAGCGACTGGCCTTCCGAGCTGCTCATACGGAGAAAATGATGCCGAGCAGTAGGAGCCGTCTGATCGCCTCGTGATTCGTGCCCCGACCTGATGAGCCGCCCTGATTCAGCACGTGGACAAGTGTAAGATCCATCGTCAGATGACTTCGAGATTTGTGCCACAATGTGATGGACGGTCCAGATTACGCCACGTCGCTCAGAATCACAATCCGAGCGACTGGCTTTCTGAGCTGCTCATATGGAGAAAATACTGCCGAGCGACACAGACCATCAGATCACTTCGAAATTCGCATCATAGTCAGATCAAGGTCCTAGATTAGTCCACGTCGCTCAGCGCCGCCCCACCGTCCGATCGTTCGGAACCACGTGCCAACATCATAAATGGTATTAAAAATTTATTTTTTATTTATTAAATTCGAATTATTTATTTAAAAATTGCAAAAAATTAAAAATTCAGAAAAATTAATAAAAAATTCCAAAAAACAATTATAAGTTCGGGAAAATATTTTTGAGCCCCAGGGAAAATAATTATTGCTTATAATAATTAATTAATGACCTCGAAAAAAAATAAAACGCCGCTTCGCAAAATTGAATAAATGATCTGAAAAATAATTAAAAAATCGAGAAAAATCGCCAAAAATCCAGGAGAACTCAAGAACAATCTTGAGTGCACCACCAACTCAGAAGAACATCATAATCCCTCGTTTAAATCCAAAATTTGGATATTTGACATTTAGAAATAAGAATTTGAGGTTGAAGCTGTAGTCGTTGAACCCAAAATATAGCTTTTTTGTTATTTTTTTTAAAAAAATGACGGACGATAGACGATGTTTCGTCATGTTTAAAATTTGATTTTAAATTTAAAAAAGTCACGAACGAGGAATCAAATATTATCCGAGAAAAAAAACGAGGTATCAAATTTCATCTGAGCCTATTTAAAAAATTAAAATAGTTAAATCCTAATTTCCCCCCCCCCAAAAAAAAAAAACCCTCTATGCAGATGACCTCAGTGATTGGATCCGGTCCACAAATCAACGGCTAACTCTAACCCACAAATTCAAAATTCGAACAGCTCTCTCTCTCTCTCTCTTATATTCCCAATAAATCCCAAATGACCGTTATAGCTCCTCTCTCTCTCTCTATCTCTCTCATCTCTCTCTCTGTCTATCGTTCTTAATCGCTCACTTCAATCCTCCGAAAAAGAACCCCCAAATCCCTCAACAGAATTTCAAGAGATCATGACGAGAAGAAACCATGGATGGGGAACCCAAAGAACTCTCAGCCCTTGAAGCGATCACCCAAGTATTCCAACGCCACTGTATATATCTCTTACTCTTTCCTTCTAATTTTTTAGATTTGATTTTTTTTTTGATTGTTTTCAAATGGGTTTTTGTTTCTGATTCTAATGGTATGATTAAGTACGGATCTTGACGTTTCTTTTTTGTGTGTTGTGAATCAGAAGATGGATAGACCTTGCCCGAGAATGCATAATGTCAAGAAATTGGTACAGGTTCGATCTTCAGTTGAATTAACGTGTACTTTATCTGATTTTGTTGATGGGTTTTTTGACTATTTCTTTTTTCTGGGTTGTAGTTGTCCTTTGTGATCAAGATGAGGATTGAGCCAATTCTTTGTGATCAAGATGAGGATTGAGCCAGTTCTTTGTGATCAAGATGATGATTTTGTTGTACTCGAGAGCGAGTCGATGGTTTCCATCTTCGATCGCGAGTTCTTTTCCGTGCTTCAACTTCTTGGTATGGATATCATCCTACTACTTTTCCTTATCTAAATTCTTGAATTATTTGAATTCTTTAATAGATGTATATGTAATCTTTTATTATGTTTGGTTTTGTTTTAGGGACCAAGTACAACACCAGACTACTGAAGAAATGCCAACACCAGACTACTGAAGCTTCAATTTTGCAGGCTGTTTGCGAGGAGTTGAGCAACCAGTGCATTCAAGAGTGCGAGCCGGAATATGAGGCATTGAAGAAGTACACTCCGGAGTGCTTGGAAGGGTTTCTGTAGATGTCGGCCTTTCAAGTTCAGAAGATATGTTGAAGTATCATACTTCGGTGGTAGAATTTGACCAGTCTCAAGATCCGGAGTTGTAAGTTGTTTGCTCTGACCATTCAAAGAAACGGTTCAGATTTGTTCATGTTTTTTCGAAAAAGGAAGACAAGGTACAAATACAATGTTTATGTTATAGAGGGTTTCAATTTCTTGGTTTTTTTGCTTAAATAAGTCCAACATCTTTTTACCATCAGTATATCAATTTATATGTTTAATCCCTTAATTAGCTGCATATTTAGCTCCACATTGTGTAGATTATATGCTGAATAAGCTAGCTGATCTGCAATATAGAGCTATATTATTCGGTTAGTGTTATTTAGTGTTTTTACGTTCTTATAAAAGTTAACGTTACTCGTGTGTAATTTACGACAAAACCTGTGCTTATTAAATCAATCTCCTGATAACATTTTACATAAGTATGTTTAAATTAGAGAGTTCCTTTTTCTTCAATTAGGTTTTTAATGTATAAATGAGAGAGTTCCTTTTTCTTCAATTAGGTTTTTAATGTATATAATACTGAAGCTAACCTATAGAGAGCTGGCCAAAATTGTTATTGTCATACACTTATTTGTTACCGGTTTCCAAAAATTAAGTTGATATAGGAACGCCTTTGGCTAGAAATCAATATTCTGTATCCATTTGTACTTGACTAGTTTGTTGAAAATGTTGTAGGGTCAGATATGAACCATTTGTTTAAGCTGTAATTATGTTAAACATGATTTCGTTAAAACTATGGAGATTAATTAGTTGATATGGTTCTTTTACTTTTTAGTTGTAGTTTTGCAACTCATGAGCATATTGCAAGTTGGGTTGCAACTAACCAAAAACACCCCATGCGAGTCAATTTTGAGGGACGGTAATTGAGTGAAGTTAAGTAATGAAACAAGTGTGCCGGAAATCAAATTGGTTTTATGTTCGATAGCGTGGTTCTAAAGAAGGGTATAAAATCTGTTTAAACAAAGTTTGAGGTTATTGTTTCTGGTTATGGGTTAAACGATGGTTTAGAAAGGGTCGCTCTATTCTTGTGAAAAAAGGGTATACAAGGGGTCAAAAAGGACATTAAACTGGTTCGGGCGTTTAAATGGGCTTTTTCTTAATCTGTATGTGGGTTCGGGGTTTGAATTTTTATCAAATAATGATCTTGGCCTGTTATATTTTGCATGTTTCCTCAACTTTACAATGAACTTGTGAACTATCAAATTTATTATTATTTGTGCATATGATATATCATATGAAGAGATCTTTAATATTTGACATTTTCCATATTTTTCACTTTATTTTTTAATACTTCTATATATTATCCTTCATTTTTCCTATTTCTAAATATTTTTTAATGGAAAAATTAAAAAAATGATATATTTTCGTTTAAACCTTGACACCTTGTTGAAACAGGGAAAAAACCAACGGTGCCTGGCTGTTCTGATCCCGTTTCTCTTTTTTGTAACCAACCATGTTTGATAGTTTGAAAGCTTTTATATGTACTAAAACAAGTGAGGAAAAGTCGTGGAGGTGAAAAAATTCGCATTTGGTCTCACTGATCTCAATTAGGTTTGCAGTAGTCTCTAGGGAGATTATGTGACAGCTACTATCCTGATGCCTCCAGTATCACTGATACTGTATGCTATTTGCCCACCACAAATTTCAATTTTTTTGGATCCTTTCTGTTTCAGGAATAATATAACAAAATTCAAGCATGTTATGGTGATTAAGAACATGTATAATGCAGTAGTAGGTAGTGTTAAACCAATTAGAGATTGACATTCAAGACGAGGTCTAATGATACATTTTTTGGTTGATGACATTAGACTAGAATTGATGAGACTTGAGATGAGAGCATTTAATTAGATAAGGAGAGACATAAAGAGTGTAGGAATTAAAATTTAGTGGATTACGGAGAAGAATGAGGGTGTATTTCTCATTGATGAAGAACTTTCAAACATATGTCACAGTGGTTTGATGACTTTCCTTTTAGACCTTTCTGCAATAGTAAATGTTATATGGGGACTATATTATTTTTTTGCATTAGTGCTATCATCTGTGAATAATTAAATGCATGTCCTTGGAAACTGATCATTGCATATAAATTATCCTAAACATGACCGCATTATCATCAAACTTATGTCTGTTTGGTGATAGAACAAAACAATGGACTTAAATAGAAGTTGGGATGGAGAGACCTATCTGCTTAAGCTATTGGGTTAAGTTGGTTCTAAGCTAGTCAGCTCTCGTTGGAGGCCCCGGAATATCTTTATATTAGGTATGGCTAAGAGAGTAAGATCCAACTGGCAACTTTAGTTTGAAATTAGACTACGACATGTCAGCTTAAATTTTTGGGTCAGGTTGGTTCTCAAGTATATATTTTTAGCATATATATAAGAAAGATCATATTGAATTTCACATTCTAAAATGAACTTTTTATTGGTTTCTAGTTTTAAGTTACTATTTATTCACCACTGACATCCCCCTGTATCTAAGAGTTAACAAGAGAACTTTGCGTTATTTATTGCTTGGTATCTTTTTCGGTAATATGAGTGTCAGTTTGTATGTCCTACAGATTAGTGGGAGAGGCAAACTTGACCATTTTGAGACTGTGGGTTCTACTAATAAAGGGAAACTATATGAGGGTTAAGGAAAATTGCCGAGGTCCCTTTGGTATGTAAATGTGAATGGATGATTGGCACCATATATGTTATTATTCTCCATGGCCTATGATGCATCCACTCAAACAATATTGTGACCCCCTTTATATCCACTCAAACAATATTATGGCCTATGATGCATCCACTTCATAATGTATTATTGATCTTATTAATCTTTCAAGGGGAGTAGTATTGTTCTGTTGGAACTTCCTCCTTTGTTTTGCACTCAGAATTTGGTGGGAATTTTTTGCTTCTCAACACCTGGGATCTCCTAGCCAATCCTTACGCTGCTTGACCATTGTTAGTGATTTTTTATTATCCTTGTTGTGATATAACCGATAAATCTCAAATCAACCAAATTTGATAGCCACTGTAGGTCCAATGGAGAAACATTTTATTTCTAAGCCAAAGATTCCCTTGAATACTATTTTGGAGTAAATAAAATTTATTTTGGGCCACATCAAAATTTATTTTTCTTATACTTGCTTACATCTGATGAATATTTTTGGCTAATAGTTTGGTTTGTCTTTATTGTATGTTACCCAGGTTCTTCATAACATTGCTGTGGCTGAATGCTTCCGTGATGGTTGTTCTGATCCAAGGAAATTTCTTGATGTGCTCAACAAAGTCAAGGTCAGTTGCCTATGTCTATAGGTCATGCATATCTTGCCTAAAGATTGGCTGTCTTTGCATCTATTTCTCATGTAATTTCTTTTCTACTTGCTGTGTCAGTTAGGTCATTGATTGTGAGATTTTTTTTGGGATAGATAAGGAATTTTTTAGGAATTAAAATTTAGTGGATTACAAGAAGAATGAGGGTGTATTTCTCATTGATGAAGAACTTTCAAACATATGTCACAGTGGTTTGATGACTTTCCTATTAGACCTTTCTGCAATAAGTTCAAAATGACTTTTCCATATAATAAATGCAAATTGATTCGGAGTATGATCCGTGAGTTATCCTGTAAAATTGTTATATCCCTTTTCTGTATTAATTTTTCGACATGTACCTTGGATTTGTCCGTTCAAGGATATCCCTTTGTTGAATAAATATTTTAAGTATGTACTATAGACTTCACTAGAACTTACAGTTGATATTTATTATCATATACAGTTGATGCTTGGAACTAATTTTTTTTTTTTATGTATTGATTTTTAGGAATAGGGAATTTACCATCGATGCCCCACTAACAACCTTCATTAACCAATCTGGCATCGCTCTCTCTCTCTCTCTCTTTCACTTGATTAAGTGAATGTATTCTGTATTGATTTATAGTTTCTACTTGAATAAGTAATTTTTCTCTGATGTCCCAAATTTGGAGTGAAAATCTCTTAATAGCATGCATCTAAAATCTCCTAATATTCTATAGGCAGAGCTGTGTGACGGAATTTTTCTGTTGGGAAATCATATTCGTCTATTTGGCACAAAAAATTCAGAGAAACTTATGATTTACGATTAAACATTGTCTGAAAATTTGGTATTGGTATCAGGCTTCAACCTGTGATTTATTGGCAGTGTGAGAGAAATCAGCTGGGAGTAGTCTCCAGTTGTGTGATTAATAGTCCATTCTATGCTAGCTACATGGTCTGGATGTTAATTAGATGTACTTCTAAGTTGAGGGAGTTTCGATGTAATTTTTTTTTAAAATTTTTAATCTGTACTTTTCAGAAGAGTTAGTTAATTACAAGATTTTGCCAATGTTTAATATACCTCTCCTTGTTCTTTATTTTTTGAACCAAACTTGACACTCAATTTTAACACACTTCTATCCATCCATATCAACTCATCATTAGGAATCTGGGATGATGTTTGTGTTAGGAACAAAGGAGGCACTATATATTCAATGCTGATAAGAAGAAAACAGAAACAAAGAAGCAGAAGGTTAAATGGTTAAAAAGTCTCTGAACATTATAGGATCTTGACATCTTTTGCTTATTGTCTGGCTGCTTATCAGCATGCATGTTCTTTGCACAGAGAAGGAACTACCTATACAGTATGGCCGGTATTTGAAACCATGCAATAACTATCTTTCTCTTTTTCTAAAATCTGGTATATGAGAGCTATAAATCTGGTATGATGTCATCTGCAGAATCAAAGCATGAAGAAAGTGGCAAAGTGCTGTGTATTCACAAAATAACGAAATGCCCATGAGCTAAAGGGAAAGTTTAAGAGGACACTATATGACTTACTACGCTTTATGATTCCCTGTGTTTGGCAATTTCGAAACATGTCTAGAAATGGGGTTAGCTGAAATGCATATAATGTCATGTTCTTGATTATTCTATTCAACAAATAATTAAGCTTGTTCTCTTATCTCTTATGGACAGGTGCTACGATGGCAAAGAATAAAGGAAAGATTTTAACTGTCATCGAATAAAGAAAAGATTTTAACTCGGAGGTGGAGACAGGAGGAAGAGGTATCGAGGAGAGTAAGCTTTAAAAATTGTGAACATATGAAAGGAACTACTAATGGGGCAAGGATCAATTGTATTGGATGAGTAATCATTAAGGACTTTGTTCGGTCTTTAGTTTTGCTGCTGCTGCTGCCGGGGCGCGACTATGTTTTTCATAATGTCGTTTACTCTTTTTTGTGGGGGCATCGACAGTCGCTTTTTGACACTTTTGTATGCATTGAGCTCGGAGTGAAGTTTGGCAGTGAGGTCGAGCTTGGAGTTCTGGAGAGCTCGCCGACGGGTTTGGTATAGCTTGTTGACGGGGGAGGAGGGCTCAAGCTCGAGCTCGGCGACGACTGAGGGGTCGGCGAGGAGAGGAGATCGATGGGAGGGAGGTTGGCAAGCTCATCGATGGAGGGGGAGCTCGGAGACAACGGATTTGAGCGAGCTCGGCGAACGAGGCGAGGAGGTCGGAGCTCGACGATGGAGATGTGTGAACGTTCGGAGCTCGGCGAGAGTGATGGGACGAAGAAGATGGGTTCTCTTCGTTTGGGCGGCGAGGAGAAAAGCTCGAGGTAGAAGTGGTAGCTCGTCATGGAAGGACTCGCGACGTGGAGGTCACGAGGGTGACGATGACTTGGCCGAGGCTCGAGGTAGAAGAGGGAGCTCGGTGTTATGGAGAGCGAAGCTCGACGACCTAAGGAGTTTGGAGAGGGAGCGGGCATGGGGTTTCGTTTTTTGTGCCAAATCTTGATGGAGAAGGGGACAGGCTTCGGTTTGGGTTTGGGTCCAAACGGGCTCCGACCGGACCCGTTAAACCCTCCCTAACTCCTTTCTTTCTTCTTATTTTTTGGTGGTTGTTGTTTGTTCGGCGAATCCGAGTTGTTGATCGTGATTGTGGGGTAGTACACAAATGAGGCTAAAACAGTCAAATACAAATTTTCTGGAATGAAACTGGAAATAGTGGACATAGCCAACAAAATAAAGGAAACAAAAAGTCTCACGAAAATGACCGAAAACAGTGGACTATCACATGAGACTAAAAAAGTATAATACAAAATTTCACGAAAATGACCGGAAACTGTGGACTGTATTCCGCAAAATAAGGTCAAAAACAGTAAAATAAAAAAATCTCATGAAAGTGATCGAAAATAGTGTACTATATAGTCCACAAAATGAAGAAAATAAAAAATCTTACGAAAGTGGCCAAAAATAGTGGACTAGCCCACAAATGATGTTCAAACAGTCAAATAAAAAATTTTCACGAAAACGGGCGGAAACTGTGGCCTATAACCCACAAAATGAGGCCAAAATAGTAAAACACAAAATATCAAGAAAGTGATCAAAAACAGTGTACCGAAAACTGTGGATCGAAAACTGTGGCCCACGAAATGAGGGACATAAAAAATCTCACGAAAGTGGCCAAAAACTGTGTTTTACTATTTTGGCCTCATTTTGTGGCTAAAACAGTAAAATACAAAATTTCACGAAAAAAATGGAAACAATGGACTATATATATATAGCCCACGAAATGAGGGACATAAAAAATCTCACGAAAGTGGCCAAAAACTGTGTGGACTAAAAAAGTCTAATAAAATTTTACGAAAACGGCCGGAAATTGTGGACTGTAACCCACAAAATGAGGGAAATAAAAAAAATCTCACGAAAGTGACCGAAAACAGCGGGCTATATAGCCCACAAAATGAGGGAAATAAAAAAAATCTCACGAAAGTGACCGAAAACAGCGGGCTAGCCCACAAATGATGCTCAAACAGTCAAATACAAAATTTTCACGAAAATGGGCGGAAACTGTGCCCTATAACCCACAAAATAAAGCCAAAATAGTAAAACACGAAATCTCAAGAAAGTGATCGAAAACAGTGTACTATCCACAAAATGAGGAAAATATTAATCTTACGAATATGACCGGAAATGCAAATGAGGCTAAAACAGTCAAATACAAAATTTCACGAAAAAAACTGGAAACAGTGGACTGTAATTCACATAATGAGGCAAAAAAATCGAAAAATACGGAATCACATGAAAGTGATCGAAAATAGTGTACTATCCACAAAATGAGGGAAATAAAAAATCTCACGAATGTTACTGAAAACTGTGGACTATATAGCCCACAAATGATGCTAAAACAGTCAAATACAAAATTTCACGAAAACGGCCGGAAACTGTGGACTATATATAAAACCCACAAAATGAGGCCGAAATAGTACAGTACGAAATCTAAAGAAAGTGATCGAAAACTGTGTACTATATAGCTCACAAAATGAGGGAAATAAAAATTATCACGAAAGTTGCCGAAAACGGTGGACTATAAATAATTTCACAAAAACAAACGAAAACTGTGGAATATAACCCACAAAATGAGGCCAAAACGTAAAATAAGAAATCTCATAAAATTGATCGAAAACAATGTACTAGATAGCCCACAAAATGAGGGAAATAAAAAATCTCACGAAAGTGAACGAAAACTGTGGACTATAGCCCACAAATGACGCTAAAACAGCCAAATACAAATTTTCACGAAAAAACTGGAAAATGTAGACTAGCCCAAAAACTGAGGGAAATAAAAAATCTGACGAAAATGGCCGAAAACTGGGGACTAAATACAAAATTTTACGAAAACGGCCGGAAAATGTGGACTGTACCCACAAAATGAGGTAAAAAACAGTAAAATAAGAAATCTCATGAAAGTGATCGAAAATAGTGTACAAAATGAGGGAAATAAAAAATCTCACGAAAGTGGCCAAAAACAGTGGACTAGCCCACAAATGATGCTAAAATGGTCGAATACAAAATTTCACGAAAATGGTCAGAAACTGTGGACTATACCCACAAAATGAGGCCAAAATAGTAAAATACGAAATCTCAAGAAAGCGATCGAAAACTGTAGCCCACAAAATGAGGGAAATAAAAATTCTCACGCAAGTTGCCGAAAACTGTGGACTACAGCCCACAAATGAGGCTAAAATAGTCAAATAAAAAATTTCACGAAAACGAACGGAAACTATGGAATATAACCCACTAAATGATGCCAAAACAGTAAAATACGAAATCTCATGAACTTGATCGAAAATAATGTACTATATTGCCCACAAAATGTGGGAAATAAAAAATCTCACGAAAGTGGCCGAAAACTGTGGACAAATACAAATTTTCACATAAACAGCCAGAAACTATGGAATATAACCCACAAAATAAGGCCAAAACTAAAAAATACGAAATCTGAAGAAATTGACCCAAAACAATGTGTTATAGCCTACAAAATGATGGAAATAAAAAATCTCACGAAAGTGACCGAAAACAGTGGACTATACCACAAATGAGGCTCAAACAGTCAAATACAAAATTTTCATGAAAACGGGCGGACACTGTGGCCTATATAACCCACAAAATGAGGTCAAAATAGTAAAATACGAAATCTCATGAAAATGAGGCCAAAATAGTAAAATACGAAATCTCATGAAAATGAGGCCAAAATAGTAAAATACGAAATCTCATTTTGTGGCCTATATAACCCACAAAATGAGGCCAAAATAGTAAAATACGAAATCTCATGAAAGTGATCGAAAATAGTGTACTAAAGCCCACAAAATGAGGGAAATAATAAATCTTACGAATGTGGCCGAAAACTGTGGACTAGCCTACAAATGATGCTAAAACAGTCAAATACAAAATTTCACGAAAAAAATGGAAAATGAAGACTAGCCCAAAAAATGAGGGAAATAAAAAATCTGACGAAAATGGCCGAAAACTGTGGACTATAGCCCCACAAATGAGGCTAAAAATGTCAAATACAAAATTTCACAAAATGAGGGAAATAAAAAATCTCACGAAATTGGCCGAAAACTGTGGACTATAGCCCACAAATGAGGCTAAAACAGTCAAATACAAAATTTCACGAAAAAAATGGAAATAGTGGACATATCCCACAAAATGAGGGAAATAAAAAATCCCTCAAAATGAGGGACATAGCCCACAAACGAAAACTGTGGACTATACCCACAAAATGAGGCCAAAATAGTAAAATACGAAATCTGAAGAAAGTGATCGGCAAGCTTGTTGATGGAGGGGGAGCTCGACGTTGGAGGTCGAGGTGCGGAACTTCGAAGTTGTGGGGAGCTTCGACAGTGAGCTTGGCATGAGTGTTTTGGGTTCAACGAAGCTCCGAGCTTCGGCTGCTCGTGGAGGGTTGCTCGACATTTGGAGGTGGAGACAGAGCTTCGGCCATGGCAGAGCTCGGCACAGTGGTGCGCGTCGTCTCCTCGTGTTCGATTTGGTGAAGGAGTGAGCTCGGAGTGAAGTTTGGCAGTGAGGTCGAGCTTGGAGTTGTGGAGAGCTCGGCGACGGGTTTGGTAGAGCTTGTTGACGGGGGAGGAGGGCTCGAGCTCGAGCTCGGCGACGACTGAGGGGTCTGCGAGGAGAGGAGATCGATGGGAGGGAGGTTGGCAAGCTCATCGATGGAGGGGGAGCTCGGGGACAATGGATTTGAGCGAGCTCGGCGAATGAGGCGAGGAGGTCGGAGCTCGACGATGGAGATGTGTGACCTCTACAGTGGGTTCGGAGCTCGGCGAGAGTGATGGGACGAAGAAGATGGGTTCTCTTCACATGGGCGGCGAGGAGAAAAGCTCGAGGTAGAAGTGGTAGCTCGTCATGGAAGGACTCGCGACGTGGATGTCACGAGGGTGACGATGACTTGGCCGAGGCTCGAGGTAGAAGAGGGAGCTCGGCATTGTGGAGAGCGAAGCTCGACGGCCTAAAGAGTTTGGAGAGGGAGCGGGCATGGGGTTTCGTTTTTTGCGCCAAATCTTGATGGAGAAGGGGACATGCTTCGGTTCGGGTTTGGGTCCAAACGGGCTCCGACCCAACCCATTATACCCTCTCTAACTCCCTTGGTGGTTGTTGTTTGTTCGGCGAATCCGAGCTGTTGATCGTGATTATGGGCTAGTACACAAATGAGGCTAAAACAGTCAAATACAAATTTTCACGAAAAAAAACTAGAAACAGTGGATATAGCCCACAAAATAAAGGAAACAAAAAGTCTCACGAAAATGACCGAAAACTGTGGACCATAGCCCACACATGAGACTAAAAAAGTATAATACAAAATTTCACGAAAATGGCCAGAAACTGTGGACTGTATTCCACAAAATGAGGTCAAAAATAGTAAAATAAAAAATCTCATGAAAGTGATCGAAAATAGTGTACTATAGTCCACAAAATGAGGGAAATAAAAAATCTCACGGAAGTTGCCGAAAATAGTGGACTATAGCCCACAAATGATGCTCAAACAGTTAAATACAAAATTTTCACGAAAACGGGCGGAAACTGTGGCTTATAACCCACAACATGAGGCCAAAATAGTAAAACACGAAATATCAAGAAAGTGATCGAAAACAGTGTACTACAGCCCTCAAAATGAGGAAAATAATAAATCTTACGAATGTGACCGAAAATTGTGGACTATAGTCCACAAATGAGGCTAAAATAGTCAAATACAAAATTTCACGAAAAAAATAGAAACAATGGACTATAGCCCACGAAATGAGGGACATAAAAAATCTAACGAAAGTAGCCGAAAACTGTGTGGACTATAGTCCACAAATGAGACAAAAAAAGTCTAATACAAAATTTCACGAAAACGGCCGGAAACTGTGGACTATAACCCACAAAATGAGGCCAAAAACAGTAAAATAAGAAATCTTTTGAAAGTGATCGAAAATAGTGTACTATAGCCCACAAAATGAGGGAAATAAAAACTTTCACGAAAGTGACCGAAAACAGTGGACATAGCCTACAAATGATGCTCAAACAGTCAAATACAATTTTTTCACGAAAAAGGGCGGAAACTGTGGCCTATAACACACAAAATAAGGCCAAAATAGTAAAACACGAAATCTTAAGAAAGTGATCGAAAACAGTGTACTGTAGCCCACAAAATGAGGTAAATAATAATCTTACGAATATGACCGAAAACTGTGGACTATATAGCCCACAAATGAGGTTAAAACAGTCAAATACAAAATTTCACGAAAAAAACTGGAAACAGTGGACTGATTCACAAAATGAGGCAAAAAACAGAAAAAGACGGAATCACAAGAAAGTGATCGAAAATAGTGTACTATAGCCCACAAAATGATGGAAATAAAAAATCTCACGAATGTTACCGAAAACTGTGGACTATATATAGCCCACAAATGATGCTAAAACAGTCAAATACAAAATTTCACGAAAACGGTCGGAAACTGTGGACTATAACCACAAATGAGGCTAAAACAGTCAAATAAATAATTTCACGAAAACGAACGAAAACTGTGGAATATAACCCACAAAATGAGGCCAAAACAGTAAAATACGAAATCTCATAAAATTGATCGAAAACAATGTATTATATAGCCCACAAAATGAGGGAAATAAAAAATCTCACGAAAGTAAACGAAAACTATGGACTATAGCCCACAAATGACGCTAAAATAGTCAAATACAAATTTTCATGAAAAAAACTGGAAACTGTAGACTAGCCCAAAAACTGAGGGAATAAAAAATCTGACGAAAATGGCCCAAAACTGTGGACTATAGCCCACAAGTGAGGCTAAAAAAGTCAAATACAAAATTTCACAAAATGAGGAAAATAAAAAATCTCACGAAAGTGGCCGAAAACTGTGGACTATATAGCCCACAAATGAGGCTAAAACAGTCAAATACAAAATTTTATGAAAAAATGGAAACACTAGACATAGCCCACAAAATGAGGGAAATAAAAAATCTCACAAAAATGGCCGAAAACTGTGGACTAAATACAAAATTTCACAAAAACGGCCGGAAACTGTGGACTGTAACCCACAAAATGAGGTCAAAACAGTAAAATAAGTAATCTCATGAAAGTGATCGAAAATAGTGTACAGCCCACAAAATGAGGGAAATAAAAAATCTCACGAAAGTGGCCGAAAACAGTGGAATAGACCACAAATGATGCTAAAACGGTCAAATACAAAATTTCACGAAAGTGATCAAAAACTGTGGACTAGCCCACAAAATGAGGGAAATAAAAATTCTCACGTAAGATGCCGAAAACTGTGGACTACAACCCACAAATGAGGCTAAAATAGTCAAATAAAAAATTTCACGAAAACGAACGGAAACTATGGAATATAACCCACTAAATGATGCCAAAATAGTAAAATACAAAATCTCATGAAATTGATCGAAAATAATGTACTGTATAGCCCACAAAATGAGGGAAATAAAAAATCTCACGAAAGTGGCCGAAAACTGTGGACAAATACAAATTTTCACATAAACGGCCAGAAACTATGGAATATAACCCACAAAATAAGGCCAAAACTGTAAAATACGAAATCTCATGAAATTGATCCAAAACAATGTATTATAGCCTACAAAATGATGGAAATAAAAAACCTCACGAAAGTGACCGAAAACAGTGGACTACCTACAAATGAGGCTCAAACAGTCAAATACAAAATTTTCATGAAAACGGGCGGAAATTGTGGCCTATATAACCCACAAAATGAGGCCAAAATAGTAAAATATGAAATCTCATGAAAGTGATCGAAAACAGTGTACTAAAGCCCACAAAATGAGGGAAATAATAGATCTTACAAATGTGGCCGAAAACTGTGGACTATACCCCACAAATGAGGCTAAAACAGTCAAATACAAAATTTCATGAAAAAAATGGAAACTGTAGACTAGCCCAAAAAATGAGGGAAATAAAAAATCTGATGAAAATGGCCGAAAACTGTGGACTATAGCCCCACAAATGAGGCTAAAAAAGTCAAATACAAAATTTCACAAAATGAGGGAAATAAAAAATCTCACGAAAGTGGCCGAAAACTGTGGACTATAGCCCACAAATGAGGCTAAAACAGTCAAATACAAAATTTCACGAAAAAATGGAAACAGTGGACATAGCCCACAAAATGAGGGAAATAAAAAATCCCACAAAATGAAAGACATAGCCCACAAACGAAAATTGTGGACTATACCCACAAAATGAGGCCAAAATAGTAAAATACGAAATCTGAAGAAAGTGATCGAAAACTGTGTACTATATATAGCCTACAAAATGAGGAAAATATAAAATCTTACGAAAGTGGCCGAAAACTGTGGACAAATACAAATTTTCACATAAACGGCCAGAAACTATGGAATATAACCCACAAAATAAGACCAAAACAGTAAAATACGAAATCTCATGAAATCGATCCAAAACAATGTACTATAGAGTACAAAATGTTGGAAATAAAAAATCTCACGAAAGTGACCGAAAACAGTGGACTATAGCCCACAAATGAGGCTCAAACAGTCAAATACAAAATTTTCACGAAAACGGGCGGAAACCGTGGCCTATAACCCACAAAATGATGCCAAAATAGTAAAATACGAAATCTCAAGAAAGTGATCGAAAACTGTGTAATATAGACCACAAAATGAGGGAAATAAAAATTCTCACGAAAGATGCCGAAAACTGTGAACTACACAACCCACAAATGAGGGTAAAACAGTCAAATAAAAAATTTCACGGAAACGAACGGGAACTGTGGAATATAACCCACAAAATGAGGCCAAAATAGTAAAATACGAAATCTCATTAAAATTAATCGGAAACAGTGTGCTATATAGCCCACAAAATGAGGGAAATAAAAAATCTCACGAAAGTGACCGAAAACTGTGAACAAATAAAATTTTTCACATAAACGGCCGAAAATTGTGGAATATAATCCACAAAATAAGGCCAAAACAGTAAAATACGAAATCTCATGAAATTGATTCAGAACAATGTACTATAGCCTACAAAATGATGGAAATAAAAAATCTCACGAAGTGACCGAAAACAGTGGACTATAGCCCACAAATGAGGCTCAAACAGTCAATTACAAAATTTTCATGTAAACGGGCAGAAACTGTGGCCTATATAACCCAAAAAATGAGGCCAAAATAGTAAAATACGAAATCTCATGAAAGTGATCGAAAACAGTGCACTATAGCCCACAAAATGAGGGAAATAATAAATCTTACAAATGTGGCCGAAAACTGTGGACTATAGCCCACAAATGAGGCTAAAACAGTCAAATACAAAATTTCACGAAAAAATGGAAACTGTGGACTATAGCCCACAAAATGAGGGACATAAAAATTCTCACGAAAGTGGCCGAAAACTGTGGAATATAGCTCACAAATGAGGCTAAGAAAGTCAAATACAAAATTTAACGAAAACAGCCGGAAACTGTGGACTGTAACTCACAAAATGAGGCAAAAATAGTAAAATACGGAATCTCATGTAAGTGATCGAAAATAGTGTACTATAAGCCCACAAGATGAGGGAAATAAAAAATCTCACGAATGTTACCGAAAACCGTGGACTATATATAGCCCACAAGTGAGGCTAAAACAGTCAAATATAAAATTTTACGAAAACGGTCGGAAACTGTGGACTATAACCCACAAAATGAGGCCAAAACAGTAAAATATGAAATCTCAAGAAATTGATTGAAAACGTGTACTATAGCCCACAAAATGAGGAAAATAAAAAATCTCATGAAAGTGGCTGAAAACTGTGGGCTATAGCCCACAAATGATGCTAAAACAGTAAAATATAAAATTTCACGAAAACGGCCGGAAAACCACAAAATGAGGCCGAAATAGTACAATACCAAATCTGAAGAAATTGATCGAAAACTGTGTACCATATAGCTTCCTTCTTTCTTTCTTCTTGTTTTTTGGTGGTTGTTGTTTGTTCGGCGAATCCGAGCTGTGGATCGTAATTGTGGGCTAGTACACAAATGAGGGTAAAACAGTCAAATTCAAATTTTCACGAAAAAAACTGGAAACAGTGGGCATAGCCCCCAAAATAAAGGAAACAAAAAGTCTCACGAAATTGGCCGAAAACTGTGGACCATAGCCCACACATGAGACTAAAAAAGTATAATACAAAATTTCATGAAAACGGCCGGAAGCTATGGACTGTATTCCACAAAATGAGGCCAAAAACAGTAAAATAAAAAATCTCATGAAAGTGATTGAAAACAGTGTACTATATAGTCCACAAAATGAGGAAAATAAAAAATCTCACGAAAGTGGCCGAAAATAGTTGACTGTAGACCACAAATGATGCTCAAACAGTCAAATACAAAATTTTCACGAAAACGGGCGGAAACTGTGGCCTATAACCCACAAAATGAGGCCAAAATAGTAAAATACGAAATATCAAGAAAGTGATCGAAAACAGTGTACTATAGCCCACAAAATTTGGGAAATAATAAATCTTACGAGTGTGACCGAAAACTGTGGACTATAGCCCACAAATGAGGCTAAAACAGTCAAATACAAAATTTCAGGAAAAAAACTGGAAACAATGGACTAAAGCCCACAAAATGAGGGGCATAAAAAATCTGACGAAAGTGGCCGAAAACTGTGTGGACTATAGCCCACAAATGAGACTAAAAAAGTCTAATACAAAATTTCACGAAAACGGCCGGAAACTGTGGATTGTAACCCACAAAATGAGGCCAAAACAGTATAATAAGAAATCTCTTGAAAGTGATCGAAAATAGTGTATTATAGCCCACAAAATGAGGGAAATAAAAAATCTCAAGAAAGTGGCCGAAAACATTGGACTATAGCCCACAAATGATGCTCAAACAGTCAAATACAAAATTTTCACGAAAATGGGCAGAAACTGTGGCCTATAACCCACAAAATAAAGCCAAAATAGTAAAACACGAAATCTCAAGAAAGTGATCGAAAACAGTGTACTGTAGCCCACAAAATGAGGGAAATAATAATCTTACGAATATGACCGAAAACTGTGGCTAAAACAGTCAAATAAAAAATTTCACGAAAATGGCCGGAAACTGTGGACTAATATATAACCCACAAAATGAGGCTGAAATAGTACAATACGAAATCTGAAGAAAGTGATCGAAAACTGTGTACTATAGCTCACAAAATGAGGGAAATAAAAATTATCACGGAAGTTGACGAAAACGGTGGACTATAGCCCACAAATGAGGCTAAAACAGTCAAATAAAAAATTTCACGAAAACAAACGGAAACTATGGAATATAACCCACAAAATGAGTGCAAAATAGTAAAATACGAAATCTCATAAAATTGATCGAAAACAATGTACTATATAGCCCACAAAATGAGGGAAATAAAAAATCTCACGAAAGTGAATGAAAACTGTGGACCGTATAGCCCACAAATGATGCTAAAACAGTCAAATACAAATTTTCACGAAAAAACTGGAAACTGTAGACTAGCCCAAAAAATGAGGGAAATAAAAAATCTGACGAAAATGGCCGAAAACTGTGGACTATAGCCCACAAATGAGGCTAAAAAAGTCAAATACAAAATTCCGCAAAATGAGGGAAATAAAAAATCTCACGAAAGTGAACGAAAACTGTAAACTATAGCCCACAAATGAGGCTAAAACTGTCAAATAAAAAATTTCACAAAAAAAATGGAAACACTGGACATAGCCCACAAAATGAGAGAAATAAAAAATCTCACAAAAATGGCCGAAAACTGTGGACTGTAACCCACAAAATGAGGTCAAAAATAGCAAAATAAGAAATCTCATGAAAGTGACCGAAAATAGTGTACTATAGCCCACGAAATGAGGGAAATAAAAAATCTCACAAAAGTGGCCGAAAACAGTGGACTAGCCCACAAATGATGCTAAAATAGTCAAATACAAAATTTCACGAAAACGGTCAGAAACTGTGGACTACACCCACAAAATGAGGCCAAAATAGTAAAATACGAAATCTCAAGAAAGTGATCCAAAATTGTGTACTATAGCCCACAAAATGAGGGAAATAAAAATTCTCACGTAAGATGCCGAAAACTGTGGACTACAGCCCACAAATGAGGCTAAAACAGTCAAATAAAAAATTTCACGAAAACGAACGGAAACTATGGAATATAACCCACTAAATGAGGCCAAAATAGTAAAATACGAAATCTCATGAAATTGATCGAAAACAATGTACTATATAGCCTACAAAATGAGGAAAATATAAAATCTTACGAAAGTGGCCGAAAACTGTGGACAAATACAAATTTTCACATAAACGGCCAGAAACTATGGAATATAACCCACAAAATAAGACCAAAACAGTAAAATACGAAATCTCATGAAATTGATCCAAAACAATGTATTATAGCCTACGAAATGATGGAAATAAAAAATCTCACGAAAGTGACCGAAAATAGTGGACTATAGCCCACAAATGAGGTTCAAACAGTCAAATACAAAATTTTCATGAAAACGGACGAAAACTGTGGCCTATAACCCACAAAATGATGCCAAAATAGTAAAATACGAAATTTCAAGAAAGTGATCGAAAACTGTGTAATATAGCCCACAAAATGAGGGAAATAAAAATTCTCACAAAAGATGCCGAAAATTGTGGACCACACAGCCCACAAATGAGGGTAAAACAGTCAAATAAAAAATTTCACGTAAACGAACGGAAACTCCACAAAATGAGGCCAGAATAGTAAAATACGAAATCTCATGAAAATTGATCGAAAACATTGTACTATATAGCCCACAAAATGAGGGAAATAAAAAATCTCACGAAAGTGGCCGAAAACTGTGGACAAGTAAAAAATTTCACATAAACGGCCGAAAACTGTGGAATATAACCCACACAATAAGGACAAAATAGTAAAATACGAAATCTCATTAAATTGATCCAGAACAATGTGCCATAGCCTACAAAATGATGGAAATAAAAAATCTCACGAAGTGACCGAAAATAGTGGACTATTGCCCACAAATGAGGCTCAAACGGTCAAATACAAAATTTTCATGAAAACAAGCGGAAACTGTGGCCTATATAACCCACAAAATGAGGCCAAAATAGTAAAATATGAAATCTCATGAAGTGATCGAAAACAATGTACTAAAGCCCACCAAATGAGGGAAATAATAAATCTTACGAATGTGGCTGAAAACTGTGGACTATATAGCCCACAAATGAGGCTAAAACAGTCAAATACAAAATTTCACGAAAAAAATGGAAACAGTGGACTATAGCCCACAAAATGAGGGACATAAAAATTCTCACGAAAGTGGCCGAAAACTGTGGAGTATAGCTCACAAATGAGGCTAAGAAAGTCAAATACAAAATTTCACAAAAACAACCGGAAACTGTGGACTATAACTCATAAAATGAGGCCAAAATAGTAAAATACGAAATCTCAAGAAAGTGATCGAAAACAGTGTACTAGCCTACAAAATGAGGCCAAAAACTGCAAATTAAAAGGACCGCCTCTACTCAAACAACATGGCAATTATGTCTCAAAAAGGGCTCTCAACATGATGCAGGAGAATATTCAAATTTAAATAAAATCCACCAGCCTTGCTACAACTTCGAAGAACTGGTATAGTGGTAGGGTTATTTCACACTTGTAAGCTAGAAACTTGGAAGTGGCAACAAATATCAAATAACTGCAAGGTTTCACATAGGAGGTAATAACATTTAATAGTAGCGAGTTTACTATTAAATTTCTCCATAATTTTACAACTAAAATGATCTATTTTTTGTAAAATTTTGAGTTTTATACTTTGTTCACATCGTACTCTCGAAGGTGAAGTGCAAAGAAAGCCCGTCTTAAGCCCTTCACTTGACCTCTGAAATTCAATTAGCATCTTTCCCATTTCAAAGTTCGCTACAAACATCTTTAGATATTCAAGAAATCATAGAACACATCGAGTTTTTATATAATATAGATAACTCATTTCTCAGAAAGACAAATATGTCTGATGCCTTAGTTTGGTAATACCTGTAATAACTAATTATTTTGATGCTCAATGCATTTGGCATTTCTAGTTTAGCGACAATGGTTCTATGGTTTATGATAAGTTAAAGTTCTGTGCTTAATTGACTTGTTCTTCAAAAGAAGTGAATACAAATGCTCATCTAAGAGTATCTGTAGTGGTTTGAATCCAAAATTTGGATATTTGACATTTAGAAATAAGAATTTGAGGTTGAAGCTGTAGTCGTTGAACCCAAAATATAGCTTTTTTTTAATTTAAAAAAAATGACAAACGATAGAGGGTTATTTAAAAAAACGAGATATCAAATTTCATCTGAGCCTATTTAAAAAATTAAAATAATTAAATCCTAATTTCCAAAAAAAAATAAAAAAAACCCTCTATGTATCGTTGTACTACAGGCTACAACCATGGTCCAAAGAAAAAAAGGCAGGTGACCTAGGGGTGGAAAATGGGCCGGGTCAACCGGCGACCCGCCCGCGACCCGCATGTTGAACCTGGTCCGTGAAACAGCTTGGCGGGTTCGGGTCGAACCCGGTGAATAGTAACGGGTCGACCCGGGTCGTCTAAAACGCGAATCCAACCCGTTAAACCCGACCCGCTAACCCGTTTAAAAAGCCCAACCCGCCGCCAACCCGTGGGTCGACCCGCGGGTTTCGAACCGTTGGACCCGTACGGGTCGAACGTTCGACCCGTTACGGGTCGACCGTTGACCCGCGGGTCAGCAGCCCGTTGGGGGGGGGCACTGTTCAACAGAACGGTCTTTTAACCGTTTTTTTTTTGTTTTTTTGTTTTTTTTGTTTTTTTTTTAGCCTATAAATACCACTTAAAATTCCATTAAAAATTCACACCTTAATCTCTTACTCTCTCTACTATTATACATCATTTCTAAGGAATTTTTCAACAATTGTAGTATTCAACAACCAAGTCTACAACGAGGCATATACACGATCAATTTTCGATCGTATCGAAATCAAAATTCAAAGTCTTCAATGTCTTCAACTCTCTTCAACCCTCGTCAAATCTCCTTCAAGCTCTCCTCAACTCTTCAATTGCGGAATCGGCAAAGTGCTTCTTTCTAGTTCTATTCTATTCTTATTTTCATGGTTTATTTTACATACGCGTATTTCACGGTGAACGGTATCAAAATTTCATACCTCTCTTGTTATATTTCTTTTTGCGTTGTAGTTAAAATTATTGTTGGTTTTTTGATCTTCTCTATCTCAACCCTCTTTATTTTTAATTTTTTTTATAATTCACCGTTCCTACATTGTGTATTTTTTTTAGATACATTAGTACATTACTACATTATGTCTAGATCACACGGTAGCGGTCGTAGCGGGCAAGATTCTTCCTCCTCTTCCCGTAGGCCACCAATTGTTCCAATTAGTGAGCCCGCCCAAGAGTACCACGATCCTCCTACCCAACAATGGGGTACACACGACGAGGTTGTAGGTGACATACAATTAGAAGAAGAAGAAGAAGAAGAAGAAGAACAACCAACCGAAACCACACATCCCCGTAGTAGTAGGAAAAGTAGAGGAGAAACTAGTGATTGGCATAAGTTTTACGATTATATCCCGGACGAACATACTCCGGGTATAGGTTTGAAAGTTTATAAAACATGTGGTAAAACATACAAATTCAAGAGGAGTGACGGCACCAGTACAATTAGTAGACACATCCAACATAACCATAAAGACCTTCTTGCTGACCTACAAGGCCAACAAAAAATCAACCCTAGGACCGGTCTAGTTGATAGCCACCCTTATAATTCCGATCTTGTTCGTCGGGAAATGGCCCGATTAGTCATAAAGGAAGAGTTACCATTTTCCTATCCCAAGAGTAGGGATTTGGAAAATTTTAACCAAACGGCCTTAAACCCTCATTTTAGAAGAATTCCGAGAAATACTGGCAAATCAGATTGTTTTAAAATGTACATCGAAATGAAGGACGCTTTGATTGCAATTTTATGGAGTTTAACTTGTAGAGTTAGTTTAACTTCGGATTGTTGGACGGGTGTCAACAATATTCCAACGATGGGAATAACCTGTCATTAGATTGACAATGATTGGATTCTTCAAAAAAGAATCATATCACTCACGATGTTGCCGTATCCCCATAGTGGCGCTGAAATAGCAAATCGTATTATAGAAATTTGTGATGTTTTTCATATTCGCGATAAAATTATGTGTATTAGTTTTGATAATGCATCTAACAACAGTGTAGCAATTACTACTTTAAAATCCGTATTAAACCCTCTATCTGACAATCCGTATTAAATTTGTGTGTTCAAGATGCATTAAAAATAGCCGATCCATATATAATTAAAATTAGAAATTGTGTACATTTCATTGCATTAAGTCCAAGCATATTACAAGAATGGAAAGCTTGGTGTAGGCTTAAAAATGTACCTTTTAGAAGATTTCCAAAGGATGTTAGACACCGATGGAATTCTACTTTTGATTTACTAAATGTTGTTACCGAATATAAAGCAGTTGTAAATAATTTTTGTATCGCAAAAAATATGCATAATTTGAAATGACTCCCCCCGATTGGTTTTTTGCCGAGTCTTTGTTGAAATTTTTAGAACCTTTTAAAACCGCAACTTTAAAATTTTCAAAAATATATGAATCTACTTCTAGTAGCAATTTTATTTCATTAGTTAGCATGATGCAAACATTTAAGGAAATGTTAAATGATCCCAATGTTGGTGAGATTGTAAAACCTGCATACAAAAAAAATTTGAAGTATTATTTTCCTCCTCCTATGTTGATTTGTGTTGCTACTGTTATGGATCCTCGTATCAAATTAGAAGGTACGAAGAGTTTGATTGAAATGTTTTTTGCATTACTTGGGGAAAATGTAGAATTAGTAATTGATTGCGCTACTTTTTTAGTTCAGTTTGAATCTACGTTAAATAACTTGTATGATTATTATGATAGACGTTTTGCTTCTAGTAGTACAACTTCTGTAGTTAGCTCTTCTTCTGGTACTTCTAAAGGTAAGGGTAAAAGTAAATTTGATGATAGAACATTTAATTTACTTGAACAAATTCAATCAAAAAAACCTAGGACTAATCAACCAAATGAATTAAATTGGTATAACCAACAAGATTCTGAGCCTTCTACTTCTCCACAATATATTTTACAATGGTGGAAAGACCATGAACACACTTTTAGTATTCTGTCAATTATGGCTAAAGATTTACTAACTCCTCCTGTCTCTATAGTTGCTTCTGAGAGTGCATTTTCTTCAAGTGGCAGAGTTCTAACTGATTACAGGAATCGCTTGAAGCCCGACTCGTTAGAGATGCTCGTTTGCACAGAAGACTGGCTGAAGGCTGAAGATAGGACACAAGGAAAAGCACTATCAACGTCCACAAGTGGGAGCAACTCGCAGGAAGAAGAAGAAGAACAACAACAACAATAGCTGCTTTGCTTGTAATAGCAACTCCACCGACACGTTAGGAATTGTATTATATCTATGCTTGTTATGTTAAATTAGAAAAAATGGAGTCAATTAAAATTGTTTATAAGAAATATGTTATTGTATAAAACTTATTTGTGAATTGAATTCATCATTTCATTAGAAATTGTGAAAATTGTATAACTTAAATTCATATGAATAATATTTCAAAATTTTTTGCCAATTTCACTCTTTCAATCTTATTATTATTATTACAATTTTTAATGTTTATTAGTATTATTAGTTACTTAGTATTATTATTATTATTATTATTATTTTAAGCTATAAATATTTTTAAAAAAACCTACCTATTTAAACGGGCCAACCCGTGGGTCGACCCGACCCGACCCGGGTTAGACCCTAAAGGGTTCACAGGTTGGGCGGGCCGCCTAAATCAAGTTTGGGCCCAGCCCAGCTCGGCCCGTCTAAGTGGCCAAACCGGCCCGAGCCCGCCCAAGTCACGGGCCAACCCGGACGGGTTCGGCCCGGCCCGGCCCGTTTGCCATCCCTAAGGTGACCTCAGCGATTGGATCCGATCCACAAATGGCTAACTCTTACCCCAAATTCAAAATTCCAACAGCTCACTCTCTCTCTCTCTCTCTCTCTCTCTCTCTCTCTCTCTCTCATATTCCCAATAAATCCCATATGACCGTTATAGCTCCTCTCTCTCTCTATCATTCATAATCGCTCACTTCAATCCTTCGAAAAAGAACCCCCAAATCCCTCAACAGAATTTCAAGAGATCGAGACGAGAAGAAACCATGGGTGAGGAACCCAAAGAACTCTCAGCCCTTGAAGCGATCACCCAAGTATTCCAACGCCACTGTATTTTTAATGAAGAAGAAGATACCTACCTTGGTGGGCAACACTGCCCCCTCACTTGTCTGCAATCAAAGACTTTCAGAAATGAGGAGAGAAAACTTTTTATTTTTATTTTTAATGTAGAGTATACCACTGTATTATATATATACATCTATTTGAAACTACCTTTGCCTATACTACTACTAGTAATCTGCACGTGCGATGCATATTTTAATTAATTTTTTATATATATAGTAATTCTAATTAATTTTTTTATATATAGTAAATAATAAGACGAAATCTGACCCCGAACTTGAGATATTCCTTTACTCATCACATACTCTTTATAAATTATCCTTAGTGGCAAAAACGTTTATTTTATATGAGTGACACTTTTGTAAATAATTATGCCGTAAATAAATTTGTACTTTGAGGATATTATGATAACTAACAGCAGTTAAGTAAATGAATGATTAATATGACTCTCACTTAAAAATAAATAGTTGAGATTAGATGGTTGGTTAAATGATTGTCTACAAATTACAGATTGAAAACTCCAACCCTCTCATTATAATATTACAGAATTAGAGATTTATTTACTCCAAATCTCCACACATTCTACTTTGGGCCCCCATAATCTGAAAGGGGAATAGTGAGAACTTATAAGAGTTAGAAAAAATTCGGGTGGGCCTTGGAACACTTTGGGCCCCCGTAACGGCTCATCAGAAGTGCAAACGACTAACCCTGAAGCCTAAACGTCTTTTGCCTCAAGATTCGTGCCGGATGCTCAATCAAATAGCGGAGATTGTGCCACGTCCCTCGGAATTCAAATCCGAGCAACTTGCATTCCGAGCGGCGTATTGGAGAAAAAACGACTTCATCCACAGGATTCGCGCCTGATCACAATAAAACAGCTCAGATTTGGCCACGATCACAAAACGACAAGATCACGTTTTCTCGTGATCCACGCAGTCTTTTGCCTCAAGATTCGTGCCTGATGCTCAATCAAACGACGGAGATTGTGCCACGTCCCTCGGAATCCAAATCCGAGCAACTTGCATTCCGAGCTGCACATTGGAGAAAAACGACTTCATCCACAGGATTCACGCCTGATCACAATCAAACGGCTCAGATTTGGTCACGATCACAAAATGACAATATCACGTTTTCTCGTTATCCACGCCGTCTTTTGCCTCAAGATTCGTGCCTGATGCTCAATCAAATGGCGGAGATCGTGCCACGTCGCTCGGAATCCAAATCCGAGCAACTTGCATTCCGAGCTGCATATTGGAGAAAAACGACTTCATCCTCAGGATTCGCGCCTGATCACAATCAAACGACTCAGATTTGGCCACGATCTCAAAACGACAAGATCACGTTTTCTCGTGATCCACGCTGTCTTTTGCCTCAAGACTCGTGCAAGATCTTCTGATGGACGGTCCAGATTGCGCCACGTTGCTCGGAATCCCAATCCGAGTGACTGGCCTTCCGAGCTGCTCATACAAAGAAAATGATGCCGAGTGAAAAGGAGCCGTCCGATCGCCTTGTGATTCGTGCCCAAACCTGATGAATGATCTTGATTCAGCCATGCTAACCAAGATCACATTTTCTCGTGATCCGCACCGTCATGCCTCAAGATTCGTGCAAGATCTTCTGATGGACGGTCTAGATTATGCCACGTCGCTCGGAATCCCAATCCGAGCGACTGGCCTTCCGAGCTGCTCATGCGGAGAAAATGATGCCGAGCAGCAGGAGCCATCTGATCGCCTCGTGATTCGTGCCCCGACCTGATGAGCGGCCTTGATTCAGCCACGTGGCCAAGTGTAAGATCCACCGTCAGATGACTTCGGGATTCGTGCCACAGTGTGATGGACGGTCCAGATTGCGCCACGTCGCTCGAAATCACAATCCGAGTGACTGGCCTTCCGAGCTGCTCATACAGAGAAAATACTACCGAGCGACACAGACCGTCAGATCACTTCGAAATTCGCATCATAGTCAGATCAAGGTCCTAGATTAGTCCACGTTGCTCAGCGCAGCCCCACCGTCCGATCATTCGGAGCCACGTGTCAACGTCATAAATGGTATTAAAAATTTATTTTTCATTTATTAAATACGAATTATTTATTTAAAAATTGCAAAAAATTAAAAATTCAGGAAAATTAATAAAAAATTCCAAAAAATAATTATAAATTCAAGGAAATATTTTTGAGCCCCAGGAAAAATAATTATTGCTCATAATAATTAATTAATGCCGTCGAAAAAAATACATCGCCGCTTCACAAAATTGAATAAATGATCCGAAAAATAATTAAAAATCGAGGAAAATCGCCAAAAATCCAGGAGAACTCAAGAACAATCTTGAGTGCACTACCAACTCAGAAGAACATCATAATTCCTCGTTTAAGATCCGAAACCTCTCATTTGGACTCCGATGCAACCTCGTAAGCCATCAAACCAGTAAAACTACTCCTCAAAGGCTGATCAAACACAGTGTTTGGGAGTGGGGGGCTCGTGATATGGCTAAAAATAGGGTTAAATCAGAACAGTTCGAATCAGGCACGAATCTTAAAGCTTAGGGGGTAAAAGGGTAATTTTGCCCACAAACGGGTCTGAAATGGGAACTGGGTCTTTCTCCAAAAGCTCAATAACCTATAAACGGATCTATCTTAAATGGGAATATTAGAATTATGTCTCAAAAACGGCTCTCAACATGATGCAAGAGAATATTAGAATTTAAATAAAATCCACAACCCTTGCTACAACTTCGAAGAACTGGTATAGTGGTAGGGTTATTTCACACTTGTAATCTAGAAACTTGGAAGTGACAACAAATATCAAATAACTTCGAGGTTTCACGTAGGAGGTAATAACATTTAATAGTACCGAGTTTACTATTAAATTTCTGCATAAAATTACAATTAAAATGATCTATTTTTTGTAAAATTTTGAGTTTTATACTTTGTTCACATCGTACTCTCGAAGGTAAAGTGCAAAGAAAGCCCATCTTAAGCCCTTCACTTGACCTCTGAAATTCAATTAGCATCTTTCCCATTTCAAAGTTCGCTACAAACATCTTTAGATATTCAAGAAATCATAGAACACATCGAGTTTTTATATAATATAGATAACTCATTTCTCTGAAGGACAAATATGTCTGATGCCTTAGTTTGGTAATACCTGTAATAACTAATTATTTTGATGCTCAATGCATTTGGCATTTCTAGTTTAGCGACAATGGTTCTATGGTTTATGATAAGTTAAAGTTCTGTGCTTAATTGATTTGTTCTTCAAAAGAAGTGAATACAAATGCTCATCTAAGAGTATCTGTAGTGGTTTGAATCCAAAATTTGGATATTTGACATTTAGAAATAAGAATTTGAGGTTGAAGCTGTAGTCGTTGAACCCAAAATATAGCTTTTTTTAATTTTTTTAAAAAAATGACGGACAATAGACGATGCGCATACAGGCCGCATGTAATCCAAAAATGACGGACGATAGAAGAATTTCATGTTACAAAAGTGTTCCGATTTTATTTACAAATACTTCGAAAAGAAACGGTGCGCATACAAGCCGCATGTAATCCAGTTTGAGATTTGCACACTCCTGCGTGCGAGAGAGAGCCTCTTCTCTTGTCTAGCTATCTTACAATGCATACAATATTCCCTCAGCCCATTTTTTGAAATGAAAACGTCTCTGTCTCATTCACCCCTTAATCGTTTTTAGCAAATAAATATATGATTTTGATCTACTCATGAAGGAGAACACAAATCAATCAAGATCTCTTAATAATTCATTGAGGATCTTACTCAAAATTTCTCTCAAAAACTGGTTCAGAAATGGTGTTAATATACTCATTTGAACCTAGATGTTGGGATTTCCAGTCAGCTATGTTGGGTGTCCATTGTATCGGATTTTTTCATGGGCTTTAGTCCCATTCCCCTCGATGATTTATCAACTACCTCTCTGTTTAACCCTTTGGTTAGCGGATCCGCAATGTTATATATAACCTTTGACCTTACATTATCCACAGAGATAAACCCAGTAGAGAGTAGTTGTCTAATGGTATTATGTCTTCGGCGAATGTGTCTAGATTTACCATTATAAATTTGTTCTGTGCTCTACAAATTGCATATTGGGGGCACAGACCTGTCCACCTTGGAATATCCTCAAGGAAGTTGCGTAACCATTCAGCATCTTCCCTACATTTTTCCAGTGCGATGAATTCAGATTCCATCGTGGATAAGATCACTGTTTGTTTTGAGGATTTCCAAGAAACGTCTGCACCACCTAGTGTAAACACATAACCACTAGTGAATTTTGAATTATCACTAGATATCCAGTTTGCATTACTGTATCCTTTAAGTACAGCAGAATATCTTCTTTAATACAGCCCACAGTTACGAGTAAAACACAAGTACTTCAGTACTCTTGTAATCGCTTACCAAGGTTCGTTTCAAGGATTACTCGTATATCTACTTAGTTTGCTAACTGCATAGGCTAGGTCTGGTCTTCTACAACTCATCAAGTACATTAGACTGCTTATAATTCTAGAGTATTCTACTTCAGAAATACTCTCATCTTTATTCTTGGATAAGTGTAGAGTTAGATTGATTGGAGTTCTGGCAATTCCAGAGTTATCTTTATCAAATTTTCCAAGAATATTGTCTATATGATGTGACTGTCTTAAAATAAGCTCGTCTGATGTTCTTGTGATTTTAATTTTCAATATAACATATGCTAGTCCCATGTCTTTCATGTCAAACATCGAGTTCATCGTGTTTTTAACAGATTTAATCATCTTATCATTGCTTCCAAAAATTAGTATGTCATCTACATACAAACATATAATGACATATACATTTCCAGTATCGTTGACATATACACATTTATCACATTCATATAATGACATCCATTTTCTGTGTCGTTGGCATATACACATTTATCACATTCATTGGTCTTGAAGCCATTTGTCATCATGACATTGTCAAATTTCTCATGCCACTGCTTTGAAGCTTGTTTCAAGTCATATAATGACTGCACCAGTTTACACACTTTCTTTTCATGTCCTGGAGCTGAAAATCTCCCAGGTTGTTCAATGTAGATTTCTTCATCTAAATCTCCATTATGAAAAGTTGTTTTCACATTCATTTGATGTACTTCAAGATTGCGCAGCGCTGCTATTGCAAGTATCATCCTAATGAAATTTATTCTCGTCGCAGGAGAAAATGTATCAAAATAATCAAGACATTTCTTTTGTTTATAACCTTTAATTACAAGTCTGGCCTTGTATTTATCAATTAATCCATCAAGTTTCATTTTTCTCTTGAATATCCACTTGGAACCTAAAGGTTTACTACCTGGTGGAAGATCCACTAGTTTTCAAGTATGATTTTGCAAGAAAGAATCAATTTTGCTCTTGGTGGCTTCTTTCCGTAGATGACCATCACTAGAGTTCACCTTCAAGCATAACAATCAAGAAATCCGGACCAAAAGGTTTTTCCGTTCTTGTTCTTTTACTGCGTCAAGGTTCCTCCTCAACTTCTTCATCTTGGTCTTCACTATTTTCACTAATAGTCTCCATTATCTGTGTTTGTTTGGAGGTCTTTTGACTTACATGAGAAATACTTCTTCAAAGAACGTTTCATTTTTTTAGACTCCATTATCGTGTTCTTCAGTATATCAGTGATATCGAATTTATACACCAAGAACAAATAAGCACTACTGTTAAGTGCATAGCCACTGAAAATGCCATTGACCGGTTTTTGTCCTATTTTCACTTCCTTAGGTGAAGGTACTGCCACCTTGGCAAGACATCCTCACATTCGCAAGTAATTGTAGGATGACTTTCTTCCTTTCCATAATTCATATGGATTTTTCTCTTCTTTCCTTTTGGGTACCTTATTTAAAGGGTAGTTAGCCGAAAGTATAGCTTCTCCCCACAAGTTTGGTGGCAAACCAGAACTTAATAATATTGCATTCATCATTTCTTTTAATGTACGAGTCTCCTCTCAGCAACACCGTTGGACTGAGGAGAATAAGGTGCTGTAGTTTCATGTATAATCCCATGCTTAGCACAAGTGTCAACAAATGACAATCCATACTCTCCACCTCGGTCTCTTCTTAGCGCCTTAATTTTCTTGTTGAGTTGTTTCTCAACTTCATTTTTATAGGGAACAAATTTCTCTATAGCTTCATCCTTGCTTTTAAGTAAATATACACAACAGTATTTTGTGCTATCATCAATGAATGTAATAAAATATTTATTACCACCTCATGTTTGTATCATTTTCTAATCACAAATATCAGTGTAAATTAGATCAAGAGGTTCAATGTTTCTTTTAACACTTTTAAAAGATGATCTTGTCAGTTTTGCCTCAACACAAGTTTCACACTTGTGTTTGGAATCAATTTGGAATATTGGTATATGGTTAAAGTTAATTAATCTATGCAAAGTATCATAATTAACATGTCCTAGTCTACCATGCCATAAACTGGAAGACTCATGCATATAAGTAGAAGAGCTAGCTTTATTGATATTCTTAACCATGGTCATTACATTGAGTTTAAACATTCCACCACTCATGTATCCTCTACCAAACATACATTCCACTCTTTGACAAAATAAACTTGTTTGACTCAAACACTAGACGAAATCTGTGATTATTAAACAACGAACCGATACAAGGTTCTTGCGGATTTCAGGAATATATGCAATATTGTTCAGAGTTAGTTCACTCCCAGAAGTCATCTTCAAGATCACCCTACCTTGGCCCTTGATTTCTGAAGTAGTCGAGTTCTCCATAAATATCTTCTCCTCATTATCTAATAGTTCAAAAGTGGAGAACATACTTATGTTGGAACACACATGTCGAGTAGCTCCAGTGTCAATCCACCATTCCTTGGGGTTTGAACCTATCATGTTCACCTATGAGGTCACATCTTAGAGGTTCATATCGGAAACATCTTGAGCAATAACTTCAATCATGTTTGCTTCTCTGTTCATGTTCTTCTTGGGTAGTCTGCATTCAGTACACTTGTGACCCATCTTATCACAATTGAAGCACTTGCCTTGAAACTTCGGCTTCTTGGAGATTCCTCCCCTTAGTCCTCAACTTGGGACCCTTGTTGTTGTGATTGTTGGAACATTGTTTATGTTCCACTACAATTGCCTTGGCCGCATGACTGATGACTCCGACTTTTTCAGATCCTCAATTGTCTTTTTCATTACGAAGCCTGACAATGAGATCTTCAATGCCTATTTCTTTTCGCTTATGCTTTAGGTAATTCTTAAAGTCTTTTCAACCTAGTGGAAAATTTTCAATTATACATGCAACTTGAAAACTTTCACGTAAGTTCATACCTTCAGCATGAATCTCATACAAGATCAGTTGTATTTCTTGAACTTGACTTGTCACTATTTTAGAATCTACCATTTTATAGTCTAGGAAGCGGCCCACAATGAATTTCTTGGCGCCGGCATCCTCAAGTTTATACTTATGGTCTAGTGATTCCCAAAGTTCTTTAGCAGTTTTTTTTGTCAATGTATACATTATACAAAAAATTGGCTAATCCGTTGATTATGTAATTCCTACATAAGTAGTCAGTATTTTTTCAAGCATCCAGAGTGGCGATGACTTGGTTATCTTGCTCATCTTTTTTAAGATTTGGAGATTCTTTGTTCAAGAATCTTGCAAGATTTAAGGTGGTCAAATAGAACATTATTTTCTGTTACCACCTTTTGAAATTCTGCCCATTAAACTTCTCATGTTTCTCCCCAGGGGCGACTGAAATAGGTACAACGGTTGGCGTTGGCCCTCGTGCCGGAGCAGCGGTCGGTACTTGTGTCATATCAGCAACCGACACTTGGACCATTTTAGACACAACAACATTCTCTGATGCATTAGTCATTTCGATTCTGAAAAATACACAACACGAGTGTAAGTTTTCCAGATTAAAGAAAAGAAAAGAAGTGCCTCAGAATCAAAAGAAATAAAGCCAACGAGATGAAAGAAAACTATTTTAAACTTGTTACAAAAGTGTTGCAATTTTATTTATAAATACTTTGAAAAGAAACCCAATACAATTAAGAGGCAAAAAATTAGAAGAGAAGGAGAAGAGGAAGAAAATTTTCAAAAAAACAAAATTGAATGGAAATGAATTTACAAAATTTCAAACCAGATGATTATTAAAGCATAGGAGCGTCGAGGCTTGTGTAGCACATAATCTCCTTAAAACAGTATTCACCTCGTCCGGGTGTTGGAGCTAGTTGAGGCGTCTGTCTCTCAGGATGCAACGACGAAGAGTGTTCACGCAGACACCATGTAACGCTCTCGAACTGGCAGCGTCAGAATTCTATCATCGAATTATCGAATGGACATACAAAACAAAACAGAATAGAGAGGAAGAGTCTAATTTGGTGCTGGGAAGAAAGTGAGGGGGGCTCAATATATAGGGCCAGGGTGAGGGACTGTAATGGCAGACAAGACTATGAATGCCTTCAGTGTAACTGCCGACAATCTATTGAATGTGTACATCGTAACGGCAGACAACAGTCAATGCCTTTGAATGCCTTTAGTGTAACTGCAGACAATCAATTGAATGCGTATACTGTAACGGTAGGCAAAATATTTAATACTGCACTGAAACGACAGACAAAACCTTTTCTGCATTTATTTCAGCCGTTTACAAAGGTAGAAAAATGACAACTGTAGCAAAACGTGGCTCTGCATGGGGTGGGGTTATGTCTGTCCGACATTCATGTCCGCAGGACGTGCCGGCGCACAAAAGCCGCATATAATCCGGTCCAAGATTTGCACACCTCCCTGTGCACGCGAGAGAGAGAGCCTCTTGGCTAGCTATCTTATAATGCTTAGAAAGAGGTTATTATATATTCTGTTCTATTTCTTTTGATTTTTCCAATGTGGGACTATGTCCCTCAACCCATTTTTAGAAATGAAAACGTCTCACTTTGAGAGAATTTCTCATTCACCCCTTAACCGTTTTTAGGAAATAAATATATGATTTTGATCTACTCACAAAGGAGAACACAAATCAATCAAGATATCTCAGTAATTCATTGAGGATCTTACTCAAAAAGTTGCTCAAAAACTGGTTCATAAATGGTGTTAATACACTCATTTCTAACACTTTGTATTTCTCTACTGAATTTTGTAATGTTTATCCCATTATGTGTCTAGATGTGGCTATACTGCTCTGCGTTGTATTCCTTTATTCTTTCGGGGGACTATCTACTTTGTTGTAGTCACTCTCAATTTGGTTTTGTGGACTCTTTTGTTTGGGCAGCAGCGTGTTCTTGATCAAGTTGGGTGTTTTTCTGGTTGCGGCTTTGCTTCAGTGTTGCTACTAACTTGTGTTCTTTTGCTACTTCTACTTGGTCGGAGTATAACCAGTTATGTATTTTGCTTTTTCTGTTTTATGAATTGTAATTTTACTTCTTCAGTTCTTGTATTGCTTCTTCTATTTGTTTGGGCTGCATCTTGTGCATCCAACGAAGAGGATCAATGTTGTTTTTGTTGCTACGTATGAATGAATTTATGATTGTTTTTACCATCTTAAATATGTATGTATATATATATATATATATATATATATATATATATATATATGATATGGCTAAAAATAGGATTAAATCGGGACCGTTCACATCGGAGAATCTTAAAGCTCGGGGGTAAAACGGTAATTTCACCTACTAACGGGTCTGAAATGGGAACTGGGTCTTTCTTCACGACCCAATAACCCACGAACGGATCCACCTCAACTGGGTACGGGTCCCAACCCGAAACACACCCAGTCCAGCAAGATAAAATTAAGGTCTCTGATTAATCCTAATCAACGGCCCTGATTCACATCTATCTTTTCACTGGGGATTAGTGATTACATTCTTTATCTGATTCTGGGGATTATATTCCTAATCAGATCACGGGGATTA
Organism: Hemerocallis citrina; assembly: GCA_017893485.1. Taxonomy (NCBI): domain Eukaryota; kingdom Viridiplantae; phylum Streptophyta; class Magnoliopsida; order Asparagales; family Asphodelaceae; genus Hemerocallis; species Hemerocallis citrina. The sequence continues at coordinate 91,327,264 of CM030361.1, forward strand.
CATTCCTAATCTGATCCCTAAGACGACTATAAAAACCCCCCATCCACCACCGTTATGAGGTAATCAATCTTTTGCCAATTTACGCTCTTTCATAATCATTCCTGGTTACTGACTTGAGCGTCGGAGGGTGCATCGCCGGGATCAACCCCGGTGTCTCGCACTTTTTGTAGGTGAACGGCGGGAGTCAACGGTCAAACTCCGGCAGATCAGGTTTCAGGTTTGCTATTCAAGTTTTCCTAAGAATCCACAAATACTATCTGTTTACCCCCACACCAGATTTAGCGGTAACAGATTGGCACCATCTGTGGGAAACACCAAGAATAGCAGCCTTCCCTCTTCCCGTTGGTCAGATCTTCTCCAGCCATGCATCCAAAACAGAAGGGGAAGGCAGCGGTCTCCAACCGAAGAAACACTTCCCTTCCTCCTCTCCCTCCTCCGGTTCAAGGTGCTCCTACTCAATAGGCCCCTCAAGGGTCTCGGGGGGCTGCCCAGGGGGGCTCCCGTCAGAGTTATCCGAAGCAACATCCTCTTCATGACCAAGTCACGGGTCCCAATCCTTCAGTTGAATCCCTGGCTTCTCAAAGCCCTCCCGAGCGGGATCTTCGTCAAGTCATTGCCGACCGCCAAAAGGGGGTCGACCTTAGAACTCGCCTGAATGGATGGTGGGCCCTTGGTCGAGTCCATCAACCCGAGAACTCAGGAGCTTCAAGAATCCGAACCCTCCGACGACCGAGGACTAGAAGATCCCCTCCCCCGAGGAGGCAAAGAGAGTCCCCTCAGCGTCATCGGCGAAGAACTCATTCTCCAGTAAGCCGAGCCACACATAGGGACCGCCAAGCTGGAGAGGCACCAGTCACAAGGGCAGATCTTCAAGACTTCCAAGCGACAGTCTTAAGGGCCTTCAATATCGTCCCAAAGAACGACCAGAGGCCACCTACTCATGAGCCAGCTAGGAGCCACCGCCTTCACACTCTCAGTCCTCGTCCTTCTCCAAGCTACCATCGCCGGAGCCCCAGTCCACCCTCGTACGAAGATGAGTCCTGGGGCTCGGCAAGGTATGATCAAAGAGAAGACTCGGTCTACCGCCGTCTCCACGAGATGGAGAGGCGCCTCGGCCGAATTGACAGGGAAGAAGAGCAACGAGCGATAAACCTCCGCCGGAGCAGACCTCCATTCTCCCGCACCATCATGGAGGCCCCCATCCCAGAGAACTTCAAGTCGCCTCACTTCGAATCGTATACCGGGGGGTCAGACCCCGCGGATCACATAGAGAGTTTTAAAACTCTCATGATGATCCACCATGCTTCAGACGCCCTCCTCTGCAAGATCTTCCCTGCCACGCTGAAGGGGTCTGCACGAGAATGGTACTCTCGACTCGCCCCGACCTCCATCTTCTCAATCGATCAGTTTGAAGGGCTCTTCCTTACTCATTTCGTGAGTAGCCGCCGGATCGAGAAAACAAGTGTATCTCTGGTGACCCTCAACCAAGAAAAGGGTGAACGCCTAAGGGATTACGTTCGACGCTTCACCGCCGAAGCCCGGTCCATTCCCTCCCTCAACTAGTCAGTAGCCTCTACCGCATTCGAGCGCAATGTCACTAATGCCAACCTCAGGGCATCCCTTACCAAGAAGCCTCCTCGGGACTTCTCAGAGCTCCTACTTAGGGTGGAGAAGTACATACGGACGGAAGAGGCCCTCGAACCCCTTGCTCTTGAGGAGACATCTTCCAGGAACAGACGGAAGAATACAAGTGGAGAGGGGACCCAAAAATTCCAGAAGGACAGTAATGGCCAGTGCCGCCTGACTCCACGTTTCGAGAAGTTCACCCCCCTCATTGCTAATATATCAGAAGTTCTTATGGAGGTGGATAAGGAAGGACTACTCCGCGCTCCCCCTAGAATGAATACACCTAGAAAGAAGAGGAACAAGGATAAGTGGTGCCGCTTTCACAGGGACCACGGCCACGACACAGATGATTGTCGGGCTCTCAAGGAGGAGATCGAAGAACTCATACAGCGGGGGCACCTGACCAGGTTCGTCCAAAAAGAGGGGGCCAAGCTTCCCCCCTGAGGAGCCAACAAACGAACAAAAAGGCCCGCCAAGCTTCAAGACTCAGCTCCTTCCACCTTATTGTAGAAGTAGGATTTTGATTTTCAATAAGGCCGATGCTTGTAACCCGGCCAATAGCTTGTAATAATGGCTCGCCCTATTGAAGCAACCACTTAGTTTATCTCAATAAAACTTTACATTTTTTTCATTGAAAATCATTGCTCTTGCTTCATCTCTAACCCTCCGAGTCGTGACTCGCTAAATGGTGAGTTCGGAGTCCAGCTTCTTCTACATGGCTGCTCCCGCAACTTACTAAGCTCTTCACAATGAGTTCGGAGTCCAGCTTCTTCTACATGGCTGCTCCCGCAACTTACTCAGCTCTTCACAACGAGTTCGGAGTCCAACACTTGGCTCGATTCTACTTCAAATTACTCGCTCATAAGCGGGTAAGAAGTGGTTCGCCATTCGGAATTGCTCCCACAACCGTTGAGTCCCTCTAACGACGAGTTCAGAGTCCAACACTTGGCTCGATTCTACTTCAAATTACTCGCTCATAAGCGGGTAAAAAGTGGTTCGCCATTTGGAATTGCTCCCACAACCGTTGAGTCCCTCTAACGACGAGTTCGGAGTCCAACACTTGGCTCGATTCTACTTCAAATTACTCGCTCATAAGCGGGTAAGAAGTGGTTCGCCATTCGGAATTGCTCCCACAACCGTTGACTCTCCCACTTAAACAACGAGTTCGGAGCTCACAACTCTCTCCTAGAGTTCCTCCTCACACTCGTCTCACAAATGGCTCTCTTTTAGAGTCAAGCTCTTCGCTCCGCTCGCCTCCGAAGCGGACCTCTTCTCAACGAGTTTGGAGCTCACAACTCTCTCCGAAAGTTCCTTCTCACACTCGTCTCACAAATGGCTCCCTCTTAGAGTCAAGCTCTTCGCTCCGCTCGCCTCCGAAGCGGACCTCTTCTCAACGAGTTCGGAGCTCACAACTCTCTCCGAAAGTTGCTCCTCAAACTCGTCTTCCAAATGGCTCTCTCTTAGAGTCAAGCTCTTCACTCCGCTCGCCTCCGAAGCGAACCTCTTCTCAACGAGTTCGGAGCTCACAACTCTCTCCCAGAGTTCCTCCTCACACTCGTCTCCCAAATGGCTCTCTCCTAGAGTCAAGCTCTTCGCTCCGCTCGCCTCCGAAGCGGACCTCTTCTCAACGAGTTCGGAGCTCACAACTCTCTCCTAGAGTTCCTCCTCACACTCGTCTCCCAAATGGCTCTCTCCTATAGTCAAGCTCTTTGCTTCGCTCGCCTCCGAAGCGGACCTCTTCTCAACGAGTTCGGAGCTCACAACTCTCTCCTAAAGTTCCTCCTCACACTCGTCTCCCAAATGGCTCTCTCCTAGAGTCAAGCTCTTCGCTCCGCCCGCCTCCGAAGCAGACCTCTTCTCAACGAGTTTGGAGCTCACAACTCTCTCCTAGAGTTCCTCCTCACACTCGTCTCCCAAATGGCTCTCTCCTAGAGTCAAGCTCTTCGCTCTGCTTGCCTCCGAAGCGGATCTCTTCTCAACGAGTTCGGAGCTCACAGCTCTCTTCTAGAGTTCCTCCTCACACTCGTCTCCTAAATGGCTTTCTCCTAGAGTCAAGCTCTTCGCTCCGCTCGCCTCCGAAGCGGACCTCTTCTCAACGAGTTCGGAGCTCACAACTCTCTCCGAAAGTTGCTCCTCAAACTCGTCTTCCAAATGGCTCTCTCTTAGAGTCAAGCTCTTCACTCCGCTCGCCTCCGAAGCGAACCTCTTCTCAACGAGTTCGGAGCTCACAACTCTCTCCCAGAGTTCCTCCTCACACTCGTCTCCCAAATGGCTCTCTCCTAGAGTCAAGCTCTTCGCTCCGCCCGCCTCCGAAGCGGACCTCTTCTCAACGAGTTCGGAGCTCACAACTCTCTCCTAGAGTTCCTCCTCACACTCGTCTCCCAAATGGCTCTCTCCTATAGTCAAGCTCTTTGCTTCGCTCGCCTCCGAAGCGGACCTCTTCTCAACGAGTTCGGAGCTCACAACTCTCTCCTAAAGTTCCTCCTCACACTCGTCTCCCAAATGGCTCTCTCCTAGAGTCAAGCTCTTCGCTCCGCCCGCCTCCGAAGCGGACCTCTTCTCAACGAGTTTGGAGCTCACAACTCTCTCCTAGAGTTCCTCCTCACACTCGTCTCCCAAATGGCTCTCTCCTAGAGTCAAGCTCTTCGCTCTGCTTGCCTCCGAAGCGGATCTCTTCTCAACGAGTTCGGAGCTCACAGCTCTCTTCTAGAGTTCCTCCTCACACTCGTCTCCTAAATGGCTTTCTCCTAGAGTCAAGCTCTTCGCTCTGCTCGCCTCCGAAGCGGACCTCTTCTCAACGAGTTCGGAGCTCACAACTCTCTCCGAAAGTTGCTCCTCAAACTCGTCTTCCAAATGGCTCTCTCTTAGAATCAAGCTCTTCGCTCCGCTCGCCTCCAAAGCGGATCTCTTCTCAACGAGTTCGGAGCTCACAACTCTCTTCTAGAGTCCCTCCTCACACTCGTCTTCCGAATGGCTCTCTCTTAGAGTCAAGCTCTTCGCTCCGCTCGCCTCCGAAGCGGACCTCTTCTCAACGAGTTCGGAGCTCACAACTCTCTCCTAGAGTTCCTCCTCACACTCGTCTCCCAAATGGCTCTCTCCTAGAGTCAAGCTCTTCGCTCTGCTCGCCTCCGAAGCGGACCTCTTCTCAACGAGTTCGGAGCTCACAACTCTCTCCTAGAGTTCCCCCTCACACTCGTCTCCCAAATGGCTCTCTTCTAAAGTCAAGCTCTTCGCTCCGCTCGCCTCCGAAGCGGACCTCTTCTCAACGAGTTCGGAGCTCACAACTCTCTCCTAGAGTTCCCCCTCACACTCGTCTCCCAAATGGCTCTCTTCTAAAGTCAAGCTCTTCGCTCCGCTCGCCTCCGAAGCGGACCTCTTCTCAACGAGTTCGGAGCTCACAACTCTCTCCTAGAGTTCCCCTTCACACTCGTCTCCCAAATGGCTCTCTTCTAAAGCCAAGCTCTTCACTCTGCTTACCTCAAAGGATGGGTCTTCCCACGGCTCTTACGTGGGTCTTCCCAGCACATCTTCTCCGCCCCTAGGAATGAAGCTCCTCTTCAAAAATCCCCAAGACCAAAACTCTCCTCAACCTCATGAATACAAGGATGTTGCCTGGCTATTTTGACCATGAAGGAGGGTGAATCTTCATCTAACTCCTAAAGAGAAGTTGTAGATCTTCGAATTAGCTTCAAAACAAGGGGTCACACGCCCCGATCTGACCTCCGTGGCACTGGGAACATCGAGAAGAACTCTCCATAGACCTCGGCACCCTTCGCCGAGCGCTCTTGCCACCGACCATGTTACATGGAAAATTGAACTTCGGCACAAGCCGCCGAGCGTTCTTGCCACTGACCATGTTACATGAAAAATTGAACTTCGGCACAAGCTGCCGAGTGTTCTTGCCACCGACAATGTTACATGGAAAATTGAACTTCGGCACAAGCTGCCGAGCGTTCTTGCCACCGACCATGTTATATGGAAAAATTGGACCTCGGCACAAACTGCCGAGCGTTCTTGCCACCGACCATGTTACATGAAAAAATTGGACCTCGGCACAAGCTGCAGAGCGTTCTTGCCACCGACCATGTTACATGGAAAAATTGGACCTCGGCACCCCTTCGCCGAACGCTCTTGGCACCGACCCTCAAACATGGAAAAAACTCACTCTACACTTCGGCAGGAGACCCCGAACCCCCCTGGACTTCGGCCTCTTTCTTAACACATATTTTGAGGGGGTCAGCAACGTCGCCAAAGCAACTTGCCACCAAAGCTCAAATAAGAAAAATCCTTTACCTCGGAATCCGTGCTCAAATGCGATCGATGGCTCAGATACAAACAACACAAAAAGAAAAGGGGGCTACAGGGTCGGGTTCAGACCTGTTAAGGATCCAAACCCAAACCCTTTCTCTTTCCTCCCCTTCTTCCCCAATTGAGTTGGTGCCAAAACCAAAAGAAAAAAAACCGCTCGTCATCTTCAAGCGCTACGCCGAACACACCATGGCCGAGCTCCATGTTCAATGACGAACTCACCCCCTTCGTCGCCAAACTCCGACGAGCTCTTCTACCATGCCGAGCTCCTACTTCTTCGCCGAGCTTCGCCATGGCATCGAGCTCGTTCGCTGAGCTCGACCTCATCTTTGCTCGCCGCGCTCGACCTCACCCTCGTTCGATGAGCTCGCCGACCTCGACTACGTCCGGCAAGAGCAACATACCACCTTCACGAGCTCTCGACGTTGCCGAGCTCCGTCACCAAGCTTCGAACAAATCACCGACGCCAAGCTTCGAGCTCCCCTTTGCCGAAGCTTAAGTTCTCCGCCAGACTCCTCCATCCCCGAGCGACAGGCTCCTTTGTCTCAGGCACTCCCGCGTTGAGCTCCGACGAAGACCCAAGCCTCGCCGTCGTCGAGCTCACCGTACTGAGCTCGAACCCATCACCATGGCAATGGCGAGCTCCAAACAATTCACCTCCGAGCTCTCCACTTCAGTTGAAGCCTCGTCAACAAGCTCGCCTTCCACAACGCGAGCTCCGACTCCACGCCCAACGTCTCCACCTTCACGAGCTCCGAACCCATTCCCGAGCTCACACCGTCGACGAAGCTTCGCCGAAGCCTCGAGCTCCCCTCGCCATCTCGCCAACCTCTCCTATAGCCGAGCTCGCCTCCTGTCCGCTGTGCTCCTCCCCACCACCGATGTCGAGCTCCCCTCGTCGTTGAGGTGGCGCCGAAGGGAGGAGACGAAGGAGAGGCAAAGTCGGGACGAAGACAGACGAAGAAGAGAAAAGAAAGAGCAGCAACAGCAGCGAAAAAAAAGCGTCAACGGTTGACTTCGCCACGTTGGCGTCCACATGGACTTCGGCACTTTTGCCGAGAACTCTTGCCACCGAGCATGTTATACCAAAAAAATGACCTCCTACCTCCTCCCGATGCGCGCTCGCTTGATCGTGATCAACGCACACGATCGTGCCACGTGTCCAAGTAATATTTAATTAATTTATTTATTTGTTTTAATTATTTAAAAAAATCCGAAAAAATATTTAAAAATCGAAAAAAAATTAATTAAAAAATCTAAAAATAATTATAAATTCAGAAAAATTATTTTAAAATTCTAAAAAATATAATTATTTAATTAGAATAATTATTTAATATTTTCGATAATTAATTATTTAATTCGAAAAATAAATAAAAAATTCAAAAAAAATGAGAAAAATTCAGAAAAAACTGGAAAAATCACCAAAAATCCAGAAAATTCTGAGGATATTTTTGGGTATTTTATGAGCCCAGAATAACACCGTTACACCCCCGAGCAAGATCCAAACTCCCTTAAGAACACCGATAAAATCTCGTATGCCATTAGATTAACAAAACTACTCAAAGACTGAAAAACCCAGTCTCTGGGAGTAGGGGGTTCATGATATGGCTAAAAATAGGATTAAATCGGGACCGTTCACATCGGACACGAATCTTAAAGCTCGGGGGTTAAACGGTAATTTCACCTACTAACGGGTCTGAAATGGGAACTAGGTCTTTCTTCACGACCCAATAACCCTCGAACGGATCCACCTCAACTTGGTACGGGTCCCAGCCCGAAACACACCCAGTCCAGCAAGATAAAATCAAGGTCTCTGATTAATCCTAATCAACGGCCCTAATTCACATCTATCTTTTCATTGGGGATTAGGGATTACATTCCTTATCTGATTCTGGGGATTATATTCCTTATCAGATCACGGAGATTACATTTCTAATCTGATCCCTAAGACGACTATAAAACCCCCCCATCCACCACCGTTATGAGGTAATCAATCTTTTGCCAATTTACGCTCTTTCATAATCATTCCTGGTTACTGACTTGAGCGTCGGAGGGTGCATCGCCGGGATCAACCCCGGTATCTCGCACTTTTTACAGGTGAATGGCGGGAGTCAACGGTCAAACTCCGGCGGATCAGGTTTCAGGTTTGCTATTCAAGTTTTCCTAAGAATCCACAAATACTATCTGTTTAACCCCACACCAGATTTAGCGGTAACAATATATATATATATATATATATATATATATATATATATATATATATATATATATATATATATATATATATATAATGAATCTCCCAACTTCTGTCGCGCCTCTAATTTGTTGGGAAGTATATCCAGATGCATATTTCTTCTCTTGGCGTATATTTTGAAATTAGAATAGTGTGGATAATTTAAAAAGTAATATGTTACATTTCAAGAATGGAAAGCAATAGGAAGGTTGATAGAATGAGTAATTCAACAACAGTGTCATTTTCAAAAATAAATTTTCCTCATACAAAGTGATTATACTCACTTGGTGGGGACCTTATGGATGATCCAGTCCGTCCATTATTTTTATCATGCTAATAGATGTATGTGTAGAAAAAATCAGGTGGTTTGGAGGTCATTCACCCATGCATCATGTGGGTCCAATTTGAGGTTCGATCTGTATTACTGTTGAAATCGTTCATTTTTCAACCACATGATGCATGGGTGAGTGACCTCCAAATCACTTGATTTTTTCTAGACATACATCCATTAGGATGATAAAGATGATGGGTCTTTCTCATGGGTCTTTCTCCAAAAGCTCAATAACCCATAAACGGATCTATCATAAATGTGAACATTATAATTATGTCTCAAAAAGGGCTCTCAACATGATGCAGGAGAATATTAGAATTTAAATAAAATCCACAACCCTTGCTACAACTTCGAGGAACTGGTGTAGTGGTAGGGTTATTTCACACTTGTAAGCTAGAAACTTGGAAGTGACAACAAATATCAAATAACTACTAGGTTTCACGTAGGAGGTAATAACATTTAATAGTACCGAGTTTACTATTAAATTTCTGCATAAAATTACAATTAAAATGATCTATTTTTTGTAAAATTTTGAGTTTTATACTTTGTTCACATCGTACTCTCGAAGGTGAAGTGCAAAGAAAGCCCGTCTTAAGCTCTTCACTTGACCTCTGAAATTCAATTAGCATCTTTCCCATTTCAAAGTTCGCTACAAACATCTTTAGATATTCAAGAAATCATAGAACACATCGAGTTTTTATATAATATAGATAACTCTTTTCTCAGAAAGACAAATATGTCTGATGCCTTAGTTTGGTAATACCTGTAATAACTAATTATTTTGATGCTCAATGCATTTGGCATTTCCAGTTTCGCGACAATGGTTCTATGGTTTATGATAAGTTAAAGTTCTGTGCTTAATTGACTTGTTCTTCAAAAGAAGTGAATACAAATGCTCATCTAGAAGTATCTGTAGTGGTTTGAATCCAAAATTTGGATATTTGACATTTAGAAATAAGAATTTGAGGTTGAAGCTGTAGTCGTTGAACCCAAAATGTAGCTTTTTTTTTTTATTTAAAAAAAAAATGACGGACGATAGACGATGTTTCGTCATGTTTAAAATTTGATTTTAAACTTAAAAAAGTCACGGACGAGGAATCAAATATTATCCGAGAAAAAAAAAAACGAGATATCAAATTTCTTCTGAGCCTATTTAAAAAATTAAAATAATTAAATCCTAATTTCCAAAAAAAAAAAAAAAAAAAAAAAAAAAAAAAAAAAAAACCCTCTACGTATTGTTGTACTACAGGCTACAGCCATGGTCCAAAGAAAAAAAGGGCAGGTGACCTATGGGTGGAAAATGGGCCGGGTCAACCGGCGACCCGCACGTTGAACCCGGCCCGTGAAACAGCTTGGCGGGTTCGGGTCGAACCCGGTGAACAGTAACGGGTCGACCCGGGTCATCAAAAACGTGAATCCAACCCGTTAAACCCGGCCCGCGAACCCGTTTAAAAGGCCCAACCCGCCGCCAATCCGTGGGTCGACACCCGCGGGTTTCGAACCGTTGGACCCGAACGGGTCGAACGTTCCACCCGTTATGGGTCGACCGTTGACCGGCGGGTCAGCAGCCCGTTGGGGGGGGGGGGGCGCACTGTTCAACAGAACGGTCTTTTAACCGTTTTTTTGTTTGGTTTTGTTTTTTTGTGTGGTTTTTTTTGGTTTTTTTTAAGCCTATAAATACCACTCAAAATTCCATTAAAAATTCACACCTTACTCTCTTACTCTCTCTACTATTATACATCATTTCTAAGGAATTTTTCAACAATTGTAGTATTCAACAAGCAAGTCTACAACGAGTCATATACACGATCAATTTTCGATCGTATCGAAATCAAAATTCAACGTCTTCAACTCTCTTCAACCCTCGTCAAATCTCCTTCAAGCTCTCCTCAACTTTTCAATTGCGGAATCGGCAAAGCGCTTCTTTCTAGTTCTATTCTATTCTTATATTCACGGTTTATTTTACATACGCGTATTCCACGGTGAACGGTATCAAAATTTCATACCTCTCTCGTTATATTTCTTTTTGCGTTGTAGTTAAAATTGTTGTTGATTTTTTGATCTTCTCTATCTCAACCCTCTTGTTTCTAAATTTTTTTTTTATAATTCACCGTTCCTACATTGTGTATTTTTTTCACATACATTAGTACATTACTACATTATGTCTAGATCACGCGGTAGCGGTCGTAGCGGGCAAGATTCTTCCTCCTCTTCCCGTAGGCCACCAATTGTCCCAATTAGTGAGCCCGCCCAAGAGTACCACGATCCTCCTACCCAACAATGGGGTACACACGACGAGGTTGTAGGTGACATACAATTAGAAGAAGAAGAACAACAACAACAACCAACCGAAACCACACAACCCCCTAGTAGTAGGAAAAGTAGAGGAGAAACTAGTGATTGGCATGAGTTTTACGATTATATCCCGAACGAACATACTCCTGGTATAGGTTTGAAAGTTTGCAAAACATGTGGTAAAACATACAAATTCAAGAGGGGTGACGGCACCGGTACAATTAGTAGACACATCCAACATAACCATAAAGACGTTCTTGCTGACCTACAAGGCCAACGAAAAATCAACCCTAGGACCGGTCTAGTTGATAGCCACTCTTATGATCCCGATCTTGTTCGTCGGGAATTGGCCCGATTAGTCATAAAGGAAGAGTTACCATTTTCCTATCCCAAGAGTAGGGACTTGGAAAATTTTAACCAAACGGCCTTAAACCCCCATTTTCGAAGAATTCCGAGAAATACTTGCAAATCGGATTGTTTTAAAATGTACATCGAAATGAAGGACGCTTTGATTGCAATTTTATGGAGTTTAACTTGTAGAGTTAGTTTAACTTCGGATTGTTGGACGGGTGTCAACAATATTCCAACGATGGGAATAACCTGTCATTGGATCGACAATGATTGGATTCTTCAAAAAAGAATCATATCACTCGCGACGTTGCCGTATCCCCATAGTGGCGCTGAAATAGCAAATCGTAATATAGAAATTTGTGATGTTTTTCATATTCGCGATAAAATTATGTGTATTAGTTTTGATAATGCATCTAATAACAATGTAGCAATAACTACTTTAAAATCCGTATTAAACCCTCCATTTGACAATATTTTTCATGTTAGATGTGCATGTCATATTATAAATTTATGTGTTCAAGATGCATTAAAAGCGGATCCATATATAATTAAAATTAGAAATTGTGTACATTTCATTGCATTCAGTCCAAGCATATTACAAGAATGGAAAGCTTGGTGTAGGCTTAAAAATGTACCTTTTAGAAGATTTCCAAAGGATGTTAGACACCGATGGAATTCTACTTTTGATTTACTAAATGTTGTTACTGAATATAAAGCAGTTGTAAATGATTTTTGTATCCCAAAAAATATGCACAATTTTGAAATGACTCCCCCCGATTGGTTTTTTGCCGAATCTTTGTTGAAATTTTTAGAACCTTTTAAAACCACAACTTTAAAATTTTCAAAAACATATGAATCTACTTCTAGTAGCATTTTTATTGAATTAGTTAGCATGATGCAAACATTTACCGAAATGTTAAATGATATCAATGTTGGTGAGATTGTAAAACCTCCATACAAAAAATTTTCGAAGTATTATTTTCCTCCTCCTATGTTGATTTGTGTTGCTATCGTTATGGATCCTCGTATCAAATTAGAAGGTACGAAGAGTTTGATAGAAATGTTTTTTGCATTTCTTGGGGAAAATGTAGAATTAGTAATTGATTGCGCTATTTTTTTAGTTCGGTTTGAATCTACGTTAAATAACTTGTACGATTATTATGATAGACGTTTTGCTTCTAGTAGTAAAACTTCTGTAGTTAGTTATTCTTCTGGTACTTCTAAAGGTAAGGGTAAAAGTAAATTTGATGATAGAACATTTAATTTACTTGAACAAATTCAATCAAAAAAACCTAGGACTAATCAACCAAATGAAATTAATTGGTATAACCAACACGATTCTGAGCCTTCTACTTCTCCACAATATATTTTATAATGGTGGAAAGACCATGAACACACTTTTAGTATTCTGTCAATTATGGCTAAAGATTTGCTAACTCCTCCTGTCTCTATAGTTGCTTCTGAGAGTGCATTTTCTTCAAGTGGCAGGGTTCTAACTAATTACAGGAATCGCTTGAAGCCCGACTCGTTAGAGATGCTCGTTTGCACAGAAGACTGGCCGAAGGCTGAAGATAGGACACATGGAAAAACACTATCAACGTCCACAAGTGGGAGCAACACGCAGGAAGAAGAAGAACAACAACAACAACAATAGCTGCTTTGCTTGTAATAGCAACTCGACCGACACGTTAGGAATTGTATTATATCTTTGCTTGTTATGTTAAATTAGAAAAATTGGAGTCAATTAAAATTGTATATAAGAAATATGTTATTGTATAAAACTTATTTGTGAATTGAATTCATCATTTCATTAGAAATTGTGAAAATTGTATAACTTAAATTCATATGAATAATATTTCAATTTTTTTTGCCAATTTCACTCTTTCAATCTTATTATTATTATTACGATTTTAATGTTTATTAGTATTATTAGTTACTTAGTATTATTATTATTATTATTTTAAGCTACAAATATTTAAAAAAAAACCTACCTATCTAAACGGGCCAACCCGCGGGTCGACCCGACCCGACCCGGGTTAGACCCTAAAGGGTTCACGGGTTGGGCGGGCCGCCTAAATCAAGTTTGGGCCCGGCCCGTCTAAGTGGCCAAATCGGCCCGAGCCCGCCCAAGTCACGGGCCAACCCGGACGGGTTCGGCCCGGCCCGGCCCGTTCGACCCGTTTGCCATCCCTAAGGTGACCTCAGCGATTGGATCCGGTCCACAGATGGCTAACTCTTACCCCAAATTCAAAATTCCAACAGCTCACTCACTCTCTCTTTCTCTCACTCTCATATTCCCAATAAATCCCATATGACCGTTATAGCTCCTCTCTCTCACTCTATCGTTCATAATCGCTCACTTCAATCCTCCGAAAAAGAACCCCCAAAATCCCTCAACAGAATTTCAAGAGATCGAGACGAGAAGAAACCACGGATGGGGAACCCAAAGAACTCTCAGCCCTTGAAGCGATCACCCAAGTATTCCAACGCCACTGTATATATCTCTTCCTCTTTCGTTCTAATTTTTAGATTTGATTTTTTTTTTTATTGTTTTTAAATGGGTTTTCATTTCTGATTCTAATGGTATGAATCAGAAGCGAGGAGACTCCCGACTTCGAGGAAGAGCGCATCTTGCACATCATCCATGGAGGTCTAATGGGGGGAACCTTTAACTCCTCCTGAAAGGCCTTCATCAGGGAAGTCAATTCGGTGCTTAGCCTGCCCCCTCCCAAAGGTCTTGGAGTCCCAGTTACTTTCTCAAACGAAGATCTAGAGGGCGTCCGAACCCCCCCACTGTGATGCACTAGTGATTAACCTCCACATGGCTAACTTCACGGTAGAATGGATTCTAGTGGATAATAGCAGTTCTGTCAACATCCTCTTCCTAGAGGCCTTCCGAGGGCTCAAATTATCACGGGACAGGCTCAAGCCCGCCGGTTAACACTCCATGGGTTCACGGGAGTGCCAGTGACGATCGAAGGTGTTATAACCCTCGACATAACCGCTGGCAAAACTCTTACTAGCCGAACGGAGCCAATGGATTTCATGGTTGTTGACATCCCAGCCGCGTATAATATGATCCTAGGTCGACCAGGCCTAGTTGATTTAGAAGCCATCCCATCAGCTTACGACCTAAAAATGAAGTTCCCCACCAAGGCAGGCATAAGGGAAGTAAGGGGAAGTTAGGAGACGGCCCGCAAATGCTATATGACCTCGACCGGAGGATCCGTCCTCTCCCTTGAGGCCCTTGAAATTCCCCAGGGGAACACCCAGTCTATGTCGGAACTGGTAGACGAGCTGGAGGAAGTGCTCTTCTCGGAGCAAGATCCGACCCGCAAATTCTTCATCAGCAAAACCCTCCCCTCTGCCCTCTGTTCCGATATAGTCCAGTGTATAAAGAAGAATCATGACCTCTTCGCATGGACAGCTGCCGACATGCCGGGGATTTCCGAAGAGCTCCTCATCCACCGTTTATGTGTCGCTCCGGGGTCTAGACCGGTCCAACAGAAGAGGCGTAAGTTCGCTCCTGAGCACCAGCAGGCCATAACGGAAGAAGTGGAGAAGCTCCTCAAAGCCCGGTTCATACAAGAGGTCAACTATCCGGAGTGGCTCTCCAATGTCGTGATTTTTAAAAAGGCCAATGGAAGTTGGATGATTTGCATCGACTTCACAGATTTGAACAAGGCATGCCCCAAGGATCCTTTCTCACTCCCCAGCATCGACACCTTGATCGACGCCACTTCGGACCATGAGCTGCTGAGCTTCATGGACGCCTTCTCCGGATACAACCAAATACGAATGTTCTCCCCAGATATCCCGAAAACATTCTTCGTCACAGATCAAGGTCTCTACTGCTGTAGAGTGATGCCTTTCGGGCTAAAAAATGCTGGTTCCACCTACCAACGCCTCGTCAATAATGTCTTCAAAAATCAAATCGGTCGGAACAGGGAGGTTTACGTCGATGATATGCTAGTAAAAAGCATCCATGGGTCCGACCATGTTGCCGACCTCCACGAAGCCTTTGACGTATTAAGGAAGCATAACATGAGACTAAACCCGAATAAGTGTGCATTCGGGGTCTCATCGGGTAAATTCCTAGGCTTTATGGTCAGTCAGAGGGGGATTGAAGCCAACCCCGAGAAGATAAAAGCCATACTCAATATGGCTCCTCGTACAAATGTGAAAGAAGTGCAAAAGCTCACAAGACGCATCGCGGCTATAGGGCGCTTTCTCTCCAAGTCCGGGGAAAAATGTCTCCCTTTCTTCAAAGCCCTTAGGGGGGCTAGGGGCTTCGAGTGGGGCCAGCAGCAGCATGAGTTGTTCGACCAACTCAAAGCCTACTGTGTCAACCCCCCACTCCTTAGCAAGCCGACACCCGGGGAAACCGTTTACCGCTACCTCGCTGCCTCCGAACAAGCCCTCAGCTCTGTCCTAGTGAGGGAAGAAGACAAGGCACAGAAACCTATCTACTATGTGAGCAAGGTCCTTAGAGATGCCGAGCTCCGCTATCCGAGATTGGAAAAGATAGCCTACGCCTTGGTTATGGCAGCCAGGAAGCTTCGTCCCTATTTTAAATCCCATTCGGTGGTCGTCCTTACCGACCAGCCGCTCTAGCAGGTTTTGTATAAGCCCGAGACCTCCGGACGTCTAATGAAGTGGTCAATCGAGCTAAGTCAACACGACATATCTTATCAGCCTCGAACTGCTATCAAGGCTCAAGCCCCTAGCCGAGTTTATAGTAGAAAGCACGATCCTGGAAGTAAGTCAAGCGGCAAATGGGCCACCCATCAGGACGGTGTACGTAGATCACATTTTCTCGTGATCCGTGCTGTCATGCCTCAAGATTCGTGCAGGATCTTCTGATGGACGGTCCAGATTATGCCACGTCGCTCGGAATCCCAATCCGAGCGACTGGCCTTCCGAGCTGCTCATACGGAGAAAATGATGCCGAGCAGCAGGAGCCGTCTGATCGCCTCGTGATTCGTGCCCCGACCGGATGAGCAGCCCTGATTCAGCACGTGGACAAGTGTAAGATCCATCGTCAGATGACTTCGAGATTCGTGCCACAATGTGATGGACGGTCCAGATTACGCCACGTCGCTCAGAATCACAATCCGAGCGACTGGCTTTCTGAGCTTCTCATATGGAGAAAATACTGCCGAGCGACACAGACCGTCAGATCACTTCGAAATTCGCATCATAGTCAGATCAAGGTCCTAGATTAGTCCACGTCGCTCAGCGCCGCCCCATCGTCCGATCGTTCGGAACCACGTGCCAACATCATAAATGGTATTAAAAATTTATTTTTTATTTATTAAATTCGAATTATTTATTTAAAAATTGCAAAAAATTAAAAATTCAGAAAAATTAATAAAAAATTCCAAAAAACAATTATAAGTTCGGGAAAATATTTTTGAGCCCCAGGGAAAATAATTATTGCTTATAATAATTAATTAATGACCTCGAAAAAAAATAAAACGCCGCTTCGCAAAATTGAATAAATGATCTGAAAAATAATTAAAAAATCGAGAAAAATCGCCAAAAATCTAGGAGAACTCAAGAACAATCTTGAGTGCACCACCAACTCAGAAGAACATCATAATCCCTCGTTTAAATCCAAAATTTGGATATTTGACATTTAGAAATAAGAATTTGAGGTTGAAGCTGTAGTCGTTGAACCCAAAATATAGCTTTTTTGTTATTTTTTTAAAAAAAATGACGGACGATAGACGATGTTTCGTCATGTTTAAAATTTGATTTTAAATTTAAAAAAGTCACAAACGAGGAATCAAATATTATCCGAGAAAAAAAACGAGGTATCAAATTTCGTCTGAGCCTATTTAAAAAATTAAAATAGTTAAATCCTAATTTCCCAAAAAAAAAAAAAAAAAAACCCTCTATGCAGATGACCTCAGTGATTGGATCCGGTCCACAAATCAACGGCTAACTCTAACCCACAAATTCAAAATTCGAACAGCTCTCTCTCTCTCTATCTCTCTCATCTCTCTCTCTGTCTATCGTTCTTAATCGCTCACTTCAATCCTCCGAAAAAGAACCCCCAAATCCCTCAACAGAATTTCAAGAGATCATGACGAGAAGAAACCATGGATGGGGAACCCAAAGAACTCTCAGCCCTTGAAGCGATCACCCAAGTATTCCAACGCCACTGTATATATCTCTTACTCTTTCCTTCTAATTTTTAGATTTGATTTTTTTTTTTGATTGTTTTCAAATGGGTTTTTGTTTCTGATTCTAATGGTATGATTAAGTACGGATCTTGACGTTTCTTTTTTGTGTGTTGTGAATCAGAAGATGGATAGACCTTGCCCGAGAATGCATAATGTCAAGAAATTGGTACAGGTTCGATCTTCAGTTGAATTAACGTGTACTTTATCTGATTTTGTTGATGGGTTTTTTGACTATTTCTTTTTTCTGGGTTGTAGTTGTCCTTTGTGATCAAGATGAGGATTGAGCCAA
This sequence comes from Hemerocallis citrina, assembly GCA_017893485.1. NCBI lineage: Eukaryota > Viridiplantae > Streptophyta > Magnoliopsida > Asparagales > Asphodelaceae > Hemerocallis > Hemerocallis citrina. The sequence goes on from CM030361.1 coordinate 91,344,885, forward strand.
TTCTTTGTGATCAAGATGAGGATTGAGCCAGTTCTTTGTGATCAAGATGATGATTTTGTTGTACTCGAGAGCGAGTCGATGGTTTCCATCTTCGATCGCGAGTTCTTTTCCGTGCTTCAACTTCTTGGTATGGATATCATCCTACTACTTTTCCTTATCTAAATTCTTGAATTATTTGAATTCTTTAATAGATGTATATGTAATCTTTTATTATGTTTGGTTTTGTTTTAGGGACCAAGTACAACACCAGACTACTGAAGAAATGCCAACACCAGACTACTGAAGCTTCAATTTTGCAGGCTGTTTGCGAGGAGTTGAGCAACCAGTGCATTCAAGAGTGCGAGCCGGAATATGAGGCATTGAAGAAGTACACTCCGGAGTGCTTGGAAGGGTTTCTGTAGATGTCGGCCTTTCAAGTTCAGAAGATATGTTGAAGTATCATACTTCGGTGGTAGAATTTGACCAGTCTCAAGATCCGGAGTTGTAAGTTGTTTGCTCTGACCATTCAAAGAAACGGTTCAGATTTGTTCATGTTTTTTCGAAAAAGGAAGACAAGGTACAAATACAATGTTTATGTTATAGAGGGTTTCAATTTCTTGGTTTTTTTGCTTAAATAAGTCCAACATCTTTTTACCATCAGTATATCAATTTATATGTTTAATCCCTTAATTAGCTGCATATTTAGCTCCACATTGTGTAGATTATATGCTGAATAAGCTAGCTGATCTGCAATATAGAGCTATATTATTCGGTTAGTGTTATTTAGTGTTTTTACGTTCTTATAAAAGTTAACGTTACTCGTGTGTAATTTACGACAAAACCTGTGCTTATTAAATCAATCTCCTGATAACATTTTACATAAGTATGTTTAAATTAGAGAGTTCCTTTTTCTTCAATTAGGTTTTTAATGTATAAATGAGAGAGTTCCTTTTTCTTCAATTAGGTTTTTAATGTATATAATACTGAAGCTAACCTATAGAGAGCTGGCCAAAATTGTTATTGTCATACACTTATTTGTTACCGGTTTCCAAAAATTAAGTTGATATAGGAACGCCTTTGGCTAGAAATCAATATTCTGTATCCATTTGTACTTGACTAGTTTGTTGAAAATGTTGTAGGGTCAGATATGAACCATTTGTTTAAGCTGTAATTATGTTAAACATGATTTCGTTAAAACTATGGAGATTAATTAGTTGATATGGTTCTTTTACTTTTTAGTTGTAGTTTTGCAACTCATGAGCATATTGCAAGTTGGGTTGCAACTAACCAAAAACACCCCATGCGAGTCAATTTTGAGGGACGGTAATTGAGTGAAGTTAAGTAATGAAACAAGTGTGCCGGAAATCAAATTGGTTTTATGTTCGATAGCGTGGTTCTAAAGAAGGGTATAAAATCTGTTTAAACAAAGTTTGAGCTTATTGTTTCTGGTTATGGGTTAAATGATGGTTTAGAAAGGGTCGCTCTATTCTTGTGAAAAAAGGGTATACAAGGGGTCAAAAAGGACATTAAACTGGTTCGGGGGTTTAAATGGGCTTTTTCTTAATCTGTATGTGGGTTCGGGGTTTGAATTTTTATCAAATAATGATCTTGGCCTGTTATATTTTGCATGTTTCCTCAACTTTACAATGAACTTGTGAACTATCAAATTTATTATTATTTGTGCATATGATATATCATATGAAGAGATCTTTAATATTTGACATTTTCCATATTTTTCACTTTATTTTTAAATACTTCTATATATTATCCTTCATTTTTCCTATTTCTAAATATTTTTTAATGGAAAAATAAAAAAAATGATATATTTTCGTTTAAACCTTGACACCTTGTTGAAACAGGGAAAAAACCACCGGTGCCTGGCTGTTCTGATCCCGTTTCTCTTTTTTGTAACCAACCATGTTTGATAGTTTGAAAGCTTTTATATGTACTAAAACAAGTGAGGAAAAGTCATGGAGGTGAAAAAATTCGCATTTGGTCTCACTGATCTCAATTAGGTTTGCAGTAGTCTCTAGGGAGATTATGTGACAGCTACTATCCTGATGCCTCCAGTATCACTGATACTGTATGCTATTTGCCCACCACAAATTTCAATTTTTTTGGATCCTTTCTGTTTCAGGAATAATATAACAAAATTCAAGCATGTTATGGTGATTAAGAACATGTATAATGCAGTAGTAGGTAGTGTTAAACCAATTAGAGATTGACATTCAAGACGAGGTCTAATGATACATTTTTTGGTTGATGACATTAGACTAGAATTGATGAGACTTGAGATGAGAGCATTTAATTAGATAAGGAGAGACATAAAGAGTGTAGGAATTAAAATTTAGTGGATTACGGAGAAGAATGAGGGTGTATTTCTCATTGATGAAGAACTTTCAAACATATGTCACAGTGATTTGATGACTTTCCTTTTAGACCTTTCTGCAATAGTAAATGTTATATGGGGACTATATTATTTTTTTGCATTAGTGCTATCATCTGTGAATAATTAAATGCATGTCCTTGGAAACTGATCATTGCATATAAATTATCCTAAACATGACCACATTATCATCAAACTTTTCTTATGTCTGTTTGGTGATAGTACAAAACAATGGACTAAAATAGAAGTTGGGATGGAGAGCTGCTTAAGCTATTGGGTTAAGTTGGTTCTAAGCTATTCAGCTCTCGTTGAAGGCCCCAGAATATCTTTATATTAGGTATGGCTAAGAGAGTAAGATCTAACGTGTTACTTGATGGGCTCTATTCCTTCCATTGAAGGATAATTGATTGTCATAGAGAGTACCATCATAGTCTCTCTTGTTTAACTATATTCATTTTCGGCTGTTTGTTTAACTATATTCATTTTCAGCTGTTCATTATTGCCATCGTTAAGTTTGTGAAATGTTTTTTTGCTTTAGTATATTGCACAGTTGCTATAGGTTATAAACATAAAGGAAACAATCACCAAACGAGGCATATATCTCTTGGACATTTTAGGGAAAACAGGAACTTATATTTTGTTATATATGCAGCATGATTATTAATATCTCTGCTGAACCTTTTGGGAGCTACTACTCTATGAAATTACACTCTTCCACTTTGATGTATTGTTTCTGGTATGATCAGTAACCAGTTACATCAAATATAATTTGTCAACTTTTATTTTATCATAAAAAATGTCAATTTAGCTGCCATGAGCTTTGCTCCCAACGCTGTGTCATGTTTGTGTATGTCAATAGCACTTCATAATGTATTATTGATCTTATTAATCTTTCCAGGGGAGTAGTTTTGTTCTGGTGGAACTTCCTCCTTTGTTTTGCACTCAGAATTTGGTGGGAATTTTTTGCTTCTCAACACCTGGGATCTCCTAGCCAATCCTTATGCTGCTTGACCATTGTTAGTGATTTTTTATTATCCTTGTTGTGATATAACCGATAAATCTCAAATCAACCAAATTTGATAGCCACTGTAGGTCCAATGGAGAAACATTTTATTTCTAAGCCAAAGATTCCCTTGAATACTATTTTGGAGTAAATAAAATTTATTTTGTGCCACATCAAAATTTATTTTTCTTATACTTGCTTACATCTGATGAATATTTTTGGCTAATAGTTTGGTTTGTCTTTATTGTATGTTACCCAGGTTCTTCATAACATTGCTGTGGCTGAATGCTTCCGTGATGGTTGTTCTGATCCAAGGAAATTTCTTGATGTGCTCAACAAAGTCAAGGTCAGTTGCCTATGTCTATAGGTCATGCATATCTTGCCTAAAGATTGGCTGTCTTTGCATCTATTTCTCATGTTATTTCTTTTCTGCTTGCTGTGTCAGTTAGGTCATTGATTGTGAGATTTTTTTTGGGATAGATAAGGAATTTTTTAGGAATTAAAATTTAGTGGATTACAAGAAGAATGAGGGTGTATTTCTCATTGATGAAGAACTTTCAAACATATGTCAGTGGTTTGATGACTTTCCTATTAGACCTTTCTGCAATAAGTTCAAAATGACTTTTCCATATAATAAATGCAAATTGATTCGGAGTATGATCCGTGAGTTATCTTGTAAAATTGTTATATCCCTTTTCTGTATTAATTTTTCGACATGTACCTTGGATTTGTCCGTTCAAGGATATCCCTTTGTTGAATAAATATTTTAAGTATGTACTATAGACTTCACTAGAACTTACAGTTGATATTTATTATCATATACAGTTGATGCTTGGAACTAATTTTTTTTTTTTATGTATTGATTTTTAGGAATAGGGAATTTACCATCGATGCCCCACTAACAACCTTCATTAACCAATCTGGCATCGCTCTCTCTCTCTCTCTTTCACTTGATTAAGTGAATGTATTCTGTATTGATTTATAGTTTCTACTTGAATAAGTAATTTTTCTCTGATGTCCCAAATTTGGAGTGAAAATCTCTTAATAGCATGCATCTAAAATCTCCTGATATTCTATAGGCAGAGCCGTGTGACGGAATTTTTCTGTTGGGAAATCATATTCGTCTATTTGGCACAAAAAATTCAGAGAAACTTATGATTTACGATTAAACATTGTCTGAAAATTTGGTATTGGTATCAGGCTTCAACCTGTGATTTATTGGCAGTGTGAGAGAAATCAGCTGGGAGTAGTCTCCAGTTGTGTGATTAATAGTCCATTCTATGCTAGCTACATGGTCTGGATGTTAATTAGATGTACTTCTAAGTTGAGGGAGTTTCGATGTAATTTTTTTTAAAAATTTTTAATCTGTACTTTTCAGAAGAGTTAGTTAATTACAAGATTTTGCCAATGTTTAATATACCTCTCCTTGTTCTTTATTTTTTGAACCAAACTTGACACTCAATTTTAACACACTTTTATCCATCCATATCAACTCATCATTAGGAATCTGGGATGATGTTTGTGTTAGGAACAAAGGAGGCACTATATATTCAATGCTGATAAGAAGAAAACAGAAACAAAGAAGCAGAAGGTTATAAATGGTTAAAAAGTCTCTGAACATTATAGGATCTTGACATCTTTTGCTTATTGTCTGGCTGCTTATCAGCATGCATGTTCTTTGCACAGAGAAGGAACTACCTATACAGTATGGCCGGTATTTGAAACCATGCATTAACTATCTTTCTCTTTTTCTAAAATCTGGTATGTGAGAGCTATAAATCTGGTATGATGTCATCTGCAGAATCAAAGCATGAAGAAAGTGGCAAAGTGCTGTGTATTCACAAAATAACGAAATGCCCATGAGCTAAAGGGAAAGTTTAAGAGGACACTATATGACTTACTAGGCTTTATGATTCCCTGTGTTTGGCAATTTCGAAACATGTCTAGAAATGGGGTTAGCTGAAATGCATATAATGTCATGTTCTTGATTATTCTATTCAACAAATAATTAAGCTTGTTCTCTTATCTCTTATGGACAGGTGCTACGATGGCAAAGAATAAAGGAATGATTTCAACTGCCATCGAATAAAGAAAAGATTTTAACTCGGAGGTGGAGACAGGAGGGAGAGGTATCGAGGAGAGTAAGCTTTAAAAATTGTGAACATATGAAAGGAACTACTAATGGGGCAAGGACCAATTGTATTGGATGAGTAATCATTAAGGACTTTGTTCGGTCTTTAGTTTTGCTGCTGTTGCTGCCGGGGCGCGACTATGTTTTTCATAATATCGTTTACTCATTTTTGTGGGGCATCGACAGTTGCTTTTTGACACTTTTGTATGCATTGAGCTCGGAGTGAAGTTTGGCAATGAGGTCGAGCTTGGAGTTGTGGAGAGCTCGCCGACGGGTTTGGTAGAGCTTGTTGACGGGGGAGGAGGGCTCGAGCTCGAGCTCGGCGACGACTGAGGGGTCGGCGAGGAGAGGAGATCGATGGGAGGGAGATTGGCAAGCTCATCGAAGGAGGGAGAGCTCGGAGACAACGGATTTGAGTGAGCTCGGCGAACGAGGCAAGGAGGTCGGAGCTCGACGATGGAGATTTGTGACCTCTACAGTGGGTTCGGAGCTCGGCGAGAGTGATGGGACGAAGAAGAAGATGGGTTCTCTTCGCTTGGGCGGCGAGGAGAAAAGCTCGAGGTAGAAGTGGTAGCTCGTCATGGAAGGACTCGCGACGTGGAGGTCACGAGGGTGACGATGACTTTGCCAAGGCTCTAGGTAGAAGAGGGAGCTCGGCGTTGTGGAGAGCGAAGCTTGATGGCCTAAGGAGTTTGGAGAGGGAGCATGGGGTTTCGTTTTTTGCGCCAAATCCTGATGGAGAAGGGGACAGGCTTCGGTTCGGGTTTGGGTCCAAACGGGCTCCGACCCGACCCGTTAAACCCTCCCTAACTCCCTTCTTTCTTTCTTCTTGTTTTTTGGTGGTTGTTGTTTGTTCGGCGAATTCGAGCTGTTGATCGTGATTGTGGGGTAGTACACAAATGAGGCTAAAACAGTCAAATACAAATTTTCAGAAAAGAAACTGAAAACAGTGGACATAGTCGACAAAATAAAGGAAACAAAAAGTCTCACGAAAATGACCGAAAACTGTGGACCATAGCCCACACATGAGACTAAAAATTATAATACAAAATTTCACGAAAATGGCCGGAAACTGTGGACTGTATTCCACAAAATAAGGTCAAAAACAGTAAAATAAAAAATCTCACGAAAGTGATCGAAAATAGTGTACTATATAGCCCACAAATGATGCCCAAACAGTCAAATACAAAATTTTCACGAAAACGGGCGGAAACTTTGGCCTATAACCCACAAAATGAGGCCAAAATAGTAAAACACGAAATATCAAGAAAGTGATCGAAAATAGTGTACTATAGCCCACAAAAAAAGGTAGAAGAAATGAATTTCGTCTACACGTGGCAAGGTCGATTGCGTCACGCTCACTTCTTAGTTGCTCCCACCACACGTGCTCAACGGACGTGGTGCCGTGGTGGAGTCGCCGCTGCTCACATGCTTGGCTCACGCGAGTGATGAAATGAATTTGATAAATAAGATAAATGGGCTTTTTGAATAACAAAGCTATAAATGATTTGATCACTCTAATTAGAAGCTCATTTAGGTTCTGTATACTAGTATTATACACGTGCGTTGCACGTGGGAAAAATAAGGAGGGAATGAAAAGGAAAAAAAATCTAGTATTATACATGTGCGTTGCACGTGGAAAAAACGGGGAGGGAGAATGAAAAGGAAAAAAAAATTTCTACCAACACGTGCGTTGCACGTGTTGACAAAATGACAAATATTTACCAATGACACTAAGCCCTTCTCCCATTATAATATTAGAGATATATTAGCTTTTAGTGCACATAATATAGAAGTACAGCTCGATATAGTTCTCATTAATGAAATTAACTAAGATTTCATAATTTTGTGTAATGTGTAACTATCTCTAATATTACAACGAAAGAGTTACAATAAATATACCAACTTGCTGGGGTTGGTATTCTTCGATACTTATGGAGCAATTTCTCTTACCGGAGGTACAGTTCCAATCTTCACCCTCAACTCTTTCCTAAGTATCTCTTGTAATGTGAAGGATTGGGACTGGTTTCTCAGTTCCTGCTCTAACGGTGACGTTGTGATTCGTTGCCCGTCCCCCAAATTGCTGCAACAATTAATTGAGAACTCATCTTTAGCGATTGGATCTATTTCTTTATCAATTCGCAAATGGGTTCAAGTCGTCCCCCCAACCTGCTGCCCCAGTTCCTTACCCACTAAAGTCACGTTGCTGGGGTTACCTCCTTTTTGCGACTCTCTGCATCGTGTGGGCGATATGAATAAATGTGTTGGAGCTATTGTTAGCATTGCTTCGGCTTCTAAGCTTGCCTCGGGGTGTATGCAAGTTGAGGCGATCTTTAATATCCCCGAGCACCAAGAGCGTATCGAAGCTTATGTCCTGAAAGACGGCAACGTCTCCTTCCCAGTGTCGGTTCAGTACCATATTTCGGTACGCTCTAGTGACTTGGCTTCAGCGTTTCCAGCGCTTCCTCCGAAGGCTGCATCCAAGCCAGTGACTGCCACTTCCGTTCCATCCTGGCTCCTCGGCCTCCTCGAAACCCCTCTGGAAAGCTTCTAATAAAGCTCCGTCTAAGAAAAAATTTCCTCCTCCTGGTAAGTCTCAGGGTTCTGGGAACAAGGTGAAGAGCTCCCCAGCCAAACCGCCTAACTTGGTTTGGATCAATCCGGATCTTCCCTCTATTCAGGCGGGTAAGAGCTCGCTCAAACCCACCTCAACCCCTAAAGTTCTGCCTCCGCAGCAGCCTTTGCCTGGCCCTTCTCAGGTGGCCAAGGGTTCGCCATCTCCAGTTCACCTCCCCCCTGCTACTTCAACTCAGCCACCTCTCAGACAGATCCTGCTTCACTCTGGCCACAGTGGGATATCAATCCACACTTCGAATCTGACTGGCAACAATTCCAAAGACAAGCTCACTTCTCTTCGATTACTACAGCCGATCCTAAGCTGTCTCCCATTAAGATCAAAATCTTAGCCCCTTCGAAGGCTGTTAACTGGATCGATCAAGACGATCTGTTGGAAGACGAGGAAGCGGATCGGAAGCGGGACCTCTCTATCCTCAAGGTAAATCCTAATTGGTTTTTTACTATTTTCAATCTTGCGACTTTTAGATTGTTTGCTCTGCGCTTTATTTTTCACTGTGCTTTTTTCTGTCGCTTCCAACGCTCTCCTCGCCTTCATATTTCTTTCTTCCTTGGGTCGGGAAAGCAGGGCTATGTATCTCCCGACCTTGAGCTTGCTATGCAGGCTATACTGGGTATTTCTTCTACCCTTTTTTGTGGGCTATAGCCCACAAAATGAGGGAAATAAAAATCTCACGAATGTTACCGAAAAATGTGGACTATATAGCCGACAAATGATGCTAAAACAGTCAAATACAAAATTTCACTAAAACGGCCAGAAACTGTAGACTATATATATAACCCACAAAATGAGGCCAAAATAGTACAATACGAAATCTGAAGAAAGTGAACGAAAAATGTGTACTATATAGCTCACAAAATGAGGGAAATAAAAATTATCACGAAAGTTGCCGAAAACGGTAGCCCACAAATGAGGCTAAAATAGTCAAATAAAAATTTTCAGAAAACAAACGGAAATTGTGGAATATAACCCACAAAATGAGGCCAAAACAGTAAAATACGAAATCTCATAAAATTGATTGAAAACAATGTACTATATAGCCCACAAAATGAGGGAAATAAAAAAATTTCACGAAAGTGAACGAAAACTGTGGACTAGCCCACAAATGACGCTAAAAAGTCAAATACAAATTTTCACGAAAAAAACTGGAAACTGTAGACTAGCCCAAAAAATGAGGGAAATAAAAAATCTGACGAAAATGGCCGGAAACTGTAGACTAGCCCACAAATGAGGCTACAACAGTCAAATACAAAATTTCACGAAAAAATGGAAACACTGGACATGGCCCACAAAATGAGGGAAATAAAAAATCTCACAAAAATGGCCGAAAATTGTGGACTAAATACAAAATTTCACGAAAACGGCCAGAAACTGTGGACTGTACCCACAAAATGAGGTCAAAAACAGTAAAATAAGAAATCACATGAAAGTGATCGAAAATAGTGTACAACCCACATAATGATCGAAAATAGTGTACAGCCCACAAAATGAGGAAATAAAAATTCTCATGAAAGTAGCCGAAAACAGTGGACTATACCCACAAAATGAGGCCAAAATAGTAAAATACGAAATCTCAAGAAAGTGATCGAAAACTGTGTACTCAGCCCACAAATGAGGCTAAAATATTTAAATAAAAAATTTCACGAAAACGAACGAAAACTATGGAATATAACCCTCTAAATGAGGCCAAAACAGTAAAATACGAAATCTCATGAAATTGATCGAAAACAATGTATTATATAGCCCGCAAAATGAGGGAAATAAAAAATCTCACGAAAGTGGCAGAAAACTGTGGACAAATACAAATTTTCACATAAACGGCCAGAAACTATGGAATATATAAGGTCAAAACAGTAGAATTGAATACGAAATCTCATGAAATTGATCCAAAACAATGTACCTACAAAATGATGGAAATAAAAAATCTCACGTAAGTGCCCGAAAACAATGGACTATAGCCCACAAATGAGGCTCAAACAGTCTCACGAAAACGGGCGGAAACTGTGGCCTAACCCACAAAATGAGGCCAAAATAGTAAAATATGAAATCTCAAGAATGTGACCGGAAACTGTGTAATATAGCCCACAAAATATGGGAAATAAAAATTCTCACGAAAGATGCCGGAAACTATGGACTACACAGCCCATAAATGAGGGTAAAACAGTCAAATAAAAAGTTTCATGGAAACGAACGGAAACTGTGGAATATAACCCACAAAATAAGGCCAAAATAGTAAAATACGAAATCTCATGAAATTGATCGAAAACAGTGCACTATATAGCCCACAAAATGAGGGAAATAAAAAATCTCACGAAAGTGGCCAAAAACTGTGGACAAATAAAAATTTTCACATAAACGCCGAAAACAGTGGAATACAAAATTTTCATGAAAACAGGCAGAAACTGTGGCCTATATAACCCTCAAAATGAGGCCAAAATAGTAAAATACGAAATCTCATGAAAGTGATCGAAAACAGTGTACTAAAAGCCCACAAAATGAGGGAAATAATAAATCTTACGAATGTGGCCGAAAACTGTGGACTATAGCCCACAAATGAGGCTAAAACAGTCAAATACAGAATTTCACGAAAAAACTGGAAATAGTGGACTATAGCCCACAAAATGAGGGACATAAAAATTCTCACGAAAACAGCCGAAAACTGTGGACTGTAACTCACAAAATGAGGCCAAAAATAGTAAAATACGGAATCTCATGAAGGTGATCGAAAATAGTGTTCGGCAACAATTATGTTACCCTTTCTTATCCTGTGCATATCCCACGAAAACACAGCGGACCGCTCGAGGAATTAACTTATTGCGTTCATGTTAATGAAGATGAACAAATGCAACACACTCAAACATGCGAGGTGGCAAGTTGACGACTTTTGGTGCATTCACAGCTTCAGTTAATACGTGAAATGGTGTGAGAAAGTTTAGGATACTAGAGGGAACTCGGTTGATTAAGTATGCAGAAGAAGCAAGGGCTTCCCCCCAATAAATGAGTGGCATATTTCCATGGATAAGAGAAGCACGGACCACCTCGAGCAAGTGTCTATTTTTTCTTTCTGCAATCTCATTCTGTTGAGGTGTATATGAGCATGTAGTCTGGTGAACAATGTCGTGTTCCACCAAATATTGTTGCAGATTCGAACTCAGGCACTCTCCGCCATTATCACTCCTAAGATCTTGAATCTGTGATTTATACTGAATCATAACATGCTTGCGAAATTTTTAAAACAAGCCACTAACTTCACTTTTCGACTTCATCAAACAAATCCAGGTCATACGAGTACAGTCAGCAATAAATGTCACAAACAATTTGGCACCTCCAAATGTAGTGGTAACATTAAAATTAATAAAATCATGTTTGTGAATAACCATAATTTTAGTGGAATGTCATGGTTTATCTGTTTCATATGCTTCACTTCGTAGTATTTCTTGCAATATTTGTAATTCTGAAAGTAAATAATTCGCATCAATATTAGACATCTCACCATGTTTCAAAGCATTTTCAAGTTGCGTACAACAATTTTTAATTTCATCATCATCCAATGAAACTAACAGTGATGCATCAAATAAGAAGCCATATATAGATTCAAAAATTTGCATTTGTTCAAATCTACTCTTCAATTGAGAAAGAGTCATATCAACTAAAACAAAAAAAAATAATCAGTTGTAAAATTTCCTTGAGCAGATTGTTGTTCTCTATCCGTATCAGGAATCTAGACCGGGTTATCCGTTTTATTTCTAAATAGATACGACATCAAATCTGCTTGAGAGGTCAATGATTATAAGAAACTAGTGTGTACACAAGTTACAAGTATATTTATTCATTTGAGTCGTATCTCTTAACCTCTAGTATTATTTCAGTATAAATAGTGTAGTATGATTATTGATTAGTATTACTCTTACCAATTTAGAGTACAACTGAACAGTTGCGAAAAAATACATGATACTAAGAATATAAATTCGAATATTTACTTCGATCATAATTTTATTTTGATCCAATTACTTTAATTTTTCAAAACAAAAATAAAGTTAGATTTTCGGCAACAATTATGTTGATGCCGGGAGGAAAAAAAATTGGGACCCCATTTTGATTTGTCTGGCTCCGGAAGGATAGGTTTGATGTCCTTGATATCGTCGGGGTACATCTGTGTCGACCCTGGATTCTTGAAGGAGACAGGGGGAAACTCGAGCCCCGGTCGGGGCGCATACTCATCCTGTGGAGGGGTGCTGTCCGGAATACTTAGCACCCTCTTCTTCCGACGGGGACGAGCCTTCTTCTAAAATACAATTATACAATAATCATTAGATAAAATTTTGAATAAGAAACTAGTGTGTACACAAGTTACAAGTATATTTATTCATTTGAGTCGTATCTCTTAACCTCTAGTATTATATTAGTATAAATAGTGTAGTATGATTATTGATTAGTATTACTCTTACCAATTTAGAGTACAACTGAACAGTTGCAAAAAAATACATGATACTAAGAATATAAATTCGAATATTTACTTCGATCATAATTTTATTTTGATCCAATTACTTTAATTTTTCAAAACAAAAATAAAGTTAGATTTTCGGCAACAATTACTAGGGAAACCTTGGTCATTTGTCAATCGTATATGAATATACAAGTTACATATGAGTCGTTAAGAGATACGACTCAAATGAATAAATATACAAGTTACAAGTATATTTATTCATTTGAGTCGTATCTCTTAACCTCTAGTATTATATCAGTATAAATAGTGTAGTATGATTATTGATTAGTATTACTCTTACCAATTTAGAGTACAATTATTAGTCCACACAGTTGAATTAATGTTTTTGAATCCCTGGAATCATTTTTGTTATTTGATTATACCTGATATTGTAATTTAGTTGGTTGTGTTTTTGAATTGATTTTAATGTACAGTTTAGATTGAGATTTATGCTTTGTATTGGTGTAAAATTATTGGGCTTTCTTGATTTTAGAGATCATACTGCATAAATGTGCTTAACCTAGGCCACTACGAACGATCAATTCTAAACAAGGTTTTGTAAGTAATTACTAGAATTGTGCTCTTCTAGGCATGAAGTTAGTTAGGTTCCTCGCATATGTTGGCTTCTATCCTATTCTTTTTAAAAATATTATTTATAATTTAATATTTGTGTTATTTAGCCCACAAAATGAGGGAAATAAAAAAATCTCACGAAAGTTGCTGAAAACAGTGGACTATAGCCCACAAATGATGCTCAAACAGTCAAATACAAAATTTTCACGAAAATGGGCGGAAACTGTGGCCTATAACCCACAAAATAAGGCCAAAATAGTAAAACACGAAATCTCAAGAAAGTGATCGAAAAAAGTGTACTATAGCCCACAAAATGAAGAAAATAATAATCTTACGAATACGACCGAAAACTGTGGACGCCTACAAATGAGGCTAAAACAGTCAAATACAAAATTTCACGAAAAAAACTGAAAATAGTGGACTGTAATTCACAAAATGAGGCCAAAAACAGAAAAATACGGAATCACATGAAAGTGATCAAAAATAGTGTACTATAGCCCAAAAATGATGCTAAAACAGTCAAATAAAAAATTTCTCGAAAACAAACGGAAACTGTGGAATATAACCCACAAAATGAGACCAAAACAGTAAAATACGAAATCTCATAAAATTGATCGAAAACAATGTACTATATAGCCCACAAAATGAGGGAAATAAAAAATCTCACGAAAGTGAACGAAAACTGTGGAAACAGCCAAATACAAATTTTCACAAAATGAGGGAAATAAAAAAAATCTCACGAAAGTGGCCAAAAATCTCAGTCAAATACAAATTTTCACGAAAAAAACTGGAAACTGTAGACTAGCCCAAAAATGAGGGAAATAAAAAATCTGACGAAAATGACGGAAAACTGTGGACTATTATAGCCCACAAATGAGGCTAAAAAAGTCAAATACAAAATTTCACAAAATGAGGGAAATAAAAAAAATCTCACGAAAGTGGCCAAAAACTGTGGACTATATATAGCCCACAAATGAGGCTAGAACAGTCAATTACAAAATTTGACGAAAAAATGGAAACACTGGACATAGCCCACAAAATGAGGGAAATAAAAAATCTCACAAAAATGGCCGAAAACTGTGGACTAAATACAAAATTTCACGAAAACGGCCGGAAACTGTGGACTGTAACCCACAAAATGAGGTCAAAAACAGTAAAATAAGAAATCTCATGAAAGTTATCGAAAATAGGGTACTATAGCCCACAAAATGAGGGAAATAAAAAATCTCACGAAAGTGGCCGAAGACAATGGACTAGCCCACAAATAATGCTAAAACAGTCAAATACAAAATTTTACGAAAACGGTCAGAAACTGTGGGCTATACCCACAAAATGAGGCCAAAATAGCAAAAAACGAAATCTCAAAAAAGTGATCGAAAACTGTGTACTAAAAGCCCACAAAATGAGGGAAATAAAAATTCTCACGTAAGATGCCGAAAACTGTGGACTACAGCTCACAAATGAGGCTAAAATAGTCAAATAAAAAATTTCACGAAAACGAACGGAAACTATGGAATATAACCCACTAAATGAGACCAGAACAGTAAAATACGAAATCTAATGAAATTGATAAAAAACAATGTACTATATAGCCCATAAAATGAGGGAAATAAAAAATCTCACGAAAGTTGTAGCGCCCCAAATTTCTAATATAATATCTTAGAAAATACGTGGCTCAATCCCAGCATCAACTTCAATGTAACAATAAACACAACCAATACCAATAAAATTTTTCCAACTTTTATTACAATAATCCTTTACATAGCACAACGGAATTTAAAAACATCTCAATTTACAAACTCTTTTTTTATTTACAACACAGTCTTATTACAACACTGTTCTTACAAATTTACACAAACTCCATTAAATTAATTTATCTCAAAACTATCTCAAGCATCCAAACCTCCAAACTCTAAGCAACAACCTGCAACACATGAGGCTAGAGATGATCCCTAACCCCCAAAACTAAAGGGGTCAGCCATAAACGATGTGAGTGACATAAAAGCAAACAACAAAAATAAACATTAAGCAATGATTCTTAAACAACATGTAATAAACCAAAATACATAAAATATGAAGTAGCAAGAAATATAAACAACAAGTGATACTAAACTAAGTGTCAAGTGTAGAAAACAGGAAATCCACATGCATGAAAACCAAGTCAAGAAAACACAATTTCTATATGCGGACTCTCTAATGCGTACTTGTCGAAGTCTATGCATCCCACTCTACAGAGGTTCGGTGCAAGCCCTTAACGTCTCCACTTCATAGGGTTCAATCCCCCGCTATGCAACTAATCCTATCACGATGACTACTACGAGATAAAGATAAACGGTGAATATTAGCCTATGCCCGATAATTCCGGAGATGAATCCCACACTGCAGGTAGTTTACTGGATAATTCCAGAGACCATCCCACACCGAAACATTGACACATCATCACACGAAAACCACATGTGCGTCGCCTCGACTTCGATAATTCTGGGGATCAATCCCACACCACAAGTAATTACCGTGATAATTCCGGAGATAAATCCCACACCACAAGTAATCTACCGTGATAATTCCGGAGATATATCCCACACCACAAGTAATCTACCATGATAATTCTGGAGATTAAATCCCACACCGAAAGCCATACTGAGGTACTTGACCCATGTTCTCGTTCATCATATCACCACTAGTGCCTGTCCTTATTATTTTTGGGTTACTTAATTACTCAACGAATCTCCTAGAGTTGGTGTACCCTACCGGACTTAACTCAAAACTGAACAACTAAAATGCCTCAACAGGCCTCAACAAAAGAACTCAACGTCGGTATACTAGGGTCACACACATCCTCTAGAGACCCAAACTCAATGTCTAAACCAACTTTCCACCATAAATAGCTCAACTGAATATCTTAAAATCATATGCTTAACAGAAGACAAAGTATAGACTAAAATATTTGAAGACTAATCATTTGGAAGAACATTCAAGTTTATGAAAACTCATCAGTACCAGTCGACTTATTACTGTAGTAAGTCGACTGTCCAGAGGGAAAATATCCATGATTTTAAGAAAATAAGTTAAGTAATATAAGTTAACTTATAAAAGTCATAAGTTGACTTACCAAATCATAAGTTGACTTATAAAAACATAAGTCGACTTACCAGATCATAAGTTGACTTATAAAAACATAAGTCGACTTACCAGAGAGAAATTCCAGAAATCTTTAAGAAAATATTCTAAGTGTTATAAGTCGACTTGCAAAGTCATAAGTCGACTTAAAAGAGAATATAAGTCAACTTAAAAGGTCATAAGTCGACTTACTAGAGGAAAATCTACGATAACTTTGAAAAATAAATTCTAAGTGTACCAGTCGACTAAAAAGGGTCTAAGTCGACTGTCCAGAACGGATTTTCAAGAAAACTAAAGATACAGCAGCTGTGTCGTGCCAGTCGACTGATAGGTCTGCCAGTCGACTGTCGGCCTACAGTCTGCATAGTTTTGGTTGTTCATGATAATCAAAATTAGAGTTTACCAAAAGAAATTATTGTTTACTAAAATAATTTGTATTTCAATAGAAACGACCGTCTCAAAGTATTCTCAGATTTGATACATTACTCAAAACATCCAATATCTCAAAACTCAAGTTCTCATGTTCTAAATTCCTAATTCTTCCATTAGGATTTCTCAATACTGAATTTCTTTCACAACTCATAACCAAGATCTGATTTGTAAACACAAGATCCAGATGCTCACCCATCCGATCATAACCATACTCAAATCTTAAACATGCTTTCTAGCAATACAATTTTATGAACCAAGATCTACTCAACATTCTTAGATTTCACATACATGGTACAAACAACAACATTTGCATCGTTCTCATGCAAAATACTAAATAACATACATGCCAAACAAACAACACAACAATCGTTCACATAAATCAAACCACAAAACAAATTTCGTATTACTCACAAAACAAAATAAAACAAAACAATCACTCACAAACAAAGTAAAACAAAACAATATCACTCACAAACAAAGTAAAACAAAACAATATCACTCACCTTGGAAATGACGAGATCCAACAATAAAGTCTCTCCTTTGCGAGATCCAAAACTTCTGTAATACCCTGATTTTTCAAATATATGAAAGATTATTTATTTTTATATATGGTGTGCACGTGTAGTACTTTGACTATTATTTTTAACATGATGAGTAAGAGCATTGTTTTTATAAAGTATTTTTTTTTTCCTAAAGCCCAAATGTTAATTTACTTATTTATTTCTAAAATAATTTATCTTGGCCCAATTAATTTAAGCCCATGAATTTAATCTTTTATTATTTTCTACAACTTGTAATGTGTAGCATCTCTTTTTTTTAGACTTGTCATTGTGTACAAGTTCTTGTAGGGTGATTTGTGCATACACGTGCATGTTGCATACACGTGGAGAACACACCCTTTTGTTGGCAGGATTGGATAGAGAAGTGGGTGAGAGTTGTGGGTGGTTATTTAGGGTGTGGGTGGTTATCACAACTCCCTAGTGCATCCTAGCCCTTGATCCAATAACCATCTACTGAATCCTAGCCCTCCATCTCACTCCATTTGGTGTATAAATACCCCCCCCCCTCTCATCCATTGTTCCTTACACTAAGATTATTTTATAAGATTATTATTGTGAGAGAGTTGGGTGTGGAGACCGGGCATCATCCTCTGGAGATCTGCGGCAAGGAGCAAGGAGCATGGAAGGTGTGTTGCATTAAGGAGCTTTTCTGGACTTCGATTACTTCGTCAATAAGGTGGGTGTTTCTCAGGACTTCTAAAGTAGAAAATGTGCCATGTTTGTGATGATTGCTATTATGCTTATGAGCAGTAAATTCAAACGTACTAGAATTGCTTGAGTATGTTTACGATGATAATTGTAGAAGACTAATAGTGAAATAATGGCACTGTAAACAGTGATGAATTAGG
The DNA here is from genome assembly GCA_017893485.1 of Hemerocallis citrina. NCBI lineage: Eukaryota > Viridiplantae > Streptophyta > Magnoliopsida > Asparagales > Asphodelaceae > Hemerocallis > Hemerocallis citrina. Next base: position 91,363,038 of record CM030361.1, read on the forward strand.
TCTGTACAGTCGACTGTCGTTGGATAAGTCGACTGGTACGAGACATCCGTTACATATTTTGTTAGAAAGTTTCGTTGACATATATGTGTATAATTAGAATGAAGTAGTAAAGCTAACTCATATCCTTCATGGTGTACATGACTGAGGAGACATGAACATATGGAAAAAGAACTAGCAATGATTAATAAAATTAAGAATGACCTGTGCAGTCGACTGATGTTATGAACAGTCGACCGATGCATTGATGAATGCTCCTGTAGATTCCATGAAATGAGATATTTCCATTGTGTTGTTCTAGTATAATAAATTGAGATTAATATTTCATTTCTGCAAGAAAATTATGAACAAATGTAAAAGCATGTTTAAACACTTCCTTGAAGAAAAACACAATATTAGTTACTTGAGATTCCATGTTATGATGTAGAACCCCGTATTTTCAAATATTATTTTAATTATTTGAAAATGAATTAAAATGATTTACTGGAAATTTAATAAAATATTTTCTAAAAGATTTATCTTTTTACACGTGCGAAACACGTGCAAATAATTTTGGTGTACATATACAATTTTTATATTTTTAATAAGTTCCCATACTTATTATGGAGCATATTCTAAATTTTGGGATTTTTCTGAATAAAGAAACTATTTTTACAAATATCTCGAAAGAGAGGGGCTTTTATGTAAAAAGTCGTTTGGATCTTAAATAAACTATGAAAATTCGTTTTACTGATATTTTGGTTCTCCATGTTCATCATTTGAATTTAAATATATTTGAAATTTATTTAAAGTCGATTTGGTGAAGATTTAAACAAAATGGGTGTTTTTGCAAATATAGAATTTATGTTGGATCTTTGTGCAAATGTTTTTCTGGAAGGTAAAAGTCAAATATTTTTATTGGAAACTATAAAATGTATTACTATATATTATTTCGGATTTTTCTGGATTTTTATGAATATCTTATGATGTATTTGCAAATATTACAAAAGGGAGGGCTTTTGTGCAAAATTGCCACCCTGAGTGTAAATCCGGGATTTTCTTATCTCTGGACCGTGCTGGGTTGTTGGAAAACTTAGTGGTAAAAAGATTTTATTTAGTTTTGATTTATTTAACTTATTTTGACTAATAAAGGTTATATATGTGAAGTAATAAATTGAAAAAGGACTATTTTGCAAAAGTACTTCAAAACCCTAATTCCTTTCAATCCCGGCCTGTATAAAAGAGGGTGTGCAGCCGTCATTCGCTGCACAACTCCAGATTTATTAAAATATTATTTTCTTGGTGATCGGGAGGAGGATTTTTGGATCTAGCAAAAGGAAGACCTTTTCGTGGATACTTCTAAAAATCAAAGGTGAGTGACATTGTTTGTGTTGTTGTTTGATTTTGTGAATGATATGAAATTGGTTGTTTTGATTTATGTGAATGACATCGTTTGCTTTGTTTCATTATATGAATGATATGATCCTTGTATTGTGATGTGAATGAACCATTGTTATTGCTTGGACCATGTTTGTGAAACTCATGAATATTGAGTAGATCTTGAATTATGAGATTATATTGTTAGAAAGCATGTTAAGAATTGATTATGTTGAGATCGGATGACGAACATCTGGATCTCATGGTTATAAATCAGACTATGATCATGGTTGTGAAAGATATTTAGTATTGAGAAATCCTAATGGAAGAATTAGGGGATTAGAACATGAGAATTAAGTTTTGAGATAACGGTTGATTTGAGGAAATGTATCCATAATGGAGATTATTTGAGATTGTCGATTTTACCTAAATACAAATTATTTTAGTAAACAACAATTGCTTTTGGAAAACCTTAATTTTGATTATCATGAACAACCAAACCTTGCAGACTGAAGGCCGACAGTCGACTAGTATACTAATCAGTCGACTGGTACGACCCAGCTGCTGTATCTTTAGTTTTCTTGAAAATCCGCTCTGGACAGTCGACTTAGACCCCTTTTCAGTCGACTGGTACACTTAGAAGTTATTTTTCAAAGTTATCTTAGATTTTCTCTGGTAAGTCGACTTATGACCTTTTAAGTCGACCTATATTGTATTTTAAGTCGACTTATGACTTTGCAAGTCGACTAATGACACTTAGAATATTTTCTTAAAGATTTCTGGAATTTCTCTCTGGTAAGTCGACTTATGTTTTTATGAGTCGACTTATGTTCTTATAAGTCGACTTATGTCTCTTTTAAGTCGACTTATGTTTTTATAAGTCTACTTATGAATTTTATAAGTCTACTTATGCTTTTGGTAAGTCATCTTATGTTTTTATAAGTCTACTTATGTTTTTGGTAAGTCACCTTATGTTTCTATAAGCCATCTTATATTGTTAGTAAGTCAACTTATGACTCTTATAAGTCAACTTATGTTACTTAGTTTATTTTCGTAAAAATTATAGATATTCTCCTCTGGACAGTCGACTTACTACAGTATAAGTCGACTGGTGTCCTGAGGTCTTTACTTTGTAAAATTTGTTCTGGACAGTCGACCTAGACTGATGTCAGTCGACTGGTCTGTTGAGAGATTATTTTGTTCAGTCCCTTCTGGTCAGTCGACCGATTCTCTTTTAAGTCGACTGATATGACTTGGTCTATTTTGTGAAATTTTGGGTATCGTCCTCTGGACAGTCGACTTACCAAAGTATAAGTCGACTGGTACTGAAGGATTCTTTGTATCTTTAGTGTTATTTCGAGTGATTGGTTTCAGATAAATCAGTCTATACCATATTCAGTTCAGTATTTGATCATAAGATATTCAGTTGAGCCACTCTTGTTAGTGGGAATTTGTTTAGATTCTTGAGTTTGAGTCTCTAGAGGTACGTGACCTTAGTATACCGGTGTTGAGATATTGTTAAGTTATTTTGTTGAGGCCCATTGAGGCATTTTCAGTTATTCAGTCTAATTTTTAGGCCGGTAGGGTACACTACTCTAGGAGATTTGTTCAGTAACCAAAAATAATAAGGACAGGCACTAGTGATGATATGATGAACGGGAACATGAGTTATGCACCTCAATACGGCTTTAGATGAGAGATTTGATCTCCTGAATTATCTAAGTAACTATCTTGAGATGTGGGATTTATCTCCTGAATTATCCAGGTAATTTACCTGAGATGTGAGATATATCTCCTGAATTATCCAAGTGGTTTGCTTGAGATGTGGGATTGAACTCCTGAATTATCAAGGTCGAGGCGACGCACATGGGGTAATCATGTGATGATGTGTCTATGTCTAGATGTGGGATGATCTCCTGAATTATCCAGGTAAAATACCTGAGATGTGGATCCATCTCCTGAATTATCAGGCATGGGCTAATTCTCACAGTTTATCTTTATCTCGTAGTAGTCATCGTGTTAAGATTAGTCGCATGGCGGGGATTGAACCCATATGAAGTGGAGACGTTAAGGGCTTGCACCGAACCTATGTAGAATGGGATGCATAGACTTCGACAAGTATGCATTAGAGAGTCCACATATAGCAATTGTGTTTTCTTGACTTGGTTTTATGCATATGTTTTCCAGTTTTCCTACACTTGACCTTTAGACTAGATGCACTTGTTGTTTTCATTCTATGACGTTTTCATGCTTTACATCTTTGTTACCCCTTACTCATTTATTATTGTGTTAATACATGCTGATGATGACTTTACGTTTTATGATTAAATTATATTGATTGTTTTATGTCACTCACACCATTTATGGCTAACCCCTTTAGTTTTGGGGTCAGGGATCATCTCTAGCCTCACATGATGTAGGTTGTTGCTTAGAGTTGGAGATGGGATGCATTTTGAGATAAATTGGATTATTAAGAGTTTGGTGTAAATTTGTAAAGACATATTTGAGATGCTTTGTGTTGTAAATAAAAAGAAATCATGAGTTGAGTTTGTTTTTGAATTCCGCTGTGATTTGTAAAAGATTTGTTGTAATAAAGTTGAAAATTTTAGTGGTGCTGGTTGTGTATATTATTACATTGAAGTGGATGCTGGGAGTGTGCCACGTAATTTTCTAAGTTATTATATTAGAAATTCGGGGCGCTACATATGATGTTACTGAACAATTAAGAAATTTGTGGTTATGAAACATGAATGTATGTACATTGTAAATTGACTCCATGATGCATGTGCGTGTAAGAACTGTTGGGAAGATGATCCCTTAATTTGAATTATGAAACCGTCCAGTCGACTTAATGTGAGTATCAAGTTGACTGAGCTGAACATAGAAATGTACTGTTAAAGACCCAGGACAGACGACTGATTTATTGACAGTCGACTGTCCTGTGAATTACATTTTGAACATAAAAAGCTGCAAAACAGCCGACTGGCCATGTGCACAATCACAACACGACATCATCAAGATTTTTCCCCTTTACTTTATTTATCATATGAACAAGTTTGTGATCTGTTAAGAAATGAGAATCATTATACTGTTTCTGGCATAGAGAGGATGGCCATGTATAACTATCGTCGGTTGAATAAACTGACGTACCCACAGTTTTGTATGCAGGTTAAATTGCATGTTAAAGAGGAATGGATGCATAAAGATTTTACCATGTTGTTGTACATTTATGTAAATGTTGTAAATTTTTACTTCCGCTGTGTAATGTAAATGTAATATATGATGTAAACTCTGATGTAAAGTGAAAAGTTTAAATTCCTTGTAAAGTTGTACTGAAGAAAGTGAAAAGATCCTGTAGAACATCTCGAATTCAGTGTATTTGGGATTCGGGGCGTTACAACTTCCTCTTGCTCTTCCAAAACAAATCACAAAAATCTATATTGTGCAGCGAATGACGGCTGCAAATTTCCCTTTAAATATCCGGAAAGGAGTTTAGGGTTTTACCCACTTTGCAAAATAATCCCTTCAAAATACAACTTTATATATATAGCTCTATTCTTGGAAATTCAATAAAATTCATTTAAATTAGGATTTAAAAGTAAAATATAATCCTAAATCTCAACCGGTACTATTCAAAACGTCCAGAAAGTACATTTTACATTTTAACCCCCTAAAAATGACAAATTTGCAAAAAAGGTCATTCTTTTCTCAAAATTTGCAAATGGTTCCAATTAATTTCAGAAAATTCTGGAAAAATACTAAATAAATCCAAAATATTAAATAATGATTTTTCATGAAGAAAACTTGACTTTCAAACTTCTCAAGAAAGTATTTGCACGTGTTTTGCACGTGTAAAAAGATAAATTTTTCTGAAAATATTCATAAATTCTCCAAAAATCATTTTAGTCATTTATAAACCTTTAAAAATAATATTTTAAAAATACGGGGTTCTACAAAAGTGGCCGAAAACTGTGGACAAATACAAATTTTCACATAAACGACTAGAAACTATGGAATATAACCCACAAAATAAGGCCAAAATAGTAAAATACGAAATCTCATAAAATTGATCCAAAACAATGTATTATAGCCTACAAAATGATGGAAATAAAAAATCTCACGAAAGTGACCGAAAACAGTGGACTATATAACCCACAAATGAGGCTCAAACCATCAAATACAAAATTTTCATGAAAACGGGCGGAAACTGTGGCCTATATAACCCACGAAATGAGGCCAAAATAGTAAAATAAGAAATCTCATGAAAGTGATCGAAAACAGTGTACTAAAGGCCACCAAATGAGGAAAATAATAAATCTTACGAATGTGGCCGAAAACTGTGGACTATAGCCCATAAATGAGGCTAAAACAGTCAAATACAAAATTTCACGAAAAAAATGGAAACACCCACAAAATGAGGGACATAAAAATTCTCACGAAAGTGGCCGAAAACTAAGAACTATAGCTCACAAATGAGGCTAAGAAAGTCAAATACAAAATTTCACAAAACAGCCGGAAACTGTGGACTGTAACTCACAAAATGAAGCCAAAAATAGTAAAATACAGAATCTCATGAAAGTGATAGAAAATAGTGTACTATAGCCCACGAGATGAGGGAAATAAAAATTCTCACGAATGTTACCGAAAACTGTGGACTATATATAGCCCACAAATGAGGCTAAAACAGTCAAATATAAAATTTCACGAAAACGGTCGGAAACTGTGGACTATTACCTACAAAATGATGCCAAAACAGTAAAATACGAAATCTCAAGAAATTGATCGAAAACAGTGTACTATAGCCCACAAAATGAGGGAAATAAAAAATCTCATGAAAGTGGCTGAAAACTGTGGGCTATAGTCCACAAATGATGCTAAAACAGTAAAATACAAAATTTCACGCAAATGGTCGGAAATCTACAAATTAAGGTCGAAATAGTACACTACCAAATCTGAAGAAATTGATCGAAAACTGTGTACTATATAACTCACAAAATGAGGCAATTAAAATTTATCACGAAAGTTGCAGAAAACTGTGGACTATAGCCCACAAATGAGGCTTAAACAGTCAAATAAATTTTTTTACCAAAACGAACGGAAACTGTGGAATATAACCCACTAAGTGAGGCCAAAATAGTAAAATACGAAATCTCATGAAATTGATCGAAAACGATGTTCTATATAGCCCACAAAATGAGAGAAATAAAAAATCTCTCGAAAGTAGCCGAAAACTGTGGACGCCTAAAAAATGAGGGAAATAAAAATTCTCACGAAAGATGTTGAAAATTGTGGACTACACAGCCCAAAAATGAGGCTAAAACAGTCAAATAAAAAATTTCACGAAAACGAACGAAAACTGTGGAATATAACCCACAAAATGAGGCTAATATAGTAAAATATGAAATCTCATGAAATTGATCAAAAATAGTGTACTATAGCCCACAAAGTGAGGGAAATAATAAATCTTACGAATGTGACTGAAAACTGTGGACTATAGTCCAAAAGTGAGGTTAAAAGAGTCAAATACAAAATTTCATGAAAAAAATGGAAACAATGGACTTTTAGCCCACGAAATGAGGGACATAAAAATTCTCACGAAAGTAGTCGAAAACTGTGGACTGTAGCCAACAAAGGAGACTAAAAAAGCCTAATACAAAATTTCACGAAAACGGCGGGAAACTGTGGAATGTAACCCACAAATTGAGGTCAAAAATAGTAAAATAAGAAATCTCATGAAAGTGATCGAAAATAGTGTACTATTATAGCCCACAAAACGAGGGAAATAAAAATTCTCACGAATGTTAACGAAAACTGTGGACAATATAGCCCACAAATGAGGCTAAAACAGTCAAATATAAAATTTCACGAAAATGGTCAGAAACTGTGGACTATAACCCACAAAATGAGGCCAAAAGAGTAAAATACAAAATCTCAAGAAAGTGATCGAAAATAGTGTACTAGCCTACAAAATGAGGCCAAAAACTGCAATTTAAAAGGACCGCCTCTACTCAAACAACATGGCGATTATGTCTCAAAAAGGGCTCTCAACATGATGTAGGAGAATATTAGAATTTAAATAAAATCCACAACCCTTGCTACAACTTCGAAGAACTGGTGTAGTGGTAGGGTTATTTCACACTTGTAAGCTAGAAACTTGGAAGTGACAACAAATATCAAATAACTGCTAGGTTTCACGTAGGAGGTAATAACATTTAATTGTACCGAGTTTACTATTAAATTTCTACATAAAATTACAACTAAAATGATCTATTTTTTGTAAAATTTTGAGTTTTATACTTTGTTCACATCGTACTCTCGAAGGTGAAGTGCAAAGAAAGCCCGTCTTAAGCCCTTCACTTGACCTCTGAAATTCAATTAGCATCTTTCCCATTTCAAAGTTCGCTACAAACATCTTTAGATATTCAAGAAATCATAGAACACATCGAGTTTTTATATAATATAGATAACTCATTTCTCAGAAGGACAAATATGTCTGATGCCTTAGTTTGGTAATACCTGTAATAACTAATTATTTTGATGCTCAATGCATTTGGCATTTCTAGTTTAGCGACAATGGTTCTATGGTTTATGATAAGTTAAAGTTCTGTGCTTAATTGACTTGTTCTTCTAAAGAAGCGAATACAAATGCTCATCTAAGAGTATCTGTAGTGGTTTGAATCCAAAATTTGGATATTTGACATTTAGAAATAAGAATTTGAGGTTGAAGTTGTAGTCGTTGAACCCAAAATATAGCTTTTTTTAATTTAAAAAAAAAATGACGGACGATAGACAATGTTTCGTCATGTTTAAAATTTGATTTTAAATTTAAAAAAGTCACGGACGAGGAATCAAATATTATCCGAGAATAAAAACGAGATATCAAATTTCGTCTGAGCCTATTTAAAAAATCAAAATAGTTAAATCCTAATTTCCAAAAAAAAAAAAAAAAAAACCCCTCTATGTATCGTTGTAAGCAATTGGATCCGGTCCACAAATCAATCAAACGGCTAACTCTAACCCCCAAATTCAAAATTCGAATAAATCCCAAATGACCGTTATAACTCTAACCCCCCAAAAAAAAATTCGAATAAACGACTAACTCTAACCCCCAAAAAAAAAATTTCGAAGTATTATTTTCCTCCTCCTATGTTGATTTGTGTTGCTACCGTTATGGATCCTCGTATCAAATAGAAGGTACGAAGAGTTTGATAGAAATATTTTTTGCATTACTTGGGGAAAATGTAGATTTAGTAATTAATTGCGCTACTTTTTTAGTTCAATTTGAATCTACGTTAAATAACTTGTATGATTATTATGATAGACGTTTTGCTTCTAGTAGTACAACTTCTGTAGTTAGTTCTTCTTCTGGTACTTCTAAAGGTAAGGGTAAAAGTAAATTTGATGATAGAACATTTAATTTACTTGAACAAATTCAATCAAAAAAACCTAGGACTAATCAACCAAATGAATTAAATTGGTATAACCAACAAGATTCTGAGCCTTCTACTTCTCCACAATATATTTTACAATGGTGGAAAGACCATGAACGCACTTTTAGTATTCTATCAGTTATGGCTAAAGATTTACTAACTCCTCCTGTCTCTATAGTTACTTCTGAGAGTGCATTTTCTTCAAGTGGCAGGGTTCTAACTGATTACAGGAATCGCTTGAAACCCGACTCGTTAGAGATGCTCGTTTGCACAGAAGACTGGCTGAAGGCTGAAGATAGGACACAAGGAAAAGCACTATCAACGTCCACAAGTGTGAGCAACTCGCAGGAAGAAGAAGAAGAACAACAACAACAATAGCTGCTTTGCTTATAATAACAACTCGACCGACACGTTAGGAATTTTATTATATCTTTGCTTGTTAAGTTAAATTAGAAAAATTGGAGTCAATTAAAATTGTATATAAGAAATATATTATTGTATAAAACTTATTTGTGAATTGAATTCATCATTTCATTAGAAATTCTGAATATTGTATAACTTAAATTCATATAAATAATATTTCAAATTTTTTTACCAATTTCACTCTTTCAATCTTATTATTATTATTACAATTTTTAATGTTTATTAGTATTATTAGTTAGTTAGTATTATTATTATTATTATTTTAAGCAACAAATATTTTTAAAAAACCTACCTATCTAAACGGGTCAACCCGCGGGTCGACCCGACCCGACCCGGGTTAGACCCTAAAGGGTTCACGGGTTGGGCGGGCCGCCGAAATCAAGTTTGGGCCCGGCCCGGCCCGTCTAAGTGGCCAAACCGGCCCGAGCCCGCCCAAGTCACGGGCCAACCCGGACGGGTTTGGCCCGGCCCGTTCGACCCGTTTGCCATCCTCAGCGATTGGATCCGGTCCACAAATGGCTAACTCTTACCCCAAATTCAAAATTCCAACAGCTCACTCTCTCTCTCTCTTATTCCCAATAAATCCCATATGACCGTTATAGCTCCTCTCCCTCTCTCTATCGTTCATAATCGCTCACTTCAATCCTCCGAAAAAGAACCCCAAAATCCCTCAACAGAATTTCAAGAGATCGAGACGAGAAGAAACCATGGATAGAGAACCCAAAGAACTCTCAGCCCTTGAAGCGATCACCCAAGTATTCCAACGCCACTGTATATATCTCTTCCTCTTTCCTTCTAATTTTTAGATTTGATTTTTTTTTTTTTGATTGTTTTCAAATGGGTTTTTGTTTCTGATTCTAATGGTATGATTAAGTACGGATCTTGACGTTTCTTTTTTGTGTGTTGTGAATCAAAAGATGGATAGACCTTGCCCGAGAATGTATAATGTCAAGAAATTGGTACAGGTTCGATCTTCAGTTGAATTAATGTGTACTTTATCTGATTTTGTTGATGGGTTTTTTGACTATTTCTTTTTTCTGGGTTGTAGTTGTCCTTTGTGTTCAAGATGAGGATTGAGCCAATTCTTTGTGATCAAGATGAGGATTGAGCCAGTTCTTTGTGATCAAGATGATGATTTTGTTGTACTCGAGAGCGAGTCGATGGTTTCCATCTTCGATCGCGAGTTCTTTTCCGTGCTTCAACTTCTTGGTATGGATATCATCCTACTACTTTTCCTTATCTAAATTCTTGAATTATTTGAATTCTTTAAGAGATGTATATGTAATTTTTTATTATGTTTGGTTTTGTTTTAGGGACCAAGTACAACAGCTTACTGAAGAAATGCCAACACCAGACTACTGAAGCTTCAATTTTGCAGGCTGTTTGCAAGGAGTTGAGCAACCAGTGCATGCAAGAGTGCGAGCCGGAATATGAGGCATTGAAGAAGTACACTCCGGAGTGCTTGGAAAGACAGCGTTTGTACAATGAGATAATTGAACTTAAAGGGAATATAAGGGTTTCTGTAGATGTCGGCCTTTAAGTTAAGCAGATATGTTGAAGTATCATACTTCGGTGGTAGAATTTGACCAGTCTCAAGATCCGGAGTTGTCAGTTGTTTGCTCTGACCATTCAAAGAAACGGTTCAGATTTGATCATGTTTTTTCGAAAAAGGAAGACAAGGTACAAATACAAAGTTTATGTTATAGAGGGTTTCAATTTCTTGGTTTTTTGCTTAAATAAGTCCAACATCTTTTTACCATCAGTATATCAATTTATATGTTTAATCCCTTAATTAGCTGCATATTTAGCTCCACATTGTGTAGATTATATGCTGAATAAGCTAGCTGATCTGCAATATAGAGCTATATTATTCGGTTACGTTTATGCGTATCTAACATAGACACTTAGTGTTATTTAGTGTTTTTACATTCTTATAAAAGTTAACGTTACTCGTGTGTAATTTACGACAAAACCTGTGCTTTTTAAATCAATCTCCTGATAACATTTTACATAAGTATGTTTAAATTAGAGAGTTCCTTTTTCTTCAATTAGTTTTTTAATGTATAAATGAGAGAGTTCCTTTTTAATGTATAAATGAAGGATAATTGATTGTCATAGAGAGTACCATCATAGTCTCTCTTGTTTAACTATATTCATTTTCAGCTGTTTGTTTAACTATATTCATTTTCAGCTGTTCATTATTACCATCGTTAAGTTCGTGAAATGTTTTTTTGCTTTAGTATATTGCACAGTTGCTATAGGTTATAAACATAAACGAAACAATCACCAAACGAGGCATATATCTCTTTGACATTTTAGGGAAAACAGGAACTTATATTTTGTTATATATGCAGCAAAATTATTAATATCTCTACTGAACCTTTTGGGAGCTACTACTCTATGAAATTACACTCTTCCACTTTGATGTATTGTTTCTGGTATGATCAGTAACCAGTTACATCAAATATAATTTGTCAACTTTTATTTTATCATAAAAAATGTCAATTTAGCTGCCATGAGTTTTGCTCCCAACGCTGTGTCATGTTTGTGTATGTCAATAGCATTTCATAATGTATTATTGATCTTATTAATCTTTCCAGGGGAGTAGTTTTGTTCTGGTGGAACTTCCTCCTTTGTTTTGCACTCAGAATTTGGTGGGAATTTTTTGCTTCTCAACACCTGGGATCTCCTAGCCAATCCTTATGCTGCTTGACCATTGTTAGTGATTTTTTATTATCCTTGTTGTGATATAACCGATAAATCTCAAATCAATCAAATTTGATGATAGCCACTGTAGGTCCAATGGAGAAACATTTTATTTCTAAGCCAAAGATTCCCTTGAATACTATTTTGGAGTAAATAAAATTTATTTTGTGCCACATCAAAATTTATTTTTTTTATACTTGCTTACATCTGATGAATATTTTTGGCTAATAGTTTGGTTTGTCTTTATTGTATGTTACCCAGGTTCTTCATAACATTGCTGTGGCTGAATGCTTCCGTGATGGTTGTTCTGATCCAAGGAAATTTCTTGATGTGCTCAACAAAGTCAAGGTCAGTTGCCTATGCCTATAGGTCATGCATATCTTGCTTAAAGATTGGCTGTCTTTGCATCTATTTCTCATGTTATTTCTTTTCTACTTGCTGTGTCAGTTAGGTCATTGATTGTGAGATTTTTTTTTGGGATAGATAAGGCATTTTTTAGGAATTAAAATTTAGTGGATTACGAGAAGAATGAGGGTGTATTTCTCATTGATGAAGAACTTTCAAACATATGTCACAGTGGTTTGATGACTTTCCTATTAGACCTTTCTGCAATAAGTTCAAAATGACTTTTCCATATAATAAATGCAAATTGATTCGGAGTATGATCCGTGAGTTATCTTGTAAAATTGTTATATCCCTTTTCTGTGTTAATTTTTCGACATGTACCTTTGATTTCTCCGTTCAAGGATATCCCTTTGTTGAATAAATATTTTTAGTATGTACTATAGACTTCACTAGAACTTACAGTTGATATTTATTATCATATACAGTTGATGCTTGGAACTAATTTTTTTTTTTATGTATTGAATTTTAGGAATAGGGAATTTGCCATCGACGCCCCACTAACAACCTTCATTAACCAATCTGGCATCGCTCTCTCTATCTCTCTTTCACTTGATTAAGTGAATGTATTCTGTATTTTTTGATGTATGAATGTATTATGTATTGATTTATAGTTTCTACATGAATAAGTAATTTTTCTCTGATATCCCAAATTTGGAGTGAAAATCTCCTAATAGAGCATGCTTCTAAAATCTCCTAATATTCTATAGGCAGAGCTGTGTGACGGAATTTTTCTGTTGGGAAATCATATTCGTCTATTTGGCACAAAAAATTCAGAGAAACTTATGATTTGCGATTAAACATTGTCTGAAAATTTGGTATTGGTATCAGGCTTCAACCTGTGATTTATTGGCAGTGTGAGAGAAATCAGCTGGGAGTAGTCTCCAGTTGTGTGATTAATAGTCCATTCTATGCTAGCTACATGGTCTGGATGTTAATTAGATGTACTTCTAAGTTGAGGGAGTTTCGATGTAATTTTTTTAAAAAATTTTTAATCTGTACTTTTCAGAATAGTTAGTTAATTACAAGATTTTGCCAATGTTTAATATACCTCTCCTTGTTCTTTATTTTTTGAACCAAACTTGACACTCAATTTTAACACACTTCTATCCATCCATATCAACTCATCATTAGGAACCTGGGATGATGTTTGTGTTAGGAACAAAGGAGGCACTATATATTCAATGGTGATAAGAAGTAAACAGAAAACAAAGAAGCAGAAGGTTATAAATGGTTAAAAAGTCTCTGAACATTATAGGATCTTGACATCTTTTGCTTATTGTCTGGCTGCTTATCAGCATGCATGTTCTTTGCACAGAGAAGGAACTACCTATACAGTATGGCTGGTATTTGAAACCATGCATTAACTATCTTTCTCTTTTTCTAAAATCTGGTATGTGTGAGCTATAAATCTGGTATGTCATCTGCAGAATCAAAGCATGAAGAAAGTGGGAAAGTGCTGTGTATTCACAAAATAACGAAATGCCCATGAGCTAAAGGGAAAGTTTAAGAGGACACTATATGACTTACTAGGCTTTATGATTCCCTGTGTTTGGCAATTTCGAAACATGTCTAGAAATGGGGTTAGCTGAAATGCATATAATGTCATGTTCTTGATTATTCTATTTAACAAATAATTAAGCTTGTTCTCTTATCTCTTATGGACAGGTGCTACGATGGCAAAGAACAAAGGAAAGATTTCAACTGCCATCGAATAAAGAAAAGATTTTAACTCGGAGATGGAGACAGGAGGGAGAGGTATCGAGGAGAGTAAGCTTTAAAAATTGTGAACATATGAAAGGAACTAATAATGGGGCAAGGACCAATTGTATTGGATGAGTAATCATTAAGGACTTTGTTCGGTCTTTAGTTTTGCTGCTGCTGCTGCTGCTGCCGGGGCGCGACTATGTTTTTCATAATGTCGTTTACTCATTTTAGTGGGGGCATCGACAGTCGCTTTTTGACACTTTTGTATGTATTGAGCTCGGAGTGAAGTTTGGCAGTGAGATCGAGCTTGGAGTTGTGGAGAGCTCGCCGACGGGTTTGGTATAGCTTGTTGACGGGGGAGGAGGGCTCAAGCTCGAGCTCGGCGACGACTGAGGGGTCGGCGAGGAGAGGAGATCGATGGGAGGGAGGTTGGTAAGCTCATCGATGGAGGGGGAGCTCGGAGACAACGGATTTGAGCGAGCTCGGCGAACGAGGCGAGGAGGTCGGAGCTCGACGATGGAGATGTGTGAACTCTACAGCGGGTTCGGAGCTCGGCGAGAGTGATGGGACGAAGAAGATGGGTTCTCTTCGTTTGGGCGGCGAGGAGAAAAGCTCGAGGTAGAAGTGGTAGCTCGTCATGGAAGGACTCGCGACGTGGAGGTCACGAGGGCGACGATGACTTGGCCGAGGCTCGAGGTAGAAGAGGGAGCTCGGCGTTATGGAGAGCGAAGCTCGACGACCTAAGGAGTTTGGAGAGGGAGCGGGCATGGGGTTTCGTTTTTTGTGCCAAATCCTGATGGAGAAAGGGACAGACTTCGGTTCGGGTTTGGTTCCAAACGGGCTCCGACCGGACCCGTTAAACCCTCCCTAACTCCCTTCTTTCTTTCTTCTTGTTTTTTGGTGGTAGTTGTTTGTTCGGCGAATCCGAGCTGTTGATCGTGATTGTGGGGTAGTACACAAATGAGGCTAAAACAGTCAAATACAAATTTTCTGGAAAGAAACTGGAAACAGTGGACATAGCCGACAAAACAAAGGAAACAAAAAGTCTCACGAAAATGACCGAAAACAGTGGACTATCACATGAGACTAAAAAAGTATAATACAAAATTTCACGAAAATGACCAGAAACTGTGGACTGTATTCCGCAAAATAAGGTCAAAAACAGTAAAATAAAAAAATCTCATGAAAGTGATCGAAAATAGTGTACTATATAGTCCACAAAATGAGGAAAATAAAAAATCTTACGAAAGTGGCCAAAAATAGTGGACTAGCCCACAAATGATGCTCAAACAGTCAAATAAAAAATTTTCACGAAAACGGGCGGAAACTGTGGCCTATAACCCACAAAATGAGGCCCCACAAAATGAGGCCAAAATAGTAAAACACAAAATATCAAGAAAGTGATCGAAAACAGTGTACCACGAAATGAGGGACATAAAAAATCTTACGAATTTGACCGAAAACTGTGGACCACGAAATGAGGGACATAAAAAATCTCACGAAAGTGGCCAAAAACTGTGTTTTACTATTTTGGCCTCATTTTGTGGCTAAAACAGTCAAATACAAAATTTCACGAAAAAATGGAAACAATGGACTATATATATATATAGCCCACGAAATGAGGGACATAAAAAATCTCACGAAAGTGGCCAAAAACTGTGTGGACTAAAAAAGTCTAATAAAATTTTACGAAAACGGCCGGAAATTGTGGACTGTAACCCACAAAATGAGGGAAATAAAAAAAATCTCACGAAAGTGACCGAAAACAGCGGGCTATAGCCCACAAAATGGGGGAAATAAAAAAAATCTCACGAAAGTGACCGAAAACAGCGGGCTAGCCCACAAATGATGCTCAAACAGTCAAATACAAAATTTTCACGAAAATGGGCGGAAACTGTGCCCTATAACCCACAAAATAAAGCCAAAATAGTAAAACACGAAATCTCAAGAAAGTGATCGAAAACAGTGTACTATCCACAAAATGAGGAAAATATTAATCTTACGAATATGACCGGAAATGCAAATGAGGCTAAAACAGTCAAATACAAAATTTCACGAAAAAAACTGGAAATAGTGGACTGTAATTCACATAATGAGGCAAAAAAATCGAAAAATACGGAATCACATGAAAGTGATCTAAAATAGTGTACTATCCACAAAATGAGGGAAATAAAAAATCTCACGAATGTTACTGAAAACTGTGGACTATAGCCCACAAATGATGCTAAAACAGTCAAATACAAAATTTCACGAAAACGGCCGGAAACTGTGGACTATATATATAACCCACAAAATGAGGCCGAAATAGTACAATACGAAATCTAAAGAAAGTGATCGAAAACTGTGTACTATATAGCTCACAAAATGAGGGAAATAAAAATTATCACGAAAGTTGCCGAAAACGGTGGACTATAAATAATTTCACGAAAACAAACGAAAACTGTGGAATATAACCCACAAAATGTGGCCAAAACAGTAAAATAAGAAATCTCATAAAATTGATCGAAAACAATGTACTAGATAGCCCACAAAATGAGGGAAATAAAAAATCTCACGAAAGTGAACGAAAACTGTGGACTATAGCCCACAAATGACGCTAAAACAGCCAAATACAAATTTTCACGAAAAAACTGGAAAATGTAGACTAGCCCAAAAAACTGAGGGAAATAAAAAATCTGACGAAAATGGCCGAAAACTGTGGACCCACAAATGAGGCTAAAACAGTCAAATACAAAATTTCACGAAAAAATGGACACACTAGACCACAAAATGAGGGAAATAAAAAATATCACAAAAATGACCGAAAATTGGGGACTAAATACAAAATTTTACGAAAACGGCCGGAAAATGTGGACTGTAACCCACAAAATGAGGTCAAAAACAGTAAAATAAGAAATCTCATGAAAGTGATCGAAAATAGTGTACAAAATGAGGGAAATAAAAAATCTCACGAAAGTGGCCGAAAACAGTGGACTAGCCCACAAATGATGCTAAAATGGTCGAATAAAAAATTTCACGAAAACGAACGGAAACTGTGGAATATAACCCACTAAATGATGCCAAAACAGTAAAATACGAAATCTCATGAACTTGATCGAAAATAATGTACTATATTGCCCACAAAATGTGGGAAATAAAAAATCTCACGAAAGTGGCCGAAAACTGTGGACAAATACAAATTTTCACATAAACAGCCAGAAACTATGGAATATAACCCACAAAATAAGGCCAAAACTAAAAAATACGAAATCTGAAGAAATTGACCCAAGACAATGTGTTATAGCCTACAAAATGATGGAAATAAAAAATCTCACGAAAGTGACCGAAAATAGTGGACTATACCATAAATGAGGTTCAAACAGTCAAATACAAAATTTTCATGAAAACGGGCGGACACTGTGGCCTATATAACCCACAAAATGAGGCCAAAATAGTAAAATACGAAATCTCATGAAAATGAGGCCAAAATAGTAAAATACGAAATCTCATGAAAATGAGGCCAAAATAGTAAAATACGAAATCTCATTTTGTGGCCTATATAACCCACAAAATGAGGCCAAAATAGTAAAATACGAAATCTCATGAAAGTGATCGAAAATAGTGTACTAAAGCCCACAAAATGAGGGAAATAATAAATCTTATGAATGTGGCCGAAAACTGTGGACTAGCCCACAAATGATGCTAAAACAGTCAAATACAAAATTTCACGAAAAAAATGGAAAATGTAGACTAGCCCAAAAAATGAGGGAAATAAAAAATCTGATGAAAATGGCCGAAAACTGGGGACTATAGCCCCACAAATGAGGCTAAAAAAGTCAAATACAAAATTTCACAAAATGAGGGAAATAAAAAATCTCACGAAAGTGGCCGAAAACTGTGGACTATAAGCCCACAAATGAGGCTAAAACAGTCAAATACAAAATTTCACGAAAAAAATGGAAATAGTGGACATATCCCACAAAATGAGGGAAATAAAAAATCCCTCAAAATGAGGGACAGCCCACAAACGAAAACTGTGGACTATACCCACAAAATGAGGCCAAAATAGTAAAATACGAAATCTGAAGAAAGTGATCGGCGAGCTTGTTGATGGAGGGGGAGCTCGACGTTGGAGGTCGAGGTGCGGAACTTCAAAGTTGTGGGGAGCTTCGACAGTGAGCTTGGCATGAGTGTTTTGGGTTCAATGAAGCTCCGAGCTTCGGCTGCTCGTGGAGGGTTGCTCGACATTTGGAGGTGGAGACAGAGCTTCGGCCATGGCAGAGCTCGACACAGTGGTGCGCGTCGTCTCCTCGTGTTCGATTTGGTGAAGGAGTGAGCTCGGAGTGAAGTTTGGCAGTGAGGTCGAGCTTGGAGTTGTGGAGAGCTCGGCGACGGGTTTGGTAGAGCTTGTTGACGGGGGAGGAGGGCTCGAGCTCGAGCTCGGCGACGACTGAGGGGTCTGCGAGGAGAGGAGATCGATGGGAAGGAGGTTGGCAAGCTCATCGATGGAGGGGGAGCTCGGAGACAACAGATTTGAGCGAGCTCGGCGAACGAGGCGAGGAGGTCGGAGCTCGACGATGGAGATGTGTGACCTCTACAGTGGGTTCGGAGCTCGGCGAGAGTGATGGGACGAAGAAGATGGGTTCTCTTCACATGGGCGGCGAGGAGAAAAGCTCGAGGTAGAAGTGGTAGCTCGTCATGGAAGGACTCGCGACGTGAAGGTCACGAGGGTGACGATGACTTGGCCGAGGCTCGAGGTAGAAGAGGGAGCTCGGCGTTGTGGAGAGCGAAGCTCGACGGCCTAAAGAGTTTGGAGAGGGAGCGCAGGCATGGGGTTTCGTTTTTTGCGCCAAATCTTGATGGAGAAGGGGACATGCTTCGGTTCGGGTTTGGGTCCAAACGGGCTCCGACCCGACCCATTATACCCTCCCTAACTCCCTTGGTGGTTGTTGTTTGTTCGGCGAATCCGAGCTGTTGATCGTGATTATGGGCTAGTACACAAATGAGGCTAAAACAGTCAAATACAAATTTTCACGAAAAAAATGGAAACAGTGGATATAGCCCACAAAATAAAGGAAACAAAAAGTCTCACGAAAATGACCGAAAACTGTGGACCATAGCCCACACATGAGACTAAAAAAGTATAATACAAAATTTCACGAAAATGGCCGGAAACTGTGGACTGTATTCCACAAAATGAGGTCAAAAATAGTAAAATAAAAAATTCATGAAAGTGATCGAAAATAGTGTACTATAGTCCACAAAATGAGGGAAATAAAAAATCTCACGAAAGTTGCCGAAAATAGTGGACTATAGCCCACAAATGATGCTCAAACAGTTAAATACAAAATTTTCACGAAAACGGGCGGAAACTGTGACTTATAACCCACAACATGAGGCCAAAATAGTAAAACACGAAATATCAAGAAAGTGATCGAAAACAGTGTACTACAGCCCACAAAATGAGGAAAATAATAAATCTTACGAATGTGACCGAAAACTGTGGACTATAGCCCACAAATGAGGCTAAAATAGTCAAATACAAAATTTCACGAAAAAAATGGAAACAATGGACTATAGCCCACGAAATGAGGGACATAAAAAATCTAACGAAAGTAGCCAAAAACTGTGTGGACTATAGTCCACAAATGAGACAAAAAAAGTCTAATACAAAATTTCACAAAAACGGCCGGAAACTGTGAACTGTAACCCACAAAATGAGGCCAAAAACAGTAAAATAAGAAATCTTTTGAAAGTGATCGAAAATAGTGTACTATAGCCCACAAAATGAGGGAAATAAAAAATCTCACGAAAGTGACCGAAAACAGTGGACATAGCCCACAAATGATGCTCAAACAGTCAAATACAATTTTTTTCACGAAAAAGGGCGGAAACTGTGGCCTATAACACACAAAATAAGGCCAAAATAGTAAAACACGAAATCTTAAGAAAGTGATCGAAAACAGTGTACTGTAGCCCACAAAATGAGGGAAATAATAATCTTACGATTATGACCGAAAACTGTGGACTATAATTCACAAAATGAGGCAAAAAACAGTCAAATACAAAATTTCACGAAAAAAACTGGAAACAGTGGACTGTAATTCACAAAATGAGGCAAAAAACAGAAAAATACGGAATCACAAGAAAGTGATCGAAAATAGTGTATTATAGCCCACAAAATGAGGGAAATAAAAAATCTCACGAATGTTACCGAAAACTGTGGACTATAGCCCACAAATGATGCTAAAACAGTCAAATACAAAATTTCACGAAAACGGTCGGAAACTGTGGACTATATATATAACCCACAAAATGAGGTTGAAATAGTACAATACGAAATCTGAAGAAAGTGATCGAAAATTGTGTACTATATAGCTCACAAAATGAGGGAAATAAAAATTATCACGAAAGTTGCCGAAAACGGTGGACTATAACCACAAATGAGGCTAAAACAGTCAAATAAATAATTTCACGAAAACGAACGAAAACTGTGGAATATAACCCACAAAATGAGGCCAAAACAGTAAAATACGAAATCTCATAAAATTGATCGAAAACAATGTATTATATAGCCCACAAAATGAGGGAAATAAAAAATCTCACGAAAGTAAACGAAAACTATGGACTATAGCCCACAAATGACGCTAAAATAGTCAAATACAAATTTTCATGAAAAAAACTGGAAATTGTAGACTAGCCCAAAAACTGAGGGAAATAAAAAATCTGACGAAAATGGCCCAAAACTGTGGACTATAGCCCACAAATGAGGCTAAAAAAGTCAAATACAAAATTTCACAAAATGAGGAAAATAAAAAATCTCACGAAAGTGGCCGAAAACTGTGGACTATATAGCCCACAAATGAGGCTAAAACAGCCAAATACAAAATTTTATGAAAAAATGGAAACACTAGACATAGCCCACAAAATGAGGGAAATAAAAAATCTCACAAAAATGGCCGAAAACTGTGGACTAAATACAAAATTTCACAAAAACGGCCGGAAACTGTGGACTGTAACCCACAAATGAGGTCAAAACAGTAAAATAAGTAATCTCATGAAAGTGATCGAAAATAGTGTACAACCCACAAAATGAGGGAAATAAAAAATCTCACGAAAGTGGCCGAAAACAGTGGAATAGACCACAAATGATACTAAAACGGTCAAATACAAAATTTCACGAAAGTGATCAAAAACTGTGGACTATAGCCCACAAAATGAGGAAAATAAAAATTCTCACGTAAGATGCCGAAAACTGTGGACTACAACCCACAAATGAGGCTAAAATAGTCAAATAAAAAATTTCACGAAAACGAACGGAAACTATGGAATATAACCCACTAAATGATGCCAAAACAGTAAAATACGAAATCTCATGAAACTGATCGAAAATAATGTACTGTATAGCCCACAAAATGAGGGAAATAAAAAATCTCACGAAAGTGGCCGAAAACTGTGGACAAATACAAATTTTCACATAAACGGCCAGAAACTATGGAATATAACCCACAAAATAAGGCAAAACAGTAAAATATGAAATCTCATGAAAGTGATCCAAAACAATGTATTATAGCCTACAAAATGATGGAAATAAAAAACCTCACGAAAGTGACCGAAAACAGTGGACTATAGCCCACAAATGAGGCTCAAACAGTCAAATACAAAATTTTCATGAAAACGGGTGGAAATTGTGGCCTATATAACCCACAAAATGACGCCAAAATAGTAAAATACGAAATCTCATGAAAGTGATCGAAAACAGTGTACTATAGCCCACAAAATGAGGGAAATAATAGATCTTACAAATGTGGCCGAAAACTGTGGACTATAGCCCACAAATGAGGCTAAAACAGTCAAATACAAAATTTCATGAAAAAAATGGAAACTGTAGACTAGCCCAAAAAATGAGGGAAATAAAAAATCTGATGAAAATGGCCGAAAACTGTGGACTATAGCCCACAAATGAGGCTAAAACAGTCAAATACAAAATTTCACGAAAAAATGGAAACAGTGGACATAGCCCACAAAATGAGGGAAATAAAAAATCCCACAAAATGAGAGACATAGCCCACAAACGAAAATTGTGGACTATACCCACAAAATGAGGCCAAAATAGTAAAATACGAAATCTGAAGAAAGTGATCAAAAACTGTGTACTATGGCCCACAAAATGAGGGAAATAAAAATTCTCACGTAAGATGCCGAAAACTATGGACTACAGCCCACAAATGAGGCTAAAACAGTCAAATAAAAAATTTCACGAAAACGAACGGAAACTATGGAATATAACCCACTAAATGAGGCCAAAATAGTAAAATACGAAATCTCATGAAATTGATCGAAAACAATGTACTATATATAGCCTACAAAATGAGGAAAATATAAAATCTTACGAAAGTGGCCAAAAACTGTGGACAAATACAAATTTTCACATAAACGGCCAGAAACTATGGAATATAACCCACAAAATAAGACCAAAACAGTAAAATACGAAATCTCATGAAATCGATCCAAAACAGTAAAATACGAAATCTCATGAAATCGATCCAAAACAATGTACTATAGCCTACAAAATGATGGAAATAAAAAATCTCACGAAAGTGACCGAAAACAGTGGACTATAGCCCACAAATGAGGCTCAAACAGTCAAATACAAAATTTTCACGAAAACGGGCAGAAACCGTGGCCTATAACCCACAAAATGATGCCAAAATAGTAAAATACAAAATCTCAAGAAAGTGATAAAAAACTGTGTAATATAGACCACAAAATGAGGGAAATAAAAATTCTCACGAAAGATGCCGAAAACTGTGAACTACACAGCCCACAAATGAGGGTAAAACAGTCAAATAAAAAATTTCACGGAAACGAACGGGAACTGTGGAATATAACCCACAAAATGAGGCCAAAATAGTAAAATACGAAATCTCATTAAAATTGATCGGAAACAGTGTGCTATATAGCCCACAAAATGAGGGAAATAAAAAATCTCACGAAAGTGATCGAAAACTGTGAACAAATAAAAATTTTCACATAAACGGCCGAAAACTGTGGAATATAATCCACAAAATAAGGCCAAAACAGTAAAATACGAAATCTCATGAAATTGATTCAGAACAGTGTACTATAGCCTACAAAATGATGGAAATAAAAAATCTTCCGAAGTGATCGAAAACAGTGGACTATAGCCCACAAATGAGGCTCAAACAGTCAAATACAAAATTTTCATGTAAACGGGCAGAAACTGTGGCCTATATAACCCAAAAAATGAGACCAAAATAGTAAAATACGAAATCTCATGAAAGTGATCGAAAACAGTGTACTAAAGCCCACAAAATGAGGGAAATAATAAATCTTACAAATGTGGCCGAAAACTGTGGACTATAGCCCACAAATGAGGCTAAAACAGTCAAATACAAAATTTCACGAAAAAATGGAAACAGTGGACTATAGCCCACAAAATGAGGGACACGGCCGAAAACTGTGGACTATAGCTCACAAATGAGGCTAAGAAAGTCAATTACAAAATTTCACAAAAACAACCGGAAACTGTGGACTATAACTCATAAAATGAGGCAAAAATAGTAAAATACGGAATCTCATGTAAGTGATCGAAAATAGTGTACTATAAGCCCACAAGATGAGGGAAATAAAAAATCTCACGAATGTTACCGAAAACTGTGGACTATATATAGCCCACAAGTGAGGCTAAAACAGTCAAATATAAAATTTTACGAAAACGGTCGGAAACTGTGGACTATAACCCACAAAATGAGGCCAAAACAGTAAAATATGAAATCTCAAGAAATTGATCGAAAACAGTGTACTATAGCCCACAAAATGAGGAAAATAAAAATTCTCATGAAAGTGGCTGAAAACTGTGGGCTATAGCCCACAAATGATGCTAAAATAGTAAAATATAAAATTTCACGAAAACGGCCGGAAAACCACAAAATGAGGCCGAAATAGTACCATACCAAATCTGAAGAAATTGATCGAAAACTGTGTACCATATAGCTCCCTTCTTTCTTTCTTCTTTTTTTTTGGTGGTTGTTGTTTGTTCGGCGAATCCGAGCTGTGGATCGTAATTGTGGGCTAGTACACAAATGAGGCTAAAACAGTCAAATTCAAATTTTCACGAAAAAATACTGGAAACAGTGGGCATAGCCCCCAAAATAAAGGAAACAAAAAGTCTCACGAAATTGGCCGAAAACTGTGGACCATAGCCCACACATGAGACTAAAAAAGTATAATACAAAATTTCATGAAAACGGCCGGAAGCTATGGACTGTATTCCACAAAATGAGGCCAAAAACAGTAAAATAAAAAATCTCATGAAAGTGATCGAAAACAGTGTACTATATAGTCCACAAAATGAGGAAAATAAAAAATCTCACGAAAGTGGCCGAAAATAGTTGACTGTAGACCACAAATGATGCTCAAACAGTCAAATACAAAATTTTCACGAAAACGGGCGGAAACTATGGCCTATAACCCACAAAATGAGGCCAAAATAGTAAAATACGAAATATCAAGAAAGTGATCGAAAACAGTGTACTATAGCCCACAAAATTTGGGAAATAATAAATCTTACGAGTGTGACCGAAAACTGTGGACTATAGCCCACAAATGAGGCTAAAACAGTCAAATACAAAATTTCAGGAAAAAAACTGGAAACAATGGACTAAAGCCCACAAAATGAGGGACATAAAAAATCTGACGAAAGTGGCTGAAAACTGTGTGGACTATAGCCCACAAATGAGACTAAAAAAGTCTAATACAAAATTTCACGAAAACGGCCGGAAACTGTGGATTGTAACCAACAAAATGAGGCCAAAACAGTATAATAAGAAATCTCTTGAAAGTGATCGAAAATAGTGTATTATAGCCCACAAAATGAAGGAAATAAAAAATCTCAAGAAAGTGGCCGAAAACATTGGACTATAGCCCACAAATGATGCTCAAACAGTCAAATACAAAATTTTCACGAAAATGGGCAGAAACTGTGGCCTATAACCCACAAAATAAGGCCAAAATAGTAAAACACAAAATCTCAAGAAAGTGATCGAAAACAGTGTACTGTAGCCCACAAAATGAGGGAAATAATAATCTTACGAATATGACCGAAAACTGTGGCTAAAACAGTCAAATAAAAAATTTCACGAAAATGGCCGGAAACTGTGGACTAATATATAACCCACAAAATGAGGCTGAAATAGTACAATACGAAATCTGAAGAAAGTGATTGAAAACTGTGTACTATAGCTCACAAAATGAGGGAAATAAAAATTATCACGGAAGTTGACGAAAACGGTGGACTATAGCCCACAAATGAGGCTAAAACAGTCAAATAAAAAATTTCACGAAAACAAACGGAAACTGTGGAATATAACCCACAAAATGAGTTCAAAATAGTAAAATACGAAATCTCATAAAATTGATCGAAAACAATGTACTATATAGCCCACAAAATGAGGGAAATAAAAAATCTCACGAAAGTGAATGAAAACTGTGGACCGTATAGCCCACAAATGATGCTAAAACAGTCAAATACAAATTTTCACGAAAAAAACTGGAAACTGTAGACTAGCCCAAAAAATGAGGGAAATAAAAAATCTGACGAAAATGGCCGAAAACTGTGGACTATAGCCCACAAATGAGGCTAAAAAAGTCAAATACAAAATTCCGCAAAATGAGGGAAATAAAAAATCTCACGAAAGTGGCCGAAAACTGTAGACTATAGCCCACAAATGAGGCTAAAACTGTCAAATAAAAAATTTCACAAAAAAAATGGAAACACTGGACATAGCCCACAAAATGAGAGAAATAAAAAAATCTCACAAAAATGGCCAAAAACTGTGGACTGTAACCCACAAAATGAGGTCAAAAATAGCAAAATAAGAAATCTCATGAAAGTGACCGAGAATAGTGTACTATAGCCCACAAAATGAGGGAAATAAAAAATCTCACAAAAGTGGCCGAAAACAGTGGACTAGCCCACAAATGATGCTAAAACAGTCAAATACAAAATTTCACGAGAACGGTCAGAAACTGTGGACTACACCCACAAAATGAGGCCAAAATAGTAAAATACGAAATCTCAAAAAAGTGATCCAAAATTGTGTACTATAGCCCACAAAATGAGGGAAATAAAAATTCTCACGTAAGATGCCGAAAACTGTGGACTATAGCCCATAAATGAGGCTAAAACAGTCAAATAAAAAATTTCACGAAAACGAACGGAAACTATGGAATATAACCCACTAAATGAGGCCAAAATAGTAAAATACGAAATCTCATGAAATTGATCGAAGACAATGTACTATAGCCTACGAAATGATGGAAATAAAAAATCTCACGAAAGTGACCGAAAACAGTGGACTATAGCCCACAAATGAGGTTCAAACAGTCAAATACAAAATTTTCATGAAAACGGACGGAAACTGTGGCCTATAACCCACAAAATGATGCCAAAATAGTAAAATACGAAATTTCAAGAAAGTGATCGAAAACTGTGTAATATAGCCCACAAAATGAGGGAAATAAAAATTCTCACAAAAGATGCCGAAAATTGTGGACCACACAGCCCACAAATGAGGGTAAAACAGTCAAATAAAAAATTTCACGTAAACGAACGGAAACTCCACAAAATGAGGCCAGAATAGTAAAATACGAAATCTCATGAAAATTGATCGAAAACATTGTACTATATAGCCCACAAAATGAGGGAAATAAAAAATCTCACGAAAGTGGCCGAAAACTGTGGACAAGTAAAAAATTTCACATAAACGGCCGAAAACTGTGGAATATAACCCACAAAATAAGGACAAAATAGTAAAATACGAAATCTCATTAAATTGATCCAGAACAATGTGCCATAGCCTACAAAATGATGGAAATAAAAAATCTCACGAAGTGACCGAAAATAGTGGACTATTGCCCACAAATGAGGCTCAAACGGTCAAATACAAAATTTTCATGAAAACAAGCGGAAACTGTGGCCTATATAACCCACAAAATGAGGCCAAAATAGTAAAATACGAAATCTCATGAAGTGATCGAAAACAATGTACTAAAGCCCACCAAATGAGGGAAATAATAAATCTTACGAATGTGGCCGAAAACTGTGGACTATAGCCCACAAATGAGGCTAAAACAGTCAAATACAAAATTTCACGAAAAAAATGGAAACAGTGGACTATAGCCCACAAAATGAGGGACATAAAAATTCTCACGAAAGTGGCCGAAAACTATGGACTATAGCTCACAAATGAGGCTGAGAAAGTCAATTACAAAATTTCACAAAAACAACCGGAAACTGTGGACTATAACTCATAAAATGAGGCCAAAATAGTAAAATACGAAATCTCAAGAAAGTGATCGAAAACAGTGTACTAGCCTACAAAATGAGGCCAAAAACTGCAAATTAAAAGGACCGCCTCTACTCAAACAACATGGCAATTATGTCTCAAAAAGGGCTCTCAACATGATGCAGGAGAATATTCAAATTTAAATAAAATCCACCACCCTTGCTACAACTTCGAAGAACTGGTATAGTGGTAGGGTTATTTCACACTTGTAAGCTAGAAACTTGGAAGTGACAACAAATATCAAATAATTGCAAGGTTTCACATAGGAGGTAATAACATTTAATAGTTGCGAGTTTACTATTAAATTTCTCCATAATTTTACAACTAAAATGATCTATTTTTTGTAAAATTTTGAGTTTTATACTTTGTTCACATCGTACTCTCGAAGGTGAAGTGCAAAGAAAGCCCGTCTTAAGCCCTTCACTTGACCTCTGAAATTCAATTAGCATCTTTCCCATTTCAAAGTTCGCTACAAACATCTTTAGATATTCAAGAAATCATAGAACACATCGAGTTTTTATATAATATAAATAACTCATTTCTCAGAAAGACAAATATGTCTGATGCCTTAGTTTGGTAATACCTGTAATAACTAATTATTTTGATGCTCAATGCATTTGGCATTTCTAGTTTAGCGACAATGGTTCTATGGTTTATGATAAGTTAAAGTTCTGTGCTTAATTGACTTGTTCTTCAAAAGAAGTGAATACAAATGCTCATCTAAGAGTATCTGTAGTGGTTTGAATCCAAAATTTGGATATTTGACATTTAGAAATAAGAATTTGAGGTTGAAGCTGTAGTCGTTGAACCCAAAATATAGCTTTTTTTTAATTTAAAAAAAATGACGGACGATAGACGATGTTTCGTCATGTTTAAAATTTGATTTTAAATTTAAAAAAATCACGGACGAGGAATCAAATATTATCTGAGAAAAAAAAACGAGATATCAAATTTCATCTGAGCCTATTTAAAAAATTAAAATAATTAAATCCTAATTTCCAAAAAAAATATAAAAAAAACCCTCTATGTATCGTTGTACTACAGGCTACAACCATGGTCCAAAGAAAAAAGGGCAAGTGACCTAGGGGTGGAAAATGGGCCGGGTCAACCGGCGACCCGCCCGCGACCCGCACGTTGAACCTGGTCCGTGAAACAGCTTGGCGGGTTCGGGTCGAACCCGGTGAATAGTAACGGGTCGACCCGGGTCGTCTAAAACGCGAATCCAACCCGTTAAACCCGGCCCGCGAACCCGTTTAAAAAGCCCAACCCGCCGCCAACCCGTGGGTCGACCCGCGGGTTTCGAACCGTTAGACCCGTACGGGTCGAACGTTCGACCCGTTACGGGTCGACCGTTGACCTGCGGGTCAGCGGCCCGTTGGGGGGGGGGCGCACTGTTCAACAGAACGGTCTTTTAACCGTTTTTTTTTGTTTTTTTGGTTTTTTTTTAGCCTATAAATACCACTTAAAATTCCATTAAAAATTCACACCTTACTCTCTTACTCTCTCTACTATTATACATCATTTCTAAGGAATTTTTCCACAATTGTAGTATTCAACAAGCAAGTCTACAACGAGGCATATACACGATCAATTTTCGATCGTATCGAAATCAAAATTCAACGTCTTCAATGTCTTCAACTCTCTTCAACCCTCGTCAAATCTCCTTCAAGCTCTCCTCAACTCTTCAATTGCGGAATCGGCAAAGCGCTTCTTTCTAGTTCTATTCTATTCTTATTTTCATGGTTTATTTTACATACGCGTATTTCACGGTGAACGGTATCAAAATTTCATACCTCTCTCGTTATATTTCTTTTTGCGTTGTAGTTAAAATTATTGTTGGTTTTTTTATCTTCTCTATCTCAACCCTCTTATTTTTTAATTTTTTTTATAATTCACCGTTCCTACATTGTGTATTTTTTTTACATACATTAGTACATTACTACATTAGGTCTAGATCACGCGGTAGCGGTCGTTGCGGGCAAGATTCTTTCTCCTCTTCCCGTAGGCCACCAATTGTCCCAATTAGTGAGCCCGCCCAAGAGTACCACGATCCTCCTACCCAACAATGGGGTACACACGACGAGGTTGTAGGTGACATACAATTAGAAGAAGAAGAAGAAGAAGAACAACCAACCGAAACCACACATCCCCGTAGTAGTAGGAAAAGTAGAGGAGAAACTAGTGATTGGCATAAGTTTTACGATTATATCCCGGACGAACATACTCCGGGTATAGGTTTGAAAGTTTATAAAACATGTGGTAAAACATACAAATTCAAGAGGAGTGACGGCACCAGTACAATTAGTAGACACATCCAACATAACCATAAAGACCTTCTTGCTGACCTACAAGGCCAACAAAAAATCAACCCTAGGACCGGTCTAGTTGATAGCCACCCTTATAATCCCGATCTTGTTCGTCTGGAAATGGCCCGATTAGTCATAAAGGAAGAGTTACCATTTTCCTATCCCAAGAGTAGGGATTTGGAAAATTTTAACCAAACGGCCTTAAACCCTCATTTTAGAAGAATTCCGAGAAATACTGGCAAATCAGATTGTTTTAAAATGTACATAGAAATGAAGGACGCTTTGATTGCAATTTTATGGAGTTTAACTTGTAGAGTTAGTTTAACTTCGGATTGTTGGACGGGTGTCAACAATATTCCAACGATGGGAATAACCTGTCATTGGATCGACAATGATTGGATTCTTCAAAAAAGAATCATATCACTCGCGACGTTGCCGTATCCCCATAGTGGCGCTGAAATAGCAAATCGTATTATAGAAATTTGTGATGTTTTTCATATTCGCGATAAAATTATGTGTATTAGTTTTGATAATGCATCTAACAACAGTGTAGCAATTACTACTTTAAAATTCGTATTAAACCCTTTATCTGACAATATTTTTCATGTTGGATGTGCATGTCATATTATAAATTTATGTGTTCAAGATGCATTAAAAATAGCCGATCCATATATAATTAAAATTAGAAATTGTGTACATTTCATTGCATTAAGTCCAAGCATATTACAAGAATGGAAAGCTTTGTGTAGGCTTAAAAATGTACCTTTTAGAAGATTTCCAAAGGATGTTAGACACCGATGGAATTCTACTTTTGATTTACTAAATGTTGTTACCGAATATAAAGCAGTTGTAAATAATTTTTGTATCGCAAAAAATATGCATAATTTGAAATGACTCCCCCCGATTGGTTTTTTGCCGAGTCTTTGTTGAAATTTTTAGAACCTTTTAAAACCGCAACTTTAAAATTTTCAAAAATATATGAATCTACTTCTAGTAGCATTTTTATTTCATTAGTTAGCATGATGCAAACATTTAAGGAAATGTTAAATGATCCCAATGTTGGTGAGATTGTAAAACCTGCATACAAAAAAAATTTGAAGTATTATTTTCCTCATCCTATGTTGATTTGTGTTGCTACTGTTATGGATCCTCGTATCAAATTAGAAGGTACGAAGAGTTTGATTGAAATGTTTTTTGCATTACTTGGGGAAAATGTAGAATTAGTAATTGATTGCGCTACTTTTTTAGTTCAGTTTGAATCTACGTTAAATAACTTGTATGATTATTATGATAGACGTTTTGCTTCTAGTAGTACAACTTCTGTAGTTAGCTCTTCTTCTGGTACTTCTAAAGGTAAGGGTAAAAGTAAATTTGATGATAGAACATTTAATTTACTTGAACAAATTCAATCAAAAAAACCTAGGACTAATCAACCAAATGAATTAAATTGGTATAACCAACAAGATTCTGAGCCTTCTACTTCTCCACAATATATTTTACAATGGTAGAAAGACCATGAACACACTTTTAGTATTCTGTCAATTATGGCTAAAGATTTACTAACTCCTCCTGTCTCTATAGTTGCTTCTGAGAGTGCATTCTCTTCAAGTGGCAGAGTTCTAACTGATTACAGGAATCGCTTGAAGCCCGACTCGTTAGAGATGCTCGTTTGCACAGAAGACTGGCTGAAGGCTGAAGATAGGACACAAGGAAAAGCACTATCAACGTCCACAAGTGGGAGCAACTCGCAGGAAGAAGAAGAAGAAGAACAACAACAATAGCTGCTTTGCTTGTAATAGCAACTCAACCGACACGTTAGGAATTGTATTATATCTATGCATGTTATGTTAAATTAGAAAAAATGGAGTCAATTAAAATTGTTTATAAGAAATATGTTATTGTATAAAACTTATTTGTGAATTGAATTCATCATTTCATTAGAAATTGTGAAAATTGTATAACTTAAATTCATATGAATAATATTTCAAAATTTTTTGCCAATTTCACTCTTTCAATCTTATTATTATTATTACGATTTTTAATGTTTATTAGTATTATTAGTTACTTAGTATTATTATTATTATTATTATTTTAAGCTATAAATATTTTTAAAAAAACCTACCTATTTAAATGGGCCAACCCGTGGGTCGACCCGACCCGACCCGGGTTAGACCCTAAAGGGTTCACAGGTTGGGCGGGCCGCCTAAATCAAGTTTGGGCCCGGCCCGGCCCGGCCCGTCTAAGTGGCCAAACCGGCTCGAGCCCGCCCAAGTCACGGGCCAACCCGGACGGGTTCGGCCCGGCCCGGCCCGTTCGACCCGTTTGCCATCCCTAAGGTGACCTCAGCGATTGGATCCGATCCACAAATGACTAACTCTTACCCCAAATTCAAAATTCCAACAACTCACTCTCTCTCTCTCTCTCTCTCTCTCATATTCCCAATAAATCCCATATGACCGTTATAGCTCCTCTCTCTCTCTATCATTCATAATCGCTCACTTCAATCCTTCGAAAAAGAACCCCCAAATCCCTCAACAGAATTTCAAGAGATCGAGACGAGAAGAAACCATGGGTGAGGAACCCAAAGAAATCTCAGCCCTTGAAGCGATCACCCAAGTATTCCAACGCCACTGTATTTTTAATGAAGAAGAAGATACCTACCTTGGTGGGCAACACTGCCCCCTCACTTGTCTGCAATCAAAGACTTTCAGAAATGAGGAGAGAAAACTTTTTATTTTTATTTTTAATGTAGAGTATACCACTGTATTATATATATATACATCTATTTGAAACTACCTTTGCCTATACTACTACTAGTAATCTGCACGTGCGATGCATATTTTAATTAATTTTTTATATATATAGTAATTCTAATTAATTTTTTATATATATATTAAATAATAAGACGGAATCTGACCCCGAACTTGAGATTCCTTTACTCATCACATACTCTTTATAAATTATCCTTAGTGGCAAAAACGTTTATTTTATATGAGTGACACTTTTGTAAATAATTATGCCGTAAATAAATTTGTACTTTGAGGATATTATGATAACTAACAGCAGTTAAGTAAATGAATGATTAATATGACTCTCACTTAAAAATAAATAGTTGAGATTAGATGGTTGGTTAAATGATTGTCTACAAATTACAGATTGAAAACTCCAACCCTCTCATTATAATATTACAGAATTAGAGATTTATTTACTCCGAATCTCCACACATTCTACTTTGGGCCCCCATAATCTGAAAGGGGAATAGTGAGAACTTATAAGAGTTAGAAAAAATTCGGGTGGGCCTTGGAACACTTTGGGCCCCCGTAACGGCTCATCAGAAGTGCAAACGACTAACCCTGAAGCCTAAACGTCTTTTGCCTCAAGATTCGTGCCGGATGCTCAATCAAATAGCGGAGATTGTGCCACGTCCCTCGGAATCCAAATCCGAGCAACTTGCATTCCGAGCGGCGTATTGGAGAAGAAATGACTTCATCCACAGGATTCGCGCCTGATCACAATAAAACAGCTCAGATTTGGCCACGATCACAAAACGACAAGATCACGTTTTCTCGTGATCCGCGCAGTCTTTTGCCTCAAGATTCGTGCCTGATGCTCAATCAAACGACGGAGATTGTGCCACGTCCCTCGGAATCCAAATCCGAGCAACTTGCATTCCGAGCTGCATATTGGAGAAAAACGACTTCATCTACAGGATTCACGCCTGATCACAATCAAACGGCTCAGATTTGGTCACGATCACAAAATGACAATATCACGTTTTCTCGTTATCCATGCCGTCTTTTGCCTCAAGATTCGTGCCTGATGCTCAATCAAATGGCGGAGATCGTGCCACGTCGCTCGGAATCCAAATCCGAGCAACTTGCATTCCGAGCTACATATTGGAGAAAAACGACTTCATCCTCAGGATTCGCGCCTGATCACAATCAAACGGCTCAGATTTGGCCACGATCTCAAAACGACAAGATCACGTTTTCTCGTGATCCACGCTGTCTTTTGCCTCAAGACTCGTGCAAGATCTTCTGATGGACGGTCCAGATTGCACCATGTTGCTCGGAATTCCAATCCGAGTGACTGGCCTTCTGAGCTGCTCATACAGAGAAAATGATGCCGAGTGACAAGGAGCCGTCCGATCGCCTTGTGATTTGTGCCCAAACCTGATGAATGATCTTGATTCAGCCACGCTAACCAAGATCACATTTTCTCGTGATCCGCACCATCATGCCTCAAGATTCGTGCAAGATCTTCTGATGGACGGTCTAGATTATGCCACGTCGCTCGGAATCCCAATCCGAGCGACTGGCCTTCCGAGCTGCTCATGCGGAGAAAATGATGCCGAGCAGCAGGAGCCATCTGATCGCCTCGTGATTCGTGCCCCGACCTGATGAGCGGCCTTGATTCAGCCACGTGGCCAAGTGTAAGATCCACCGTCAGATGACTTCGGGATTCGCGCCACAATGTGATGGACGGTCCAGATTGCGCCATGTCGCTCGGAATCACAATCCGAGTGACTGGTCTTCCGAGCTGCTCATACAGAGAAAATACTGCCGAGCGACACAGACCGTCATATCACTTCGAAATTCGCATCATAGTCAGATCAAGGTCCTAGATTAGTCCACGTTGCTCAGCGCAGCCCCACCGTCCGATCATTCGGAGCCACGTGTCAACATCATAAATGGTATTAAAAATTTATTTTTCATTTATTAAATACGAATTATTTATTTAAAAATTGCAAAAAATTAAAAATTCAGGAAAATTAATAAAAAATTCCAAAAAATAATTATAAATTCGGGAAAATATTTTTGAGCCCCAGGAAAAATAATTATTTCTCATAATAATTAATTAATGCCGTCGAAAAAAATACATCGCCGCTTCGCAAAATTGAATAAATGATCTGAAAAATAATTAAAAAATCGAGGAAAATCGCCAAAAATCCAGGAGAACTCAAGAACAATCCTGAGTGCACTACCAACTCAGAAGAACATCATAATTCCTCATTTAAGAACCGAAACCTCTCATTTGGACTCCGATGCAACCTCGTAAGCCATCAAACCAGTAAAACTACTCCTCAAAGGCTGATCAAACACAGTGTTTGGGAGTGGGGGGCTCGTGATATGGCTAAAAATAGGGTTAAATCAGAACAGTTCGAATCAGGCACGAATCTTAAAGCTTAGGGGGTAAAAGGGTAATTTCGCCCACAAACGGGTCTGAAATGGGAACTGGGTCTTTCTCTAAAAGCTCAATAACCCATAAACGGATCTATCTTAAATGGGAATATTAGAATTATGTCTCAAAAAGGGCTCTCAACATGATGCAAGAGAATATTAGAATTTAAATAAAATCCACAACCCTTGCTACAACTTCGAAGAACTGGTATAGTGGTAGGGTTATTTCACACTTGTAATCTAGAAACTTGGAAGTGACAACAAATATCAAATAACTTCGAGGTTTCACGTAGGAGGTAATAACATTTAATAGTACCGAGTTTACTATTAAATTTCTGCATAAAATTACAATTAAAATGATCTATTTTTTGTAAAATTTTGAGTTTTATACTTTGTTCACATCGTACTCTCGAAGGTGAAGTGCAAAGAAAGCCCGTCTTAAGCCCTTCACTTGACCTCTGAAATTCAATAAGCATCTTTCCCATTTCAAAGTTCGCTACAAACATCTTTAGATATTCAAGAAATCATAGAACACATCGAGTTTTTATATAATATAGATAACTCATTTCTCAGAAGGACAAATATGTCTGATGCCTTAGTTTGGTAATACCTGTAATAACTAATTATTTTGATGCTCAATGCATTTGGCATTTCTAGTTTAGCGACAATGGTTCTATGGTTTATGATAAGTTAAAGTTCTGTGCTTAATTGATTTGTTCTTCAAAAGAAGTGAATACAAATGCTCATCTAAGAGTATCTGTAGTGGTTTGAATCCAAAATTTGGATATTTGACATTTAGAAATAAGAATTTGAGGTTGAAGCTGTTGTCGTTGAACCCAAAATATAGCTTTTTTTTAATTTTTTAAAAAAAATGACGGACAATAGACGATGCGCATACAAGCCGCATGTAATCCAAAAATGACGGACGATAGAAGAATTTCATGTTACAAAAGTGTTCCGATTTTATTTACAAATACTTC
The DNA here is from genome assembly GCA_017893485.1 of Hemerocallis citrina. NCBI lineage: Eukaryota > Viridiplantae > Streptophyta > Magnoliopsida > Asparagales > Asphodelaceae > Hemerocallis > Hemerocallis citrina. The sequence continues at coordinate 91,398,874 of CM030361.1, forward strand.
GAAAAGAAACGGTGCGCATACAAACCGCATGTAATCCAGTTTGAGATTTGCACACTCCTGCGTGCGAGAGAGAGCCTCTTCTCTTGTCTAGCTATCTTACAATGCATACAATATTCCCTCAGTCCATTTTTTTGAAATGAAAACGTCTCTGTCTCATTCACCCCTTAATCGTTTTTAGCAAATAAATATATGATTTTGATCTACTCATGAAGGAGAACACAAATCAATCAAGATCTCTTAATAATTCATTGAGGATCTTACTCAAAATTTCTCTCAAAAACTGGTTCAGAAATGGTGTTAATATACTCATTTGAACCTAGATGTTGGGATTTCCAGTCAGCTATGTTGGGTGTCCATTGTATCGAATTTTTTCATGGGCTTTAGTCCCATTCCCCTCGATGATTTATCAACTACCTCTCTGTTTAACCCTTTGGTTAGCGGATCCGCAATGTTATATATAACCTTTGACCTTACATTATCCACAGAGATAAACCCAGTAGAGAGTAGTTGTCTAATGGTATTATGTCTTCGGCGAATGTGTCTAGATTTACCATTATAAATTTGTTCTGTGCTCTACAAATTGCATATTGGGGGCACAGACCTGTCCACCTTGGAATATCTTCAAGGAAGTTGCGTAACCATTCAGCATCTTCCCTACATTTTTCCAGTGCGATGAATTCAGATTCCATCGTGGATAAGATCACTGTTTGTTTTGAGGATTTCCAAGAAACGTCTGCACCACCTAGTGTAAACACATAACCACTAGTGGATTTTGAATTATCACTAGATATCCAGTTTGCATTACTGTATCCTTTAAGTACAGCCGAATATCTTCTTTAATACAGCCCACAGTTACGAGTAAAACACAAGTACTTCAGTACTCTTGTAATCGCTTACCAAGGTTCGTTTCAAGGATTACTTGTATATCTACTTAGTTTGCTAACTGCATAGGCTAGGTCTGGTCTTCTACAACTCATCAAGTACATTAGACTGCTTATAATTCTAGAGTATTCTACTTCAGAAATACTCTCATCTTTATTCTTGGATAAGTGTAGAGTTAGATTGATTGGAGTTCTGGCAATTCCAGAGTTATCTTTATCAAATTTTCCAAGAATATTGTCTATATGATGTGACTGTCTTAAAATAAGCTCGTCTGATGTTCTTGTGATTTTAATTTTCAATATAACATATGCTAGTCCCATGTCTTTCATGTCAAACATCGAGTTCAGCGTGTTTTTAACAGATTCAATCATCTTATCATTGCTTCCAAAAATTAGCATGTCATTTACATACAAACATATATGGACATATACATTTCCTGTGTCGTTGACATATACACATTTATCACATTCATATAATGACATCTATTTTCTGTGTCATTGGCATATACACATTTATCACATTCATTGATCTTGAAGCCATTTGTCTTCATGACATTGTCAAATTTCTCATGCCACTGCTTTGAAGCTTGTTTCAAGTCATATAATGACTGCACCAGTTTACACACTTTCTTTTCATGTCCTGGAGCTGAAAATCTCCCAGGTTGTTCAATGTAGATTTCTTCATCTAAATCTCTATTATGAAAAGTTGTTTTCACATTCATTTGATGTACTTCAAGATTGCGTAGCGCTGCTATTGCAAGTATCATCCTAATGAAAATTATTCTCGTCGCAGGAGAAAATGTATCAAAATAATCAAGACATTTCTTTTGTTTATAACCTTTAATTACAAATCTGGCCTTGTATTTATCAATTAATCCATCAAGTTTCATTTTTCTCTTGAATATCCACTTGGAACCTAAAGGTTTACTACCTGGTGGAAGATCCACTAGTTTTCAAGTATGATTTTGCAAGAAAGAATCAATTTTGCTCTTGGTGGCTTCTTCCCGTAGATAACCATCACTAGAGTTCACCTTCAAGCATAACAATCAAGAAATCCGGACCAAAAGGTTTTTCCGTTCTTGTTCTTTTACTGCGTCAAGGTTCCTCCTCAACTTCTTCATCTTGGTCTTCACTATTTTCACTAATAGTCTCCATTATCTGTGTTTGTTTGGAGGTCTTTTGACTGACATGAGAAATACTTCTTCAAAGAACGTTTCATTTTTTTAGACTCCATTATTGTGTTCTTCAGTATATCAGTGATATCGAATTTATACACCAAGAACAAATAAGCACTACTGTTAAGTGCATAGCCACTGAAAATGCCATTGACCGGTTTTTGTCCTATTTTCACTTCCTTAGGTGAAGGTACTGCCACCTTGGCAAGACATCCTCACAATCGCAAGTAATTGTAGGATGGATTTCTTCCTTTCCATAATTCATATGGATTTTTCTCTTCTTTCCTTTTGGGTACCTTATTTAAAGGGTAGTTAGCCGAAAGTATAGCTTCTCCCCACAAGTTTGGTGGCAAACCAGAACTTAATAATATTGCATTCATCATTTCTTTTAATGTACGAGTCTCCTCTCAGCAACACCGTTGGACTGAGGAGAATAAGGTGCTGTAGTTTCATGTATAATCCCATGCTTAGCACAAGTGTCAACAAATGACAATCCATACTCTCCACCTCGGTCTCTTCTTAGCGCCTTAATTTTCTTGTTGAGTTGTTTCTCAACTTCATTTTTATAGGGAACAAATTTCTCTATAGCTTCATCCTTGCTTTTAGGTAAATATACACAACAGTATTTTGTGCTATCATCAATGAATGTAATAAAATATTTATTACCACCTCATGTTTGTATCATTTTCTAATCACAAATATCAGTGTAAATTAGATCAAGAGGTTCAATGTTTCTTTCAACACTTTTAAAAGATGATCTTGTCAGTTTTGCCTCAACACAAGTTTCACACTTGTGTTTGGAATCAATTTGGAATGTTCGTATATGGTTAAAGTTAATTAATCTACGCAAAGTATCATAATTAACATGTCCTAGTCTACCATGCCATAAACTGAAAGACTCAAGTATATAAGTAGAAGAGCTAGCTTTATTGATATTCTTGACCATGGTCATTACATTGAGTTTAAACATTCCACCACTCATGTATCCTCTACCAAGCATACATTCCACTCTTTGACAAAATAAACTTGTTTGACTCAAACACTAGACGAAATCTGTGATTATTAAACAACGAACCGATACAAGGTTCTTGCGGATTTCAGGAATATATGCAATATTGTTCAGAGTTAGTTCATTCCCAGAAGTCATCTTCAAGATCACCCTACCTTGGCCCTTGATTTCTGAAGTAGTCGAGTTCTCCATAAATATCTTCTCCTCATTATCTAATAGTTCAAAAGTGGAGAACATACTTATGTTGGAACACACATGTCGAGTAGCTCCAGTGTCAATCCACCATTCCTTGGGGTTTGAACCTATCATGTTCACCTATGAGGTCACATCTTAGAGGTTCATATCGGAAACATCTTGAGCAATAACTTCAATCATGTTTGCTTCTCTGTTCATGTTCTTCTTGGGTAGTCTGCATTCAGTACACTTGTGATCCATCTTATCACAATTGAAGCACTTGCCTTGAAACTTCGGCTTCTTGGAGATTCCTCCCCTTAGTCCTCAACTTGGGACCCTTGTTGTTGTGATTGTTGGAACATTGTTTATGTTCCACTACAATTGCCTTGGCCGCATGACTGATGACTCCGACTTTTTCAGATCCTCAATTGTCTTTTTCATTACGAAGCCTGACAATGAGATCTTCAATGCCTATTTCTTTTCGCTTATGCTTTAGGTAATTCTTAAAGTCTTTTCAACCTAGTGGCAATTTTTCAATTATACATGCAACTTGGAAACTTTCACGTAAGTTCATACCTTCAGCATGAATCTCATACAAAATCAGTTGTATTTCTTGAACTTGACTTGTCACTATTTTAGAATCTACCATTTTATAGTCTAGGAAGCGGCCCACAATGAATTTCTTGGCGCCGGCATCCTCAAGTTTATACTTATGGTCTAGTGATTCCCAAAGTTCTTTAGCAGTTTTTTTTGTCAATGTATACATTATACAAAAAATTGGCTAATCCGTTGATTATGTAATTCCTACATAAGTAGTCAGTATTTTTCCAAGCATCCAGAGTGGCGATGACTTGGTTATCTTGCTCATCTTTTTTAAGATTTGGAGATTCTTTGTTCAAGAATCTTGCAAGATTTAAGGTGGTCATATAGAACATTATTTTCTGTTACCACCTTTTGAAATTCTGCCCATTAAACTTCTCAGGTTTCTCCCCAGGGGTGACTGAAATAGGTACAACGGTTGGCGTTGGCCCTCGTGCCGGAGCAGCGGTCGGTACTTGTGTCATATCAGCAACCGACACTTGGACCATTTTAGACACAACAACATTCTCTGATGCATTAGTCATTTCGATTCTGAAAAATACACAACACGAGTGTAAGTTTTCCAGATTAAAGAAAAGAAAAGAAGTGCCTCAGAATCAAAAGAAATAAAGCCAACGAGATGAAAGAAAACTATTTTAAACTTGTTACAAAAGTGTTGCAATTTTATTTATAAATACTTTGAAAAGAAACCCAATACAATTAAGAGGCAAAAAATTAGAAGAGAAGGAGAAGAGGAAGAAAATTTTCAAAAAAACAAAATTGAATGGAAATGAATTTACAAAATTTCAAACCAGATGATTATTAAAGCATAGGAGCGTCGAGGCTTGTGTAGCACATAATCTCCTTAAAACAGTATTCACCTCGTCCGGGTGTTGGAGCTAGTTGAGGCATCTGTCTCTCAGGATGCAACGACGAAGAGTGTTCACGCAGACACCATGTAACGCTCTCGAACTGGCAGCGTCAGAATTCTATCATCGAATTATCGAATGGACATACAAAACAAAACATAATAGAGAGGAAGAGTCTAATTTGGTGCTGGGAAGAAAGTGAGGGGGGCTCAATTTATAGGGCCAGGGTGAGGGACTGTAATGGCAGACAAGACTATGAATGCCTTCAGTGTAACTGCCGACAATCTATTGAATGTGTACATCGTAATGGCAGACAACAGTCAATGCCTTTGAATGCCTTTAGTGTAACTGCAGACAATCAATTGAATGCGTATACTGTAACGGCAGGCAAAATATTTAATACTGCACTGAAACGACAGACAAAACCTTTTCTGCATTTATTTCAGCCGTTTACAAAGGTAGAAAAATGACAACTGTAGCAAAAAGTGGCTCTGCATGGGGTGGGGTTATGTCTGTCCGACATTCGTGTCCGCAGGACGTGCCGGCGCACAAAAGCCGCATATAATCCGGTCCAAGATTTGCACACCTCCCTGTGCACGCGAGAGAGAGAGCCTCTTGGCTAGCTATCTTATAATGCTTAGAAAGAGGTTATTATATATTCTGTTCTATTTCTTTTGATTTTTCCAATGTGGGACTATGTCCCTCAACCCATTTTCAGAAATGAAAACGTCTCACTTTGAGAGACAATTTCTCATTCACCCTTAACCGTTTTTAGGAAATAAATATATGATTTTGATCTACTCACAAAGGAGAACACAAATCAATCAAGATATCTCAGTAATTCATTGAGGATCTTACTCAAAAAGTTGCTCAAAAACTGGTTCATAAATGGTGTTAATACACCCATTTCTAACACTTTGTATTTCTCTACTGAATTTTGTAATGTTTATCCCATTATGTGTCTAGATGTGGCTATACTGCTCTGCGTTGTATTCCTTTATTCTTTCGGGGGACTATCTACTTTGTTGTAGTCACTCTCAATTTGGTTTTGTGGACTCTTTTGTTTGGGCGGCAGCGTGTTCTTGATCAAGTTGGGTGTTTTTCTGGTTGCGGCTTTGCTTCAGTGTTGCTACTAACTTGTGTTCTTTTGCTACTTCTACTTGGTCGGAGTATAACCAGTTATGTATTTTGCTTTTTCTGTTTTATGAATTGTAATTTTACTTCTTCAGTTCTTGTATTGTTTCTTCTATTTGTTTGGGCTGCATCTTGTGCATCCAACGAAGAGAATCGGTGTTGTTTTTGTTGCTACGTATGAATGAATTTATGATTGTTTTTACCATCTTAAATATATATATATATATATATATGATATGGCTAAAAATAGGATTAAATCGGGACCGTTCACATCGGAGAATCTTAAAGCTCGGGGGTAAAACGGTAATTTCACCTACTAACGGGTCTGAAATGGGAACTGGGTCTTTCTTCACGACCCAATAACCCACGAACGGATCCACCTCAACTGGGTACGGGTCCCAACCCGAAACACACCCAGTCCAGCAAGATAAAATCAAGGTCTCTGATTAATCCTAATCAACGGCCCTGATTCACATCTATCTTTTCACTGGGGATTAGTGATTACATTCCTTATCTGATTCTGGGGATTATATTCCTAATCAGATCACGGGGATTACATTCCTAATCTGATCCCTAAGACGACTATAAAAATCCCCCATCCACCACCGTTATGAGGTAATCAATCTTTTGCCAATTTACGCTCTTTCATAATCATTCCTGGTTACTGACTTGAGCGTCGGAGGGTGCATCGCCGGGATCAACCCCGGTGTCTCACACTTTTTGTAGGTGAACGGCGGGAGTCAACGGTCAAACTCCGGCAGATCAGGTTTCAGGTTTGCTATTCAAGTTTTCCTAAGAATCCACAAATACTATTTGTTTACCCCCACACCAGATTTAGCGGTAACAGATTGGCGCCATCTGTGGGAAACACCAAGAATAGCAGCCTTCCCTCTTCCCGTTGGTCAGATCTTCTCCAGCCATGCATCCAAAACAGAAGGGGAAGGCAGCGGTCTCCAATCGAAGAAACACTTCCCTTCCTCCTCTCCCTCCTCCGGTTCAAGGTGCTCCTACTCAACAGGCCCCTCAAGGGTCTCGGGGGGCTGCCCAGGGGGGCTCCCGTCAGAGTTATCCGAAGCAACATCCTCTTCATGACCAAGTCACGGGTCCCAATCCTTCAGTTGAATCCCTGGCTTCTCAAAGCCCTCCCGAGCGGGATCTTCGTCAAGTCATTGCCGACCGCCAAAAGGGGGTCGACCTTAGAACTCGCCTGAATGGATGGTGGGCCCTTGGTCGAGTCCATCAACCCGAGAACTCAGGAGCTTCAAGAATCCGAACCCTCCGACGACCGAGGACTAGAAGATCCCCTCCCCCGAGGAGGCAAAGAGAGTCCCCTCAGCGTCATCGGCGAAGAACTCATTCTCCAGTAAGCCGAGCCACACATAGGGACCGCCAAGCTGGAGAGGCACCAGTCACAAGGGCAGATCTTCAAGACTTCCAAGCGACAGTCTTAAGGGCCTTCAATATCGTCCCAAAGAACGACCAGAGGCCACCTACTCATGAGCCAGCTAGGAGCCACCGCCTTCACACTCTCAGTCCTCGTCCTTCTCCAAGCTACCATCGCCGGAGCCCCAGTCCACCCTCGTACGAAGATGAGTCCTGGGGCTCGGCAAGGTATGATCAAAGATAAGACTCGGTCTACCGCCGTCTCCACGAGATGGAGAGGCGCCTCGGCCGAATTGACAGGGAAGAAGAGCAACGAGCGATAAACCTCCGCCGGAGCAGACCTCCATTCTCCCGCACCATCATGGAGGCCCCCATCCCAGAGAACTTCAAGTCGCCTCACTTCGAATCGTATACCGGGGGGTCAAACCCCGCGGATCACATAGAGAGTTTTAAAACTCTCATGATGATCCACCATGCTTCAGACGCCCTCCTCTGCAAGATCTTCCCTGCCACGCTGAAGGGGTCTGCACGAGAATGGTACTCTCGACTCGCCCCAGCCTCCATCTTCTCATTCGATCAGTTTGAAGGGCTCTTCCTTACTCATTTCGTGAGTAGCCGCCGGATCGAGAAAACAAGTGTATCTCTGGTGACCCTCAACCAAGAAAAGGGTGAACGCCTAAGGGATTACGTTCGACGCTTCACCGCCGAAGCCCGGTCCATTCCCTCCCTCAACTAGTCAGTAGCCTCTACCGCATTCGAGCGCAATGTCACTAATGCCAACCTCAGGGCATCCCTTACTAAGAAGCCTCCTCGGGACTTCTCAGAGCTCCTACTTAGGGTGGAGAAGTACATACGGACGGAAGAGGCCCTCGAACCCCTTGCTCTTGAGGAGACATCTTCCAGGAACAGACGGAATAATACAAGTGGAGAGGGGACCCAAAAATTCCAGAAGGACAGTAATGGCCAGTGCCGCCTGACTCCACGTTTCGAGAAGTTCACCCCCCTCATTGCTAATATATCAGAAGTTCTTATGGAGGTGGATAAGGAAGGACTACTCCGCGCTCCCCCTAGAATGAATACACCTAGAAAGAAGAGGAACAAGGATAAGTGGTGCCACTTTCACAGGGACCACGGCTACGACACGGATAATTGTCGGGCTCTCAAGGAGGAGATCGAAGAACTCATACAGCGGGGGCACCTGACCAGGTTCGTCCAAAAAAGAGGGGTCCAAGCTTCCCCCCTGAGGAGCCAACAAACGAACAAAAAGGCCCGCCAAGCTTCAAGACTCAGCTCCTTCCACCTTATTGTAGAAGTAGGATTTTGATTTTCAATAAGGCCGATGCTTGTAACCCGGCCAATAGCTTGTAATAATGGCTCGCCCTATTGAAGCAACCACTTAGTTTATCTCAATAAAACTTTACATTTTTTTCATTGAAAATCATTGCTCTTGCTTCATCTCTATCCCTCCGAGTCGTGACTCGCTAAATGGTGAGTTCGGAGTCCAGCTTCTTCTACATGGCTGCTCCCGCAACTTACTAAGCTCTTCACAATGAGTTCGGAGTCCAGCTTCTTCTACATGGCTGCTCCCGCAACTTACTAAGCTCTTCACAACGAGTTCGGAGTCCAACACTTGGCTCGATTCTACTTCAAATTACTCGCTCATAAGCGGGTAAGAAGTGGTTCGCCATTCGGAATTGCTCCCACAACCGTTGAGTCCCTCTAACGACGAGTTCAGAGTCCAACACTTGGCTCGATTCTACTTCAAATTACTCGCTCATAAGCGGGTAAAAAGTGGTTCGCCATTTGGAATTGCTCCCACAACCGTTGAGTCCCTCTAACGACGAGTTTGGAGTCCAACACTTGGCTCGATTCTACTTCAAATTACTCGCTCATAAGCGGGTAAGAAGTGGTTCGCCATTCGGAATTGCTCCCACAACTGTTGAGTCCCTCAAACGACGAGTTCGGAGTCCAACACTTGGCTCGATTCCGCTTCAAATAACTTGCTCTTAAGCGAGTTAGAAGTGGTTCGCCATTCGGAATTGCTCCCACAACCGTTGACTCTCCCACTTAAACAACGAGTTCGGAGCTCACAACTCTCTCCTAGAGTTCCTCCTCACACTCGTCTCACAAATGGCTCTCTTTTAGAGTCAAGCTCTTCGCTCCGCTCGCCTCCGAAGCGGACCTCTTCTCAACGAGTTTGGAGCTCACAACTCTCTCCGAAAGTTCCTCCTCACACTCGTCTCACAAATGGCTCCCTCTTAGAGTCAAGCTCTTCGCTCCGCTCGCCTCCAAAGCGGACCTCTTCTCAACGAGTTCGGAGCTCACAACTCTCTCCGAAAGTTGCTCCTCAAACCCGTCTTCCAAATGGCTCTCTCTTAGAGTCAAGCTCTTCACTCCGCTCGCCTCCGAAGCGGACCTCTTCTCAACGAGTTCGGAGCTCACAACTCTCTCCTAGAGTTCCTCCTCACACTCGTCTCCCAAATGGCTCTCTCCTAGAGTCAAGCTCTTCGTTCCGCTCGCCTCCGAAGCGGACCTCTTCTCAACGAGTTCGGAGCTCACAACTCTCTCCTAGAGTTCCTCCTCACACTCGTCTCCCAAATGGCTCTCTCCTATAGTCAAGCTCTTCACTCCGCTCGCCTCCGAAGCGGACCTCTTCTCAACGAGTTCGGAGCTCACAACTCTCTCCTAAAGTTCCTCCTCACACTCGTCTCCCAAATGGCTCTCTCCTAGAGTCAAGCTCTTCGCTCCGCCCGCCTCCGAAGTGGACCTCTTCTCAACGAGTTTGGAGCTCACAACTCTCTCTTAGAGTTCCTCCTCACACTCGTCTCCCAAATGGCTCTCTCCTAGAGTCAAGCTCTTCGCTCCGCTTGCCTCCGAAGCAGATCTCTTCTCAATGAGTTCGGAGCTCACAACTCTCTTCTAGAGTTCCTCCTCACACTCGTCTCCTAAATGGCTTTCTCCTAGAGTCAAGCTCTCCGCTCTGCTCGCCTCCGAAGCGGACCTCTTCTCAACGAGTTTGGAGCTCACAACTCTCTCCGAAAGTTGCTCCTCAAACTCGTCTTCCAAATGGCTCTCTCTTAGAATCAAGCTCTTCGCTCCGCTCGCCTCCGAAGCGGATCTCTTCTCAACGAGTTCGGAGCTCACAACTCTCTTCTAGAGTCCCTCCTCACACTCGTCTTCCGAATGGCTCTCTCTTAGAGTCAAGCTCTTCGCTCTGCTCACCTCCGAAGCGGACCTCTTCTCAACGAGTTCGGAGCTCACAACTCTCTCCTAGAGTTCCTCCTCACACTCGTCTCCCAAATGGCTCTCTCCTAGAGTCAAGCTCTTCGCTCTGCTCGCCTCCGAAGCGGACCACTTCTCAACGAGTTCGGAGCTCACAACTCTCTCCTAGAGTTCCCCCTCACACTCGTCTCCCAAATGGCTCTCTTCTAAAGTCAAGCTCTTCGCTCCGCTCGCCTCCGAAGCGGACCTCTTCTCAACGAGTTCGGAGCTCACAACTCTCTCCTAGAGTTCCCCCTCACACTCGTCTCCCAAATGGCTCTCTTCTAAAGTCAAGCTCTTCGCTCTGCTCGCCTTCGAAGCGGACCTCTTCTCAACGAGTTCGGAGCTCACAACTCTCTCCCAGAGTTCCCCTTCACACTCGTCTCCCAAATGGCTCTCTTCTAAAGCCAAGCTCTTCACTCTGCTTACCTCAAAGGATGGGTCTTCCCACGGCTCTTACGTGGGTCTTCCCAGCACATCTTCTCCGCCCCTAGGAATGAAGCTCCTCTTCAAAAATCCCCAAGACCAAAACTCTCCTCAACCTCATGAATACAAGGATGTTGCCTGGCTATTTTGACCATGAAGGAGGGTGAATCTTCATCTCACTCCTAAAGAGAAGTTGTAGATCTTCGAATTAGCTTCGAAACAAGGGGTCGCACGCCCCGATCCGACCTCCGTGGCACTGGGAACATCGAGAAGAACTCTCCATAGACCTCGGCACCCTTCGCCGAGCGCTCTTGCCACCGACCATGTTACATGGAAAATTGAACTTCGGCACAAGCCGCCGAGCGTTCTTGCCACTGACCATGTTACATGGAAAATTGAACTTCGGCACAAGCTGCCGAGTGTTCTTGCCACCGACCATGTTACATGGAAAATTGAACTTCGGCACAAGCTGCCGAGCGTTCTTGCCACCGACCATGTTATATGGAAAAATTGGACCTCGGCACAAACTGCCGAGCGTTCTTGCCACCGACCATGTTACATGAAAAAATTGGACCTCGGCACAAGCTGCAGAGCGTTCTTGCCACCGACCATGTTACATGGAAAAATTGGACCTCGGCACCCCTTCGCCGAACGCTCTTGGCACCGACCCTCAAACATGGAAAAAACTCACTCTACACTTCGGCAGGAGACCCCGAACCCCCCTGGACTTCGGCCTCCTTCTTAACACATATTTTGAGGGGGTCAGCAACGTCGCCAAAGCAACTTGCCACCAAAGCTCAAATAAGAAAAATCCTTTACCTCGGAATCCGTGCTCAAATGCGATCGATGGCTCAGATACAAACAACACAAAAAGAAAAGGGGGCTACAGGGTCGGGTTCAGACCTGTTAAGGATCCAAACCCAAACCCTTTCTCTTTCCTCCCCTTCTTCCCCAATTGAGTTGGTGCCAAAACCAAAAGAAAAAAAAACTGCTCGTCATCTTCAAGCGCTACGCCGAACACACCATGGCCGAGCTCCATGTTCAATGACGAACTCACCCCCTTCGTCGCCAAACTCCGACGAGCTCTTCTACCATGCCGAGCTCCTACTTCTTCGCCGAGCTTCGCCATGGCATCGAGCTCGTTCGCTGAGCCCGACCTCGTCTTTGCTCGCCGCGCTCGACCTCACCCTCGTTCGATGAGCTCGCCGACCTCGACTACGTCCGGCAAGAGCAACATACCACCTTCACGAGCTCCCAACGTTGCCGAGCTCCGTCACCAAGCTTCGAACAAATCACCGACGCCAAGCTTCGAGCTCCCCTTCGCCGAAGCTTAAGTTCTCCGCCAGACTCCTCCATCCCCGAGCGACAGGCTCCTTTGTCTCAGGCACTCCCGCGTTGAGCTCGGACGAAGAACCCAAGCCTCGCCGTCGTCGAGCTCACCGTACTGAGCTCGAACCCATCACCATGGCAATGGCGAGCTCCAAACAATTCACCTCCGAGCTCTCCACTTCAGTTGAAGCCTCGTCAACAAGCTCGCCTTCCACAACGCGAGCTCTGACTCCACGCCCAACGTCTCCACCTTCACGAGCTCCGAACCCATTCCCGAGCTCACACCGTCGACGAAGCTTCGCCCAAGCCTCGAGCTCCCCTCGCCATCTCGCCAACCTCTCCTATAGCCGAGCTCGCCTCCTGTCCGCTGTGCTCCTCCCCACCACCGATGTTGAGCTCCCCTCGTCGTTGAGGTGGCGCCGAAGGGAGGAGACGAAGGAGAGGCGAAGTCGGGACGAAGACAGACGAAGAAGAGAAAAGAAAGAGCAGCAACAGCAGCGAAAAAAAAAGAGTCAACGGTTGACTTCGCCACGTTGGCGTCCACATGGACTTCGGCACTTTTGCCGAGAACTCTTGCCACCGAGCATGTTATACCAAAAAAATGACCTCCTACCTCCTCCCGATGCGCGCTCACTTGATCGTGATCAACGCACACGATCGTGCCACGTGTCCAAGTAATATTTAATTAATTTATTTATTTGTTTTAATTATTTAAAAAAATCCAAAAAAATATTTAAAAATCGAAAAAAATTAATTAAAAATTCTAAAAATAATTATAAATTCAGAAAAAATATTTTAAAATTCTGAAAAATATAATTATTTAATTAGAATAATTATTTAATATTTTCGATAATTAATTATTTAATTCGAAAAATGAATAAAAAATTCAAAAAAAAATGAGAAAAATTCAGAAAAAACTGGAAAAATCACCAAAAATTCAAAAAATTCTGAGGATATTTTTGGGTATTTTATGAGCCCAGAATAACACCGTTACACCCCCGAGCAAGATCCAAACTTCCTTAAGAACACCGATAAAATCTCGTACGCCATTAGATTAACAAAACTACTCCTCAAAGACTGAAAAACTCAGTCTCTGGGAGTAGGGGGCTCATGATATGGCTAAAAATAGGATTAAATCGGGACCGTTCACATCGGACACGAATCTTAAAGCTCGGGGGTAAAACGGTAATTTCACCTACTAACGGGTCTGAAATGGGAACTGGGTCTTTCTTCACGACCCAATAACCCACGAACGGATCCACCTCAACTGGGTACGGGTCCCAACCCGAAACACACCCAGTCCAGCAAGATAAAATCAAGGTCTCTGATTAATCCTAATCAACGGCCCTAATTCACATCTATCTTTTCACTGGGGATTAGGGATTACATTCCTTATCTGATTCTGGGGATTATATTCCTTATCAGATCACGGGGATTACATTCCTAATCTGATCCCTAAGACGACTATAAAACCCCCCATCCACCACCGTTATGAGGTAATCAATCTTTTGCCAATTTACGCTCTTTCATAATCATTCCTGGTTACTGACTTGAGCGTCGAAGGGTGCATCGCCGGGATCAACCCCGGTGTCTCGCACTTTTTGCAAGTGAATGGCGGGAGTCAACGGTCAAACTCCGGCGGATCAGGTTTCAGGTTTGCTATTCAAGTTTTCCTAAGAATCCACAAATACTATCTGTTTACCCCCACACCAGATTTAGCGGTAACAATATATATATATATATATATATATATATATATATATATATATATATATATATATATATATATATATATAATGAATCTCCCAACTTCTGCCGCGCCTCTAATTTGTTGGGAAGTATATCCAGATGCATATTTCTTCTCTTGGCGTATATTTTGAAATTAGAATAGTGTGGATAATTTAAAAAGTAATTTGTTACATTTCAAGAATGGAAAGCAATAGGAAGGTTGATAGAATGAGTAATTCAACAACAGTGTCATTTTCAAAAATAAATTTTCCTCATACAAAGTGATTATACTCACTTGGTGGGGACCTTATGGATGATCTAGTCCGTCCATTATTTTTATCATGCTAATAGATGTATGTGTAGAAAAAATCAGGTGGTTTGGAGGTCATTCACCCATGCATCATGTGGGTCCAATTTGAGGTTCGATCTGTATTACGGTTGAAATCGTTCATTTTTCAACCACATGATGCATGGGTGAGTGACCTCCAAATCACTTGATTTTTTCTAGACATACATCCATTAGGATGATAAAGATGATGGGTCTTTCTCATGGGTCTTTCTCCAAAAGCTCAATAACCCATAAACGGATCTATCATAAATGGGAACATTAGAATTATGTCTCAAAAAGGGCTCTCAACATGATGCAGGAGAATATTAGAATTTAAATGAAATCCACAACCCTTGCTACAACTTCGAAGAACTGGTGTAGTGGTAGGGTTATTTCACACTTGTAAGCTAGAAACTTGGAAGTGACAACAAATATCAAATAACTACTAGGTTTCACGTAGGAGGTAATAACATTTAATAGTACCGAGTTTACTATTAAATTTCTGCATAAAATTACAATTAAAATGATCTATTTTTTGTAAAATTTTGAGTTTTATACTTTGTTCACATCGTACTCTCGAAGGTGAAGTGCAAAGAAAGCCCGTCTTAAGCTCTTCACTTGACCTCTGAAATTCAATTAGCATCTTTCCCATTTCAAAGTTCGCTACAAACATCTTTAGATATTCAAGAAATCATAGAACACATCGAGTTTTTATATAATATAGATAACTCATTTCTCAGAAAGACAAATATGTCTGATGCCTTAGTTTGGTAATACCTGTAATAACTAATTATTTTGATGCTCAATGCATTTGGCATTTCTAGTTTAGCGACAATGGTTCTATGGTTTATGATAAGTTAAAGTTCTGTGCTTAATTGACTTGTTCTTCAAAAGAAGTGAATACAAATGCTCGTCTCGGAGTATCTGTAGTGGTTTGAATCCAAAATTTGGATATTTGACATTTAGAAATAAGAATTTGAGGTTGAAGCTGTAGTCGTTGAACCCAAAATGTAGCTTTTTTTTAATTTTAAAAAAAAATGACGGACGATAGACGATGTTTTGTCATGTTTAAAATTTGATTTTAAACTTAAAAAAGTCACGGACGAGGAATCAAATATTATCCGAGAAAAAAAAACGAGATATCAAATTTCTTCTGAGCCTATTTAAAAAAATAAAATAATTAAATCCTAATTTCCAAAAAAAACCCTTTACGTATCGTTGTACTACAGGCTACAGCCATGGTCCAAAGAAAAAAGGGCAGGTGACCTATGGGTGGAAAATGGGCCGGGTCAACCGGCGACCCGCACGTTGAACCCGGCCTGTGAAACAGCTTGGCGGGTTCGGGTCGAACCCGGTGAACAGTAACGGGTCGACCCGGGTCATCAAAAACGTCAATCCAACCCGTTAAACCCGGCCCGCGAACCCGTTTAAAAGGCCTAACCCGCCGCCAACCCGTGGGTCGACCCGCGGGTTTCGAACCGTTGGACCCGAACGGGTCGAACGTTCCACCCGTTATGGGTCGACCGTTGACCGGCGGGTCAGCGGCCCGTTGGGGGGGGGGGGGGGGCACTGTTCAACAGAACGGTCTTTTAACCGTTTTTTTGTTTGGTTTTGTTTTTTTGTGTGATTTTTTTTGGTTTTTTTTAAGCCTATAAATACCACTCAAAATTCCATTAAAAATTCACACCTTACTCTCTTACTCTCTCTACTATTATACATCATTTCTAAGGAATTTTTCAACAATTGTAGTATTCAACAAGCAAGTCTACAACGAGTCATATACACGATCAATTTTCGATCGTATCGAAATCAAAATTCAACGTCTTCAACTCTCTTCAACCCTCGTCAAATCTCCTTCAAGCTCTCCTCAATTTTTCAATTGCAGAATCGGCAAAGCGCTTCTTTCTAGTTCTATTATATTCTTATTTTCACGGTTTATTTTACATACGCGTATTCCACGGTGAACGGTATCAAAATTTCATACCTCTCTCGTTATATTTCTTTTTGCGTTGTAGTTAAAATTATTGTTGGTTTTTTGATCTTCTCTATCTCAACCCTCTTGTTTCTAAATTTTTTTTTTATAATTCACCGTTCCTACATTGTGTATTTTTTTTGCATACATTAGTACATTACTACATTATGTCTAGATCATGCGGTAGCGGTCGTAGCGGGCAAGATTCTTCCTCCTCTTCCCGTAGGCCACCAATTGTCCCAATTAGTGAGCCCGCCCAAGAGTACCACGATCCTCCTACCCAACAATGGGGTACACACGACGAGGTTGTAGGTGACATACAATTAGAAGAAGAACAACAACAACAACAACCAACCGAAACCACACAACCCCCTAGTAGTAGGAAAAGTAGAGGAGAAACTAGTGATTGGCATGAGTTTTACAATTATATCCCGAACGAACATACTCCTGGTATAGGTTTGAAAGTTTGCAAAACATGTGGTAAAACATACAAATTCAAGAGGGGTGATGGCACCGGTACAATTAGTAGACACATCCAACATAACCATAAAGATGTTCTTGCTGACCTACAAGGCCAACGAAAAATCAACCCTAGGACCGATCTAGTTGATAGCCACTCTTATGATCCCGATCTTGTTCGTCGGGAATTGGCCCGATTAGTCATAAAGGAAGAGTTACCATTTTCCTATCCCAAGAGTAGGGACTTGGAAAATTTTAACCAAACGGCCTTAAACCCCCATTTTCGAAGAATTCCGAGAAATACTTGCAAATCGGATTGTTTTAAAATGTACATCGAAATGAAGGACGCTTTGATTGCAATTTTATGGAGTTTAACTTGTAGAGTTAGTTTAACTTCGGATTGTTGGACAGGTGTCAACAATATTCCAACGATGGGAATAACCTGTCATTGGATCGACAATGATTGGATTCTTCAAAAAAGAATCATATCACTCGCGACGTTGCCGTATCCCCATAGTGGCGCTGAAATAGCAAATCCTAATATAGAAATTTGTGATGTTTTTCATATTCGCGATAAAATTATGTGTATTAGTTTTGATAATGCATCTAATAACAATGTAGCAATAACTACTTTAAAATCCGTATTAAACCCTCCATTTGACAATATTTTTCATGTTAGATATGCATGTCATATTATAAATTTATGTGTTCAAGATGCATTAAAAGCGGATCCATATATAATTAAAATTAGAAATTGTGTACATTTCATTGCATTCAGTCCAAGCATATTACAAGAATGGAAAGCTTGGTGTAGGCTTAAAAATGTACCTTTTAGAAGATTTCCAAAGGATGTTAGACACCGATGGAATTCTACTTTTGATTTACTAAATATTGTTACTGAATATAAAGCAGTTGTAAATAATTTTTGTATCGCAAAAAATATGCACAATTTTGAAATGACTCCCCCCGATTGGTTTTTTGCCGAATCTTTGTTGAAATTTTTAGAACCTTTTAAAACCGCAACTTTAAAATTTTCAAAAACATATGAATCTACTTCTAGTAGCATTTTTATTGAATTAGTTAGCATGATGCAAACATTTACCGAAATGTTAAATGATATCAATGTTGGTGAGATTGTAAAACCTCCATACAAAAAATTTTCGAAGTATTATTTTTCTCCTCCTTTGTTGATTTGTGTTGCTATCGTTATGGATCCTCGTATCAAATTAGAAGGTACGAAGAGTTTGATAGAAATGTTTTTTACATTTCTTGGGAAAAATGTAGAATTAGTAATTGATTGCGCTACTTTTTTAGTTCGGATTGAATCTACGTTAAATAACTTGTACGATTATTATGATAGACGTTTTGCTTCTAGTAGTAAACTTCTGTAGTTAGTTATTCTTCTGGTACTTCTAAAGGTAAGGGTAAAAGTAAATTGATGATAGAACATTTAATTTACTTGAACAAATTCAATCAAAAAAACCTAGGCCTAATCAACCAAATGAAATTAATTGGTATAACCAACACGATTCTGAGCCTTCTACTTCTCCACAATATATTTTATAATGGTGGAAAGACCATGAACACACTTTTAGTATTCTGTCAATTATGGCTAAAGATTTGCTAACTCCTCCTGTCTCTATAGTTGCTTCGGAGAGTGCATTTTCTTCAAGTGGCAGGGTTCTAACTAATTACAGGAATCGCTTGAAGCCCGACTCGTTAGAGATGCTCGTTTGCACAGAAGACTGGCCGAAGGCTGAAGATAGGACACAAGAAAAAACACTATCAACGTCCACAAGTGGGAGCAACACGCAGGAAGAAGAAGAAGAACAACAACAACAATATCTGCTTTGCTTGTAATAGCAACTCGACCGACACGTTTGGAATTATATTATATCTTTGCTTGTTATGTTAAATTAGAAAAATTGGAGTCAATTAAAATTGTATATAAGAAATATGTTATTGTATAAAACTTATTTGTGAATTGAATTCATCATTTCATTAGAAATTGTGAAAATTGTATAACTTAAATTCATATGAATAATATTTCAAATTTTTTTGCCAATTTCACTCTTTCAATCTTATTATTATTATTACGATTTTAATGTTTATTAGTATTATTAGTTACTTAGTATTATTATTATTATTATTATTATTATTTTAAGCTACAAATATTTTAAAAAAACCTACCTATCTAAACGGGCCAACCCGCGGGTCGACCCGACCCGACCCGGGTTAGACCCTAAAGGGT
Organism: Hemerocallis citrina; assembly: GCA_017893485.1. NCBI lineage: Eukaryota > Viridiplantae > Streptophyta > Magnoliopsida > Asparagales > Asphodelaceae > Hemerocallis > Hemerocallis citrina. The sequence goes on from CM030361.1 coordinate 91,417,832, forward strand.
TCACGGGTTGGGCGGGCCGCCTAAATCAAGTTTGGGCCCGGCCCGTCTAAGTGGCCAAATCGGCCCGAGCCCGCCCAAGTCACGGGCCAACCCGGACGGGTTCAGCCCGGCCCGGCCCGTTCGACCCGTTTGCCATCCCTAAGGTGACCTCAGCGATTGGATCCGGTCCACAAATGGCTAACTCTTACCCCAAATTCAAAATTCCAACAGCTCACTCACTCTCTCTTTCCCTCTCTCTCATATTCCCAATAAATCCCATATGACCGTTATAGCTCCTCTCTCTCACTCTATCGTTCATAATCGCTCACTTCAATCCTCCGAAAAAGAACCCCCAAAATCCCTCAACAGAATTTCAAGAGATCGAGACGAGAAGAAACCATGGATGGGGAACCCAAAAAACTCTCAGCCCTTGAAGCGATCACCCAAGTATTCCAACGCCACTATATATATCTCTTCCTCTTTCGTTCTAATTTTTAGATTTGATTTTTTTTTTATTGTTTTTAAATGGGTTTTCGTTTCTGATTCTAATGGTATGAATCAGAAGCGAGGAGACTCCCGACTTCGAGGAAGAGCGCATCTTGCACATCATCCATGGAGGTCCAATGGGGGGAACCTTTAACTCCTCCCGAAAGGCCTTCATCAGGGAAGTCAATTCGGTGCTTAGCCTGCCCCCTCCCAAAGGTCTTGGAGTCCCAGTTACTTTCTCGAACGAAGATCTAGAGGGTGTCCGAACCCCCCACTGTGATGCACTAGTGATTAACCTCCACATGGCTAACTTCAAGGTAGAAAGGATTCTAGTGGATAATAGCAGTTCTGTCAACATCCTCTTCCTAGAGGCCTTCCGAGGGCTCAAATTATCACGGGACAGGCTCAAGCCCGCCGGTTAACACTCCATGGGTTCACGGGAGTGCCAGTGACGATCGAAGGTGTTATAACCCTCGACATAACCGCTGGCAAAACTCTTACTAGCCGAACGGAGCCAATGGATTTCATGGTTGTTGACATCCCAGCCACGTATAATATGATCCTAGGTCGACCAGGCCTAGTTGATTTAGAAGCCATCCCATCAGCTTACAACCTAAAAATGAAGTTCCCCACCAAGGCAGGCATAAGGGAAGTAAGGGGAAGTTAGGAGACGGCACGCAAATGCTATATGACCTCGACCGGAGGATCCGTCCTCTCCCTTGAGGCCCTTGAAATTCCCCAGGGGAATGCCCAGTCTATGTCGGAACCGGTAGACGAGCTGGAGGAAGTGCTCTTCTCGGAGCAAGATCCGACCCGCAAATTCTTCATCAGCAAAACCCTCCCCTCTGCCCTCTGTTCCGATATAGTCCAGTGTATAAAGAAGAATCGTGACCTCTTCGCATGGACAGCTGCCGACATGCTGGGGATTTCCGAAGATCTCCTCGTCCACCGTTTATGTGTCGCTCCGGGGTCTAGACCGGTCCAACAGAAGAGGCGTAAGTTCGCTCCTGAGCACCAGCAGGCCATAACGGAAGAAGTGGAGAAGCTCCTCAAAGCCCGGTTCATACAAGAGGTCAACTATCCGGAGTGGCCCTCCAATGTCGTGATTTTTAAAAAGGCCAATGGAAGTTGGATGATTTGCATCGACTTCACAGATTTGAACAAGGCATGCCCCAAGGATCCTTTCTCACTCCCCAGCATCGACACCTTGATCGACGCCACTTCGGACCATGAGCTGCTGAGCTTCATGGACGCCTTCTCCGGATACAACCAAATACGAATGTTCTCCCCAGATATCTCGAAAACATTCTTCGTCACAGATCAAGGTCTCTACTGCTGTAGAGTGATGCCTTTCGGGCTAAAAAATGCTGGTTCCACCTACCAACGCCTCGTCAATAATGTCTTCAAAAATCAAATCGGTCGGAACAGGGAGGTTTACGTCGATGATATGCTAGTAAAAAGCATCCATGGGTCCGACCATGTTGCCGACCTCCAAGAAGCCTTTGACGTATTAAGGAAGCATAACATGAGACTAAACCCGAATAAGTGTGCATTCGGGGTCTCATCGGGTAAATTCCTAGGCTTTATGGTCAGTCAGAGGGGGATTGAAGCCAACCCCGAGAAGATAAAAGCTATACTCAATATGGCTCCTCGTACAAATGTGAAAGAAGTGCAAAAGCTCACAAGACGCATCGCGGCTATAGGGCGCTTTCTCTCCAAGTCCGGGGAAAAATGTCTCCCTTTCTTCAAAGCCCTTAGGGGGGCTAGGGGCTTCGAGTGGGGCCAGCAGCAGCATGAGTTGTTCGACCAACTCAAAGCCTACTGTGTCAACCCCCCACTCCTTAGCAAGCCGACACCCGGGGAAACCGTTTACCGCTACCTCTCTGCCTCCGAACAAGCCCTCAGCATTGTCCTAGTGAGGGAAGAAGACAAGGCACAGAAACCTATCTACTATGCGAGCAAGGTCCTTAGAGATGCCGAGCTCCGCTATCCGAGATTGGAAAAGATAGCCTACGCCTTGGTTATGGCAGCCAGGAAGCTTCGTCCCTATTTTAAATCTCATTCGGTGGTCGTCCTTACCGACCAGCCGCTCTAGCAGGTTTTGTATAAGCCCGAGACCTCCGGACGTCTAATGAAGTGGTTAATCGAGCTAAGTCAACACGACATATCTTATCAGCCTCGAACTGCTATCAAGGCTCAAGCCCTAGCCGAGTTTATAGTAGAAAGCACGATCCTGGAAGTAAGTCAAGCGGCAAATGGGCCACCCATCAGGACGGTGTACGTAGATCACATTTTCTCGTGATCCGTGCTGTCATGCCTCAAGATTCGTGCAGGATCTTCTGATGGACGGTCCAGATTATGCCACGTCGCTCGGAATCCCAATCCGAGCGACTGGCCTTCCGAGCTGCTCATACGGAGAAAATGATGCCGAGCAGCAGGAGCCGTCTGATCGCCTCGTGATTCGTGCCCCGACCTGATGAGCAGCCCTGATTCAGCACGTGGCCAAGTGTAAGATCCACCGTCAGATGACTTCGGGATTCGTGCCACAATGTGATGGACGGTCCAGATTGCGCCACATCGCTCGGAATCACAATTCGAGCGACTGGCTTTCCGAGCTGCTCATACGGAGAAAATACTGCCGAGCGACACAGACCGTCAGATCACTTCGAAATTCGCATCGTAGTCAGATCAAGGTCCTAGATTAGTCCACGTCGCTCAACGCCGCCCCACCGTCCGATCGTTCGGAACCACGTGCCAACATCATAAATGGTATTAAAAATTTATTTTTTATTTATTAAATTCGAATTATTTATTCAAAATTGCAAAAAATTAAAAATTCAGAAAAATTAATAAAAAATTCCAAAAAATAATTATAAGTTCGGGAAAATATTTTTGAGCCCCAGGGAAAATAATTATTGCTTATAATAATTAATTAATGACCTCGAAAAAAAATAAAACGCCGCTTCGCAAAATTGAATAAATGATCTGAAAAATAACTAAAAAATCGAGAAAAATCGCCAAAAATCCAGGAGAACTCAAGAACAATCTTGAGTGCACCACCAACTCAGAAGAACATCATAATCCCTCGTTTAAATCCAAAATTTGGATATTTGACATTTAGAAATAAGAATTTGAGGTTGAAGCTGTAGTCGTTGAACCCAAAATATAGCTTTTTTGTTATTTTTTTAAAAAAAATGACGGACGATAGACGATGTTTCGTCATGTTTAAAATTTGATTTTAAATTTAAAAAAGTCACGGACGAGGAATCAAATATTATCCGAGAAAAAAAAACGAGATATCAAATTTCGTCTGAGCCTATTTAAAAAATTAAAATAGTTAAATCCTAATTTCCAAAAAAAAAAAAAAAAAAAAAAAACCCTCTATGTATCGTTGTACTGTAGGCTATAGCCATGGTCAGCAATTGGATCCGGTCCACGGTCCACAAATCAATCAAACGGCTAACTCTAACCCCCAAATTCAAAATTCGAACACATCTCTCTCTCTCTTATATATTCCCAATAAATCCCAAATGACCGTTAATAGCTCCTCTCTCTCTCTCTCTCATCTCTCTCTCTGTCTATCGTTCTTAATCGCTGACTTCAATCCTCCGAAAAAGAACCCCCAAATCCCTCAACAGAATTTCAAGGGATCGAGACGAGAAGAAACCATGGGCGAGGAACCCAAAGAACTCTCAGCCCTTGAAGCGATCACCCAAGTATTCCAACGCCACTGTATATATCTCTTCCTCTTTCGTTCTAATTTTTAGATTTGATTTTTTTTTTTTATTGTTTTCAAATGGGTTTTTGTTTCTGATTCTAATGGTATGATTAAGTACGGATCTTGACGTTTCTTTTTTGTGTGTTGTGAATCAGAAGATGGATAGACCTTGCCCGAGAATGTATAATGTCAAGAAATTGGTACAGGTTCGATCTTCAGTTGAATTAATGTGTACTTTATCTGATTTTGTTGATGGGTTTTTTGACTATTTCTTTTTTCTGGGTTGTAGTTGTCCTTTGTGATCAAGATGAGGATTGAGCCAATTCTTTGTGATCAAGATGAGGATTGAGCCAGTTCTTTGTGATCAAGATGATGATTTTGTTGTACTCGAGAGCGAGTCGATGGTTTCCTTCTTCGATCGCGAGTTCTTTTCCGTGCTTCAACTTCTTGGTATGGATATCATCCTACTACTTTTCCTTATCTAAATTCTTGAATTATTTGAATTCTTTAAGAGATGTATATGTAATTTTTTATTATGTTTGGTTTTGTTTTAGGGACCAAGTACAACAACTAACTGAAGAAATGCCAACACCAGACTACTGAAGCTTCAATTTTGCAGGCTGTTTGCGAGGAGTTGAGCAACCAGTGCATTCAAGAGTGCGAGCCGGAATATGAGGCATTGAAGAAGTACACTCCGGAGTGCTTGGAAAGACAGCGTTTGTACAATGAGATAATTGAACTTAAAGGGAATATACGGGTTTCTGTAGATGTCGGCCTTTTAAGTTCAGAAGATATGTTGAAGTATCATACTTCGGTGGTAGAATTTGACCAGTCTCAAGATCCGGAGTTGTAAGTTGTTTGCTCTGACCATTCAAAGAAACGGTTCAGATTTGTTAATGTTTTTTCGAAAAAGGAAGACAAGGTACAAATACAATGTTTATGTTATAGAGGGTTTCAATTTCTTGGTTTTTTTGCTTAAATAAGTCCAACATCTTTTTACCATCAGTATATCAATTTATATGTTTAATCCCTTAATTAGCTGCATATTTAGCTCCACATTGTGTAGATTATATGCTGAATAAGGTAGCTGATCTGCAATATAGAGCTATATTATTCGGTTAGTGTTATTAGTGTTTTTAAGTTCTTATAAAAGTTAACGTTACTCGTGTGTAATTTACGACAAAACCTGTGCTTATTAAATCAATCTCCTGATAACATTTTACATAAGTATGTTTAAATTAGAGAGTTCCTTTTTCTTCAATTAGGTTTTTAATGTATATAATACTGAAGCTAACCTATAGAGAGCTGGCCAAAATTGTTATTGTCATACACTTATTTGTTACCGGTTTCCAAAAATTAAGTTGATATAGGAACGCCTTTGGCTAGAAATCAATATTCTGTATCCATTTGTACTTGACTAGTTTGTTGAAAACGTTGTAGGGTCAGATATGAACCATTTGTTTAAGCTGTAATTATGTTAAACATGATTTCGTTAAAACTATGGAGATTAATTAGTTGATATGGTTCTTTTACTTTTTAGTTGTAGTTTTGCAACTCATGAGCATATTGCAAGTTGGGTTGCAACTAACCAAAAACACCCCATGCGAGTCAATTTTGAGGGACGGTAATTGAGTGAAGTTAAGTAATGAAACAAGTGTGCCGGAAATCAAATTGGTTTTATGTTCGATAGCGTGGTTCTAAAGAAGGGTATAAAATCTGTTTAAACAAAGTTTGAGCTTATTGTTTCTGGTTATGGGTTAAACGATGGTTTAGAAAGGGTCGCTCTATTCTTGTGAAAAAAGGGTATACAAGGGGTCAAAAAGGACATTAAACTGGTTCGGGGGTTTAAATGGGCTTTTTCTTAATCTGTATGTGAGTTCGGGGTTTGAATTTTTATCAAATAATGATCTTGGCCTGTTATATTTTGCATGTTTCCTCAACTTTACAATGAACTTGTGAACTATCAAATTTATTATTATTTGTGCATATGATATATCATATGAAGAGATTTTTAATATTTGACATTTTCCATATTTTTCACTTTATTTTTTAATACTTCTATATATTATCCTTCATTTTTCCTATTTCTAAATATTTTTTAATGGAAAAATAAAAAAATTGATATATTTTCGTTTAAACCTTGACACCTTGTTGAAACAGGGAAAAAACCAACGGTGCCTGGCTGTTCTGATCCCGTTTCTCTTTTTTGTAACCAACCATGTTTGATAGTTTGAAAGCTTTTATATGTACTAAAACAAGTGAGGAAAAGTCATGGAGGTGAAAAAATTCGCATTTGGTCTCACTGATCTCAATTAGGTTTGCAGTAGTCTCTAGGGAGATTATGTGACAGCTACTATCCTGATGCCTCCAGTATCACTGATACTGTATGCTATTTGCCCACCACAAATTTCAATTTTTTTGGATCCTTTCTGTTTCAGGAATAATATAACAAAATTCAAGCATGTTGTGGTGATTAAGAACATGTATAATGCAGTAGTAGGTAGTGTTAAACCAGTTAGAGATTGACATTCAAGACGAGGTCTAATGATACATTTTTTGGTTGATGACATTAGACTAGAATTGATGAGACTTGAGATGAGAGCATTTAATTAGATAAGGAGAGACATAAAGAGTGTAGGAATTAACATTTAGTGGATTACGGAGAAGAATGAGGGTGTATTTCTCATTGATGAAGAACTTTCAAACATATGTCACAGTGGTTTGATGACTTTCCTTTTAGACCTTTCTGCAATAGTAAATGTTATATGGGGACTATATTATTTTTTTGCATTAGTACTATCATCTGTGAATAATTAAATGCATGTCCTTGGAAACTGATCATTGCATATAAATTATCCTAAACATGACCACATTATCATCAAACTTTTCTTATGTCTGTTTGGTGATAGTACAAAACAATGGACTTAAATAGAAGTTGGGATGGAGAGACCTATCTGCTTAAGCTATTGGGTTAAGTTGGTTCTAAGCTATTCAGCTCTCGTTGGAGGCCCCAGAATATCTTTATATTAGGTATGGCTAAGAGAGTAAGATCTAACGTGTTACACCTTCATACTAGTTATGATTGGGGAGTTAGATCCAACTGGCAACTTTAGTTTGAAATTAGACTACGACATGTCTGCTTAAATTTTTGGGTCAGGTTGGTTCTCAAGTATATATTTTTAGCATATATATAAGAAAGATCATATTGAATTTCACATTCTAAAATGAACTTTTTACCTCTGTTTACTTGATGGGCTCTATTCCTTCCATTGAAGGATAATTGATTGTCATAGAGAGTACCATCATAGTCTCTCTTGTTTAACTATATTCATTTTCGGCTGTTTGTTTAACTATATTCATTTTCAGCTGTTCATTATTACCATCGATAAGTTCGTGAAATGTTTTTTTGCTTTAGTATATTGCACAGTTGCTATAGGTTATAAACATAAAGGAAACAATCACCAAACGAGGCATATATCTCTTGGACATTTTAGGGAAAACAGGAACTTATATTTTGTTATATATGCAGCATGATTATTAATATCTCTACTGAACCTTTTGGGAGCTACTACTCTATGAAATTACACTCTTCCACTTTGATGTATTGTTTCTGGTATGATCAGTAACCAGTTACATCAAATATAATTTGTCAACTTTTATTTTATCATAAAAAATGTCAATTTAGCTGCCATGAGTTTTGCTCCCAACGCTGTGTCATGTTTGTGTATGTCAATAGCACTTCATAATGTATTATTGATCTTATTAATCTTTCCAGGGGAGTAGTTTTGTTCTGGTGGAACTTCCTCCTTTGTTTTGCACTCAGAATTAGGTGGGAATTTTTTGCTTCTCAACACCTGGGATCTCCTAGCCAATCCTTATGCTGCTTGACCATTGTTAGTGATTTTTTATTATCCTTGTTGTGATATAACCGATAAATCTCAAATCAACCAAATTTGATAGCCATTGTAGGTCCAATGGAGAAACATTTTATTTCTAAGCCAAAGATTCCCTTGAATACTATTTTGGAGTAAATAAAATTTATTTTGTGCCACATCAAAATTTATTTTTCTTATACTTGCTTACATCTGATGAATATTTTTGGCTAATAGTTTGGTTTGTCTTTATTGTATGTTACCCAGGTTCTTCATAACATTGCTGTGGCTGAGTGCTTCTGTGATGGTTGTTCTGATCCAAGGAAATTTCTTGATGTGCTCAACAAAGTCAAGGTCAGTTGCCTATGTCTATAGGTCATGCATATCTTGCCTAAAGATTGGCTGTCTTTGCATCTATTTCTCATGTTATTTCTTTTCTGCTTGCTGTGTCAGTTAGGTCATTGATTGTGAGATTTTTTTTGGGATAGATAAGGAATTTTTTAGGAATTAAAATTTAGTGGATTACAAGAAGAATGAGGGTGTATTTCTCATTGATGAAGAACTTTCAAACATATGTCACAGTGGTTTGATGACTTTCCTATTAGACCTTTCTGCAATAAGTTCAAAATGACTTTTCCATATAATAAATGCAAATTGATTCGGAGTATGATCCGTGAGTTATCTTGTAAAATTGTTATATCCCTTTTCTGTATTAATTTTTCGACATGTACCATGGATTTGTCCGTTCAAGGATATCCCTTTGTTGAATAAATATTTTAAGTATGTACTATAGACTTCACTAGAACTTACAGTTGATATTTATTATCATATACAGTTGATGCTAGGAACTAATTTTTTTTTTTATGTATTGATTTTTAGGAATAGGGAATTTACCATCGATGCCCCACTAACAACCTTCATTAACCAATCTGGCATCGCTCTCTCTCTCTCTCTCTTTCACTTGATTAAGTGAATGTATTCTGTATTGATTTATAGTTTCTACTTGAATAAGTAATTTTTCTCTGATGTCCCAAATTTGGAGTGAAAATCTCTTAATAGCATGCATCTAAAATCTCCTAATATTCTATAGGCAGAGCTGTGTGATGGAATTTTTCTGTTGGGAAATCATATTCGTCTATTTGGCACAAAAAATTCAGAGAAACTTATGATTTACGATTAAACATTGTCTGAAAATTTGGTATTGGTATCAAGCTTCAACCTGTGATTTATTGGCAGTGTGAGAGAAATCAGCTGGGAGTAGTCTCCAGTTGTGTGATTAATAGTCCATTCTATGCTAGCTACATGGTCTGGATGTTAATTAGATGTACTTCTAAGTTGAGGGAGTTTCGATGTAATTTTTTTTTAAAATTTTTAATCTGTACTTTTCAGAAGAGTTAGTTAATTACAAGATTTTGCCAATGTTTAATATACCTCTCCTTGTTCTTTATTTTTTGAACCAAACTTGACACTCAATTTTAACACACTTCTATCCATCCATATCAACTCATCATTAGGAATCTGGGATGATGTTTGTGTTAGGAACAAAGGAGGCACTATATATTCAATGCTGATAAGAAGAAAACAGAAACAAAGAAGCAGAAGGTTGGTTATAAATGGTTAAAAAGTCTCTGAACATTATAGGATCTTGACATCTTTTGCTTATTGTCTGGCTGCTTATCAGCATGCATGTTTTTTGCACAGAGAAGGAACTACCTATACAGTATGGCCGGTATTTGAAACCATGCATTAACTATCTTTCTCTTTTTCTAAAATCTGATATGTGAGAGCTATAAATCTGGTAATGAAGAAAGTGGCAAAGTGCTGTGTATTCACAAAATAACGAAATGCCCATGAGCTAAAGGGAAAGTTTAAGAGGACACTATATGACTTACTAGGCTTTATGATTCCCTGTGTTTGGCAATTTCGAAACATGTCTAGAAATGGGGTTAGCTGAAATGCATATAATGTCATGTTCTTGATTATTCTATTCAACAAATAATTAAGCTTGTTCTCTTATCTCTTATGGACAGGTGCTACGATGGCAAAGAATAAAGGAAAGATTTCAACTGCCATCGAATAAAGAAAAGATTTTAACTCGGAGGTGGAGACAGGAGGGAGAGGTATCGAGGAGAGTAAGCTTTGAAAATTGTGAACATATGAAAGGAACTACTAATGGGGCAAGGACCAATTGTATTGGTTGAGTAATCATTAAGGAATTTGTTCGGTGGACCAATTGTATTGGATGAGTAATCATTAAGGACTTTGTTCGGTCTTTAGTTTTGCTGCTGCTGCTGCCGGGGCGCGACTATGTTTTTCATAATATCGTTTACTCATTTTTGTGGGGCATCGACAGTCGCTTTTTGACACTTTTGTATGCATTAAGCTCGGAGTGAAGTTTGGCAATGAGGTCGAGCTTGGAGTTGTGGAGAGCTCGCCGACGGGTTTGGTAGAGCTTGTTGACGGGGGAGGAGGGCTCGAGCTCGAGCTCGGCGACGACTGAGGGGTCGGCGAGGAGAGGAGATCGATGGGAGGGAGATTGGCAAGCTCATCGAAGGAGGGAGAGCTCGGAGACAACGGATTTGAGCGAGCTCGGCGAACGAGGCAAGGAGGTCAGAGTTCGACGATGGAGATGTGTGAATTCTACAGTGGGTTCGGAGCTCGGCGAGAGTGATGGGACGAAGAAGAAGATGGGTTCTCTTCGCTTGGGTGGCGAGGAGAAAAGCTCGAGGTAGAAGTGGTAGCTCGTCATGGAAGGACTCGCGACGTGGAGGTCACGAGGGTGACGATGACTTGGCCGAGGTTCGAGGTAGAAGAGGGAGCTCGGCGTTGTGGAGAGCGAAGCTCGATGGCCTAAGGAGTTTGGAGAGGGAGCAGGCATGGGGTTTCGTTTTTTGCGCCAAATCCTGATGGAGAAGGGGACAGGCTTCGGTTCGGGTTTGGGTCCAAACGGGCTCCGACCCGACCCGTTAAACCCTCCCTAACTCCCTTCTTTCTTTCTTCTTGTTTTTTGGTGGTTGTTGTTTGTTCGGCGAATCCGAGCTGTTGATCGTGATTGTGGGGTAGTACACAAATGAGGCTAAAACAGTCAAATACAAATTTTCAGGAAAGAAACTGGAAATAGTGGACAGTGGACATAGTCGACAAAATAAAGGAAACAAAAAGTTTCACGAAAACGGCCGAAAACTGTGGACCACATAGCCCACACATGAGACTAAAAAGTATAATACAAAATTTTACGAAAATGGCCGGAAACTGTGGACTGTATTCCACAAAATAAGGTCAAAAACAGTAAAATAAAAAATCTCACGAAAGTGATCGAAAATAGTGTACTATATAGCCCACAAATGATGCCCAAACAGGCAAATACAAAATTTTCACGAAAACGGGCGGAAACTGTGGCCTATAACCCACAAAATGAGGCCAAAATAGTAAAACACGAAATATCAAGAAAGTGATCGAAAATAGTGTACATGAATGTTACCGAAAAATGAGGAAAATAAAAAATCTCACGAATGTTACCGAAAAATGTGGACTATAGCCCACAAATGATACTAAAACAGTCAAATACAAAATTTCACGAAAACGGCCAGAAACTGTAGACTATATATATAACCCACAAAATGAGGCCAAAATAGTACAATACGAAATCTGAAGAAAGTGAACGAAAACTGTGTACATGAAATGAGGGAAATAAAAATTATCACGAAAGTTGCCGAAAACGGTATCCCACAAATGAGGCTAAAATAGTCAAATAAAAATTTTCAGAAAACAAACGGAAATTGTGGAATATATAACCCACAAAATGAGGCCAAAACAGTAAAATACGAAATCTCATAAAATTGATTGAAAACAATGTACTATATAGCCCACAAAATGAGGGAAATAAAAAATTTCACGAAAGTGAACGAAAACTGTGGACTAGCCCACAAATGACGCTAAAAAGTCAAATACAAATTTTCACGAAAAAAACTGGAAACTGTAGACTAGCCCAAAAAATGAAGGAAATAAAAAATCTGACGAAAATGGCCGGAAACTGTAGACTAGCCCACAAATGAGGCTACAACAGTCAAATACAAAATTTCACGAAAAAATGGAAACACTGGACATGGCCCACAAAATGAGGGAAATAAAAAATCTCACAAAAATTGCCGAAAACTGTGGACTAAATACAAAATTTCACGAAAACGGCCAGAAACTGTGGACTGTACCCACAAAATGAGGTCAAAAACAGTAAAATAAGAAATCACATGAAAGTGATCGAAAATAGTGTACAACCCACATAATGATCGAAAATAGTGTACAGCCCACAAAATGAGGGAAATAAAAATTCTCATGAAAGTAGCCGAAAACAGTGGACTCTACTTCACTTTTGCTATGAGCCAAACAATCGCCAAGAAAGTGATCGAAAACTGTGTACTAGAGCCCACAAATGAGGCTAAAATATTTAAATAAAAAATTTCACGAAAACGAACGGAAACTATGGAATATAACCCTCTAAATGAGGCCAAAACAGTAAAATACGAAATCTCATAAAATCGATCGAAAACAATGTATTATATAGCCCGCAAAATGAGGGAAATAAAAAATCTCACGAAAGTGGCAGAAAACTGTGGACAAATACAAATTTTCACATAAACGGCCAGAAACTATGGAATATATAAGGTCAAAACAGTAGAATTGAATACGAAATCTCATGAAATTGATCCAAAACAATGTACCTACAAAATGTTGGAAATAAAAAATCTCACGTAAGTGCCCGAAAACAATGGACTATAGCTCACAAATGAGGCTCAAACAGTCAAATACAAAATTTTCACGAAAACGGGCGGAAACTGTGGCCTATAACCCACAAAATGAGGCCAAAATAGTAAAATATGAAATCTCAAGAATGTGACCGGAAACTGTGTAATATAGCCCACAAAATATGGGAAATAAAAATTCTCACGAAAGATGCCGGAAACTATGGACTACACAGCCCATAAATGAGGGTAAAATAGTCAAATAAAAAGTTTCATGGAAACGAACGGAAACTGTGGAATATAACCCACAAAATAAGGCCAAAATAGTAAAATACGAAATCTCATGAAATTGATCGAAAACAGTGCACTATATAGCCCACAAAATGAGGGAAATAAAAAATCTCACGAAAGTGGCCAAAAACTGAGGACAAATAAAAAATTTCACATAAACGCCGAAAACAGTGGAATACAAAATTTTCATGAAAACAGGCGGAAACTGTGGCCTATATAACCCTCAAAATGAGGCCAAAATAGTAAAATACGAAATCTCATGAAAGTGATCGAAAATAGTGTACAGCCCACAAAATGAGGGAAATAATAAATCTTACGAATGTGGCCGAAAACTGTGGATTATAGCCCACAAATGAGGCTAAAACAGTCAAATACAGAATTTCACGAAAAAACTGGAAATAGTGGACTATAGCCCACAAAATGAGGGACATAAAAATTCTCACGAAAACAGCCAAAAACTGTTGACTGTAACTCACAAACTGAGGCCAAAAATAGTAAAATACGGAATCTCATGAAGGTGATCGAAAATAGTGTTCGGCAACAATTATGTAACCCTTTCTTATCCTGTGCATATCCCACGAAAACACAGCGGACCGCTCAAGGAATTAACTTATTGCGTTCATGTTAATGAAGATGAACAAATGCAACACACTCAAACATGCGAGGTGGCAAGTTGACGACTTTTGGTGCATTCACAGCTTCAGTTAATACGTGAAATGGTGTGAGAAAGTTTAGGATACTAGAGGGAACTCGGTTGATTAAGTATGCAGAAGAAGCAAGGGCTTCCCCCCAATAAATGAGTGACATATTTCCATGGAGAAGAGAAGCACAGACCACCTCGAGCAAGTGTCTATTTTTTCTTTCTGCAATCTCATTCTGTTGAGGTGTATATGAGCATGTAGTCTGGTGAACAATGTCGTGTTCCACCAAATATTGTTGCAGATTCAAACTCAGGCACTCTCCGCCATTATCACTCCTAAGATCTTGAATCTGTGATTTATACTGAATCATAACATGCTTGCGAAATTTTTAAAACAAGCCACTAACTTCACTTTTCGACTTCATCAAACAAATCCAGGTCATACGAGTACAGTCAGCAATAAATGTCACAAACCATTTGGCACCTCCAAATGTAGTGGTAACATTAAAATTAATAAAATCTTGTTTGTGAATAACCATAATTTTAGTGGAATGTCATGGTTTATCTGTTTCATATGCTTCACTTCGTAGTATTTCTTGCAATATTTGTAATTCTGAAAGTAAATTATTCGCATCAATATTAGACATCTCACCATGTTTCAAAGCATTTTCAAGTTGCGTACAACAATTTTTAATTTCATCATCAGCCAATGAAACTAACAGTGATGCATCAAATAAGAAGCCATATATAGATTCAAAAATTTGCATTTGTTCAAATCTACTCTTCAATTGAGAAAGAGCAATATCAACTAAAACAAAAAAAATAATCAGTTGTAAAATTTCCTTGAGCAGATTGTTGTTCTCTATCCGTATCAGGAATCTAGACCGGGTTATCCGTTTTATTTCTAAATAGATACGACATCAAATCTGCTTGAGAGGTCAATGATTATAAGAAACTAGTGTGTACACAAGTTACAAATATATTTATTCATTTGAGTCGTATCTCTTAACCTCTAGTATTATATCAGTATAAATAGTTTGATTAGTATTACTCTTACCAATTTAGAGTACAACTGAACAAGTGCGAAAAAATACATGATACTAAAAATATAAATTCGAATATTTACTTCGATTATAATTTTATTTTGATCCAATTACTTTAATTTTTCAAAACAAAAATAAAGTTAGATTTTCGGCAACAATTATGTTGATGCCGGGGGAAAAAAAAATTGGGACCCCATTTTGATTTGTCTGGCTCCGGAAGGATATTTCGATGTCCTTGATATCGTCGGGGTACATCCGTGTCGACCCCGGATTCTTGAAGGAGACAGGGGGAAACTCGAGCCCCGGTCGGGGCGCATACTCATCCTGTGGAGGGGGGCTGTCCGGAATACTTAGCACCCTCTTCTTCCGACGGGGACGAGCCTTCTTCTAAAATACAATTATACAATAATCATTGGATAAAATTTTGAATAAGAAACTAGTGTGTACACAAGTTACAAGTATATTTATTCATTTGAGTCGTATCTCTTAACCTCTAGTATTATATTAGTATAAATAGTGTAGTATGATTATTGATTAGTATTACTCTTACCAATTTAGAGTACAACTGAACAGTTGTGAAAAAATACATGATACTAAGAATATAAATTCGAATATTTACTTCAATCATAATTTTATTTTGATCCAATTACTTTAATTTTTCAAAACAAAAATAAAGTTAGATTTTCGACAACAATTACTAGGGAAACCTTGGTCATTTGTCAATCGTATATGAATATACAAGTTACATATGAGTCGTTAAGAGATACGACTCAAATGAATAAATATACAAGTTACAAGTATATTTATTCATTTGAGTCGTATCTCTTAACCTCTAGTATTATATCAGTATAAATAGTGTAGTATGATTATTGATTAGTATTACTCTTACCAATTTAGAGTACAATTATTAGTCCACACAGTTGAATTAATGTTTTTGAATCGCTGGAATCATTTTTGTTATTTGATTATACCTGATATTGTAATTTAGTTGGTTGTGTTTTTGAATTGATTTTAATGTACAGTTTAGATTGAGATTTATGCTTTGTATTGGTGTAAAATTATTGGGCTTTCTTGATTTTAGAGATCATACTGCATAAATGTGCTTAACCTAGGCCAATACGAACGATCAATTCTAAACAAGGTTTTGTAAGTAATTACTAGAATTGTGCTCTTCTAGGCATGAAGTTAGTTAGGTTCCTCGCATATGTTGGCTTCTATCTTATTCTTTTTAAAAATATTATTTATAATTTAATATTTGTGTTATTTAGCCCACAAAATGAGGGAAATAAAAAATCTCACGAAAGTGGCTGAAAACAGTGGACTATAGCCCACAAATGATGCTCAAACAGTCAAATACAAAATTTTCACGAAAATGGGCGGGAACTGTGGCCTATAACCCACAAAATAAGGCCAAAATAGTAAAACACGAAATCTCAAGAAAGTGATCGAAAAAAGTGTACGCCCACAAAATGAAGAAAATAATAATCTTACGAATACGACCGAAAACTGTGGACGCCTACAAATGAGGCTAAAACAGTCAAATACAAAATTTCACGAAAAAAACTGAAAATAGTGGACTGTAATTCACAAAATGAGGCCAAAAATAGAAAAATACGGAATCACATGAAAGTGATCAAAAATAGTGTACTGTGGAATATAAAACAGTCAAATACAAAATTTCACGAAAACAACCGAAAACTGTGGACTATATATATATAACGGTGGACTATAGCCCACAAATGAGGCTAAAACAGTCAAATAAAAAATTTCACGAAAACAAACGGAAACTGTGGAATATAACCCACAAAATGAGACCAAAACAGTAAAATACGAAATCTCATAAAATTGATCGAAAACAATGTACTATATAGCCCACAAAATGAGGGAAATAAAAAATCTCACGAAAGTGAACGAAAACTGTGGACTAGCCCACAAATGACGCTAAAACAGCCAAATACAAATTTTCACGAAAAAAACTGGAAACTGTAGACTAGCCCAAAAATGAGGGAAATAAAAAATCTGACGAAAATGACGGAAAACTGTGGACTATAGCCCACAAATGAGGCTAAAAAAGTCAAATACAAAATTTCACAAAATGAGGGAAATAAAAAATCTCACGAAAGTGGCCAAAAACTGTGGACTATATATAGCCCACAAATGAGGCTAGAACAGTCAATTACAAAATTTGACGAAAAAATGGAAACACTGGACGTAGCCCACAAAATGAGGGAAATAAAAAATCTCACAAAAATGGTCGAAAACTGTGGACTAAATACAAAATTTCACGAAAACGGCCGGAAACTGTAACCCACAAAATGAGGTCAAAAACAGTAAAATAAGAAATCTCATGAAAGTTATCGAAAATAGGGTACTATAGCCCACAAAATAAGGGAAATAAAAAATCTCACGAAAGTGGCCGAAGACAATGGACTAGCCCACAAATAATGCTAAAACAGTCAAATACAAAATTTTACGAAAATGGTCAGAAACTGTGGGCTATACCCACAAAATGAGGCCAAAATAGTAAAAAACGAAATCTCAAAAAAGTGATCGAAAACTGTGTACTTCCACAAAATGAGGGAAATAAAAATTCTCACGTAAGATGCCGAAAACTGTGGACTACAGCTCACAAATGAGGCTAAAATAGTCAAATAAAAAATTTCACGAAAACGAACGGAAACTATGGAATATAACCCACTAAATGAGGCCAGAACAGTAAAATACGAAATCTAATGAAATTGATCAAAAACAATGTACTATATAGCCCACAAAATGAAGGAAATAAAAAATCTCACGAAAGTTGTAGCGCCCCAAATTTCTAATATAATATCTTAGAAAATACGTGGCTCAATCCCAGCATCAACTTCAATGTAACATTAAACACAACCAACACCAATAAAATTTTTCCAACTTTTATTACAATAATCCTTTACACAGCACAACGGAATTTAAAAACATCTCAATTTACAAACTCTTTCTTTTATTTACAACACAGTCTTATTACAACACTGTTCTTACAAATTTACACAAACTCCATTAAATTAATTTATCTCAAAACTATCTCAAGCATCCAAACCTCCAAACTCTAAGCAACAACCTGCAACACATGAGGCTAGAGATGATCCCTAACCCTCAAAACTAAACGGGTCAGCCATAAACGATGTGAGTGGCATAAAAGCAAACAACATAAATAAACATTAAGCAAGGATTCTTAAACAACATGTAATAAACCAAAATACATAAATTATGAAGTAGCAAGAAATATAAACAACAAGTGATACTAAACTAAGTGTCAAGTGTAGAAAATAGGAAATCCACATGCATGAAAACCAAGTCAAGAAAACACAATTTCTATATGCGAACTCTCTAATGCGTACTTGTCGAAGTCTATGCATCCTACTCTACAGAGGTTCGGTGCAAGCCCTTAACGTCTCCACTTCATAGGGTTCAATCCCCCGCTATGCAACTAATCCTATCACGATGACTACTACGAGATAAAGATAAACGGTGAATATTAGCCTATGCTCGATAATTCCAGAGATGAATCCCACACTGCAGGTAGTTTACCTGGATAATTCCAGAGACCATCCCACACCGAAACATTGACACATCATCACACGAAAACCACATGTGCGTCGCCTCGACTCCGATAATTCTCGGGATCAATCCCACACCACAAGTAATTACCGTGATAATTCTGGAGATAAATCCCACACCACAAGTAATCTACCGTGATAATTCCGGAGATATATCCCACACCACAAGTAATCTACCGTGATAATTCCGGAGATTAAATCCCACACCGAAAGCCATACTGAGGTACTTGACCCGTGTTCTCGTTCATCATATCACCACTAGTGCCTGTCCTTATTATTTTTGGGTTACTTAATTACTCAACGAATCTCCTAGAGTTGGTGTACCCTACCGGACTTAACTCAAAACTGAACAACTAAAATGCCTCAACAGGCCTCAACAAAAGAACTCAACGCCGGTATACTAGGTCACACACATCCTCTAGAGACCCAAACTCAATGTCTAGACCAACTTTCCACCATAAATAGCTCAACTGAATATCTTAAAATCATATGCTTAACAGAAGACAAAGTATAGACTAAAATATTTGAAGACTAATCATTTGGAAGAACATTCAAGTTTATGAAAACTCATCAGTACCAGTCGACTTATTACTGTAGTAAGTCGACTGTCCAGAGGGAAAATATCCATGATTTTAAGAAAATAAGTTAAGTAATATAAGTTAACTTATAAAAGTCATAAGTTGACTTACCAGATCATAAGTTGACTTATAAAAACATAAGTCGACTTACCAGATCATAAGTTGACTTATAAAAACATAAGTCGACTTACCAGAGAGAAATTCCAGAAATCTTTAAGAAAATATTCTAAGTGTTATAAGTCGACTTGCAAAGTCATAAGTCGACTTAAAAGAGAATATAAGTCGACTTAAAAGGTCATAAGTCGACTTACTAGAGGAAAATCTACGATAACTTTGAAAAATAAATTCTAAGTGTACCAGTCGACTGAAAAGGGTCTAAGTCGACTGTCCAGAACGAATTTTCAAGAAAACTAAAGATACAGCAGCAGTGTCGTGCCAGTCGACTGATAGGTCTGCCAGTCGACTGTTGGCCTACAGTCTGCATAGTTTTGGTTGATCATGATAATCAAAATTAGAGTTTACCAAAAGAAATCATTGTTTACTAAAATAATTTGTATTTCAATAGAAACGACCGTCTCAAAGTATTCTCAGATCGGATACATTACTCAAAACATCCAATATCTCAAAACTCAAGTTCTCATGTTCTAAATTCCTAATTCTTCCATTAGGATTTCTCAATACTGAATTTCTTTCACAACTCATAACCAAGATCTGATTTGTAAACACAAGATCCAGATGCTCACCCATCCGATCATAACCATACTCAAATCTTAAACATGCTTTCTAGCAACACAATTTTATGAACCAAGATCTACTCAACATTCTTAGATTTCACATACATGGTACAAACAACAACCTTTACATCGTTCTCATGCAAAATACTAAAAAACATACATGCCAAACAAACAACACAACAATCGTTCACATAAATCAAACCACAAAACAAATTTCGTATTACTCACAAAACAAAATAAAACAAAACAATCACTCACAAACAAAGTAAAACAAAACAATATCACTCACAAACAAAGTAAAACAAAACAATATCACTCACCTTGGAAACGACGAGATCCAACAATAAAGTCTCTCCTTTGCGAGATCCAAAACTTCTGTAATACCCTGATTTTTCAAATATATGAAAGATTATTTATTTTTATATATGGTGTGCACGTGTAGTACTTTGACTATTATTTGTAACATGATGAGTAAGAGCATTGTTTTTAAAAAGTATTTTTTTTTCCTAAAGCCCAAATGTTAATTTACTTATTTATTTCTAAAATAATTATCTTGGCCCAATTAATTTAAGCCCATGAATTTAATCTTTTATTATTTTCTACAACTTGTAATGTGTAGCATCTCTTTTTTTTAGACTTGTCATTGTGTACAAGTTCTTGTAGGGTGATTTGTGCATACACGTGCATGTTGCATACACGTGTAGAACACACTCTTTTGTTGGCCGGATTGGGTAGAGAAGTGGGTGAGAGTTGTGGGTGGTTATTTAGGGTGTGGGTGGTTATCACAACTCCCTAGTGCATCCTAGCCCTTGATCCAATAACCATTTACTGAATCCTAGCCCTCCATCTCACTCCATTTGGTGTATAAATACCCCCCCCCCCCCCTCTCATCCATTGTTCCTTACACTAAGATTATTTTATAAGATTATTATTGTGAGAGAGTTGGGTGTGGAGACCGGGCATCATCCTCTGGAGATCTGCGGCAAGGAGCAAGGAGCAAGGAAGGTGCGTTGCATTAAGGAGCTTTTCTGGACTTCGATTACTTCGTCAATAAGGTGGGTGTTTCTCAGGACTTCTAAAGTAGAAAATGTGCCATGTTTGTGATGATTGCTATTATGCTTATGAGCAGTAAATTCAAACATACTAGAATTGCTTGAGTATGTTTACGATGATAATTGTGGAAGACTAATAGTGAAATAATGGCACTGTAAACAGTGATGAATTGGGTTTGTACAGTCGACTGTCGTTGGATAAGTCGACTGGTACGAGACATTCGTTACATATTTTGTTAGAAAGTTTCGTTGACATATATGTGTACAATTAGAATGAAGTAGTAAAGCTAACTCATATCCTTCATGGTGTACATGACTGAGGAGACATGAACATATGGAAAAAGAACTAGCAATGATTAATAAAATTAAGAATGACCTGTGCAGTCGACTGATGTTATGAACAGTCGACCGATGCATTGATGAATGCTCCTGTAGATTCCATGAAATGAGATATTTCCATTGTGTTGTCCTAGTATAATAAATTGAGATTAATATTTCATCTCTGCAAGAAAGTTATGAACAAATGTAAAAGCATGTTTAAACACTTCCTTGAAGAAAAACACAATATTAGTTACTTGAGATTCCATGTTATGATGTTACTGAACAGTTAAGAAATTTGTGGTTATGAAACATGAATGTATGTACATTGTAAATTGACTCCATGATGCATGTGCGTGTAAGAACTGTTGGGAAGATGATCCCTTAATTTGAATTATGAAACCGTCCAGTCGACTTAATGTGAGTATCAAGTCGACTGAGCTGAACATAGAAATGTACTGTTAAAGACCCGGGACAGACGACTGATTTATTGACAGTCGACTGTCCTGTGAATTACATTTTGAACATAAAAAGCTGCGGAACAGCCGACTGGCCATGTGCACAATCACAACACGACATCATCAAGATTTTTCCCCTTTACTTTATTTATCATGTGAACAAGTTTGTGATCTGTTAAGAAATGAGAATCGTTATACTGTTTCTGGCATAGAGAGGATGGCCATGTATAACTATCGTCGGTTGAATAAACTGACGTACCCACAGTTTTGTATGCAGGATAAATTGCATGTTAAAGAGGAATGGATGCATAAAGATTTTACCATGTTGTTGTACATTTATGTAAATGTTGTAAATTTTTACTTCCGCTGTGTAATGTAAATGTAATATATGATGTAAACTCTGATGTAAAGTGAAAAGTTTAAATTCCTTGTAAAGTTGCACTGAAGAAAGTGAAAAGATCCTGTAGAACATCTCGAATTCAGTGTATTTGGGATTCGGGGCGTTACAATTTCCTCTTGCTCTTCCAAAACAAATCACAAAAATCTATATTGTGCAGCGAATGACGGCTGCAAATTTCCCTTTAAATATCCGGAAAGGAGTTTAGGGTTTTACCCACTTTGCAAAATAATCCCTTCAAAATACAACTTTATATATATAGCTCTATTCTTGGAAATTCAATAAAATTCATTTAAATTAGGCTTTAAAAGTAAAATATAACCCTAAATCTCAACCGGTACTGTTCAAAACATCCAGAAAGTACATTTTACATTTTAACCCCCTAAAAATGACAAATTTGCAAAAAGGTCATTCTTTTCTCAAAATTTGCAAATGGTTCCAATTAATTTCAGAAAAATCTGGAAAAATACTAAATAAATCCAAAATATTAAATAATGATTTTTCATGAAGAAAACTTGACTTTCAAACTTCTCAAGAAAGTATTTGCACGTGTTTTGCACGTGTAAAAAGATAAATTTTTCTGAAAATATTCATAAATTCTCCAAAAATCATTTTAGTCATTTATAAACCTTTAAAAATAATATTTTAAAAATACGGGGTTCTACAAAAGTGGCCGAAAACTGTGGACAAATACAAATTTTCACATAAACGACTAGAAACTATGGAATATAACCCACAAAATAAGGCCAAAATAGTAAAATACGAAATCTCATAAAATTGATCCAAAACAATGTATTATAGCCTACAAAATGATGGAAATAAAAAATCTCACGAAAGTGACCGAAAACAGTGGACTATATAACCCACAAATGAGGCTCAAACCGTGTCAAATACAAAATTTTCATGAAAACGGGCAGAAACTGTGGCCTATATAACCCACGAAATGAGGCCAAAATAGTAAAATAAGAAATCTCATGAAAGTGATCGAAAACAGTGTACTAAAGGCCACCAAATGAGGAAAATAATAAATCTTACGAATGTGGCCGAAAACTGTGGACTATAGCCCATAAATGAGGCTAAAACAGTCAAATACAAAATTTCACGAAAAAAATGGAAACACCCACAAAATGAGGGACATAAAAATTCTCACGAAAGTGGCCGAAAACTAAGAACTATAGCTCACAAATGAGGCTAAGAAAGTCAAATACAAAATTTCACAAAAACAGCCGGAAACTGTGGACTGTAACTCACAAAATGAAGCCAAAAATAGTAAAATACAGAATCTCATGAAAGTGATAGAAAATAGTGTACTATAGCCCACGAGATGAGGGAAATAAAAATTCTCACGAATGTTACCGAAAACTGTGGACTATATATAGCCCACAAATGAGGCTAAAACAGTCAAATATAAAATTTCACGAAAACGGTCGGAAACTGTGGACTATTACCTACAAAATGATGCCAAAACAGTAAAATACGAAATCTCAAGAAATCGATCGAAAACAGTGTACTATAGCCCACAAAATGAGGAAAATAAAAAATCTCATGAAAGTGGCTGAAAACTGTGGGCTATAGTCCACAAATGATGCTAAAACAGTAAAATACAAAATTTCACGCAAATGGCCGGAAATCTACAAATTAAGGCCGAAATAGTACAATACCAAATCTGAAGAAATTGATCGAAAACTGTGTACTATATAACTCACAAAATGAGGCAATTAAAATTTATCACAAAAGTTGCAGAAAACTGTGGACTATAGCCCACAAATGAGGCTTAAACAGTCAAATAAATTTTTTTACCAAAACGAACGGAAACTGTGGAATATAACCCACTAAGTGAGGCCAAAACAGTAAAATACGAAATCTCATGAAATTGATCGAAAACAATGTACTATATAGCTCACAAAATGAGAGAAATAAAAAATCTCTCGAAAGTAGCCGAAAACTGTGGACGCCTAAAAAATGAGGGAAATAAAAATTCTCACGAAAGATGTTGAAAATTGTGGACTACATAGCCCATAAATGAGGCTAAAACAGTCAAATAAAAATTTCACGAAAACGAACGAAAACTGTGGAATATAACCCACAAAATGAGGCTAATATAGTAAAATATGAAATCTCATGAAATTGATAAAAAATAGTGTACTATAGCCCACAAAGTGAGGGAAATAATAAATCTTACGAATGTGACTGAAAACTGTGGACTATAGTCCAAAAGTGAGGTTAAAAGAGTCAAATACAAAATTTCATGAAAAAAACTGGAAACAATGGACTTTTAGCCCACGAAATGAGGGACATAAAAATTCTCACGAAAGTAGTCGAAAACTGTGGACTGTAGCCAACAAAGGAGAGTAGAAAAGCCTAATACAAAATTTCACGAAAACGGCGGGAAACTGTGGAATGTAACCCACAAAATGAGGTCAAAAATAGTAAAATAAGAAATCTCATAAAATTGATCGAAAACAATGTACTAGATAGCCCACAAAATGAGGGAAATAAAAAATCTCACGAAAGTGAACGAAAACTGTGGACTATAGCCCACAAATAACGCTAAAACAGTCAAATACAAATTTTCGCAAAAAAAACTGGAAAATGTAGACTAGCCCAAAAACTGAGGGAAATAAAAAATCTGACGAAAATGGCCGAAAACTGTGGACTATAGCCCACAAATGAGGGTAAAAAAGTCAAATACAAAATTTCACAAAATGAGGAAAATAAAAAATCTCACGAAAGTGGCTGAAAACTGTGGACTATATAGCCCACAAATGCGGCTAAAACAGTCAAATACAAAATTTCACGAAAAAATGGAAACACTAGACCACAAAATGAGGGAAATAAAAAATCTCACAAAAATGACCAAAACTGTGGACTAAATACAAAATTTTACGAAAACGGCCGAAAAATGTGGACTGTAACCCACCAAATGAGGTCAAAAATAGTAAAATAAGAAATCTCATGAAAGTGATCGAAAATAGTGTACAAAATGAGAGAAATAAAAAATCTCACGAAAGTGGCCGAAAACAGTGGACTAGCCCACAAATGATGCTAAAACGGTCGAATACAAAATTTCACGAAAATGGTCAGAAACTGTGGACTATACCCACAAAATGAGGCCAAAATAGTAAAATACGAAATCTCAAGAAAGTGATCGAAAACTGTAGCCCACAAAATGAGGGAAATAAAAATTCTCACGTAAGTTGCCGAAAACTGTGGACTACAGCCCACAAATGAGGCTAAAATAGTCAAATAAAAAACTTCACGAAAACGAACGGAAACTATGGAATATAACCCACTAAATGATGCTAAAACAGTAAAATATGAAATCTCATAAAATTGATCGAAAATTATGTACTATATAGCCCACAAAATGAGGGAAATAAAAAATCTCACGAAAGTGGTCGAAAACTGTGGACAAATACAAATTTTCACATAAATAGCCAGAAACTATGGAATATAACCCACAAAATAAGGCCAAAACAGTAAAATACAAAATCTGAAGAAATTGATCCAAAGCAATGTGTTATAGCCTACAAAATGATGGAAATAAAAAATCTCACGAAAGTAACCGAAAACAGTGGACTATAACCCACAAATGAGGCTCAAACAGTCAAATACAAAATTTTCATGAAAACGGGCGGAAACTAACCCACAAAATGAGGCAAAAATAGTAAAATACAAAATCTCATGAAAGTGATCGAAAACGGTGTACTATAAAGCCCACAAAATGAGGGGAATAATAAATCTTACGAATGTGGCCGAAAACTGTGGACTATAGCCCACAAATGATGCTAAAACAGTCAAATACAAAATTTCACGAAAAAAACTGGAAAATGTAGACTAGCCCAAAAAATGAGGGAAATAAAAAATCTGACGAAAATGGCCGAAAATTGTGGACTATAGCCCCACAAATGAGGCTACAAAAGTCAAATACAAAATTTCACAAAATGAGGGAAATAAAAAATCTCACGAAAGTGGTCGAAAACTGTGGACTATAGCCCACAAATGAGGCTAAAACAGTCAAATACAAAATTTCACGAAAAAATGGAAATAGTGGACATAGCCCACAAAATGAGGGAAATAAAAAATCCCTCAAAATGAGGGACATAGCCCACAAAATGAGGGAAATAAAAAATCCCTCAAAATGAGGGACATAGCCCACAAACGAAAACTGTGGACTATACCCACAAAATGAGGCCAAAATAGTAAAATACGAAATCTGAAGAAAGTGATCGAAAACTGTGTACTATAGCCGACAAAATGAGGGAGATAAAAATTCTCACGTAAGATGTCGAAAACTGTGGACTACAGCCCACAAATGAGGCTAAAATAGTCAAATAAAAAATTTCACGAAAACGAACGGAAACTATGGAATATAACCCACTAAATGATGCCAAAACAGTAAAATACGAAATCTCATGAAATTGATCGAAAACAATGTACTATATAGCCCAAAAAATGAGGGAAATAAAAAAACTCACGAAATTGGCCGAAAACTGTGGACAAATACAAATTTTCACATAAACGGCCAGAAACTATGGAATATAAGCCACAAAATAAGGCCAAAATAGTAAAATACGAAATCTCATGAAATTGATCCAAAACAATGTACTATAACCTACAAAATGATGGAAATAAAAAATCTCACGAAAGTGATCGAAAACAGTGGACCCCACAAATGAGGCTCAAACAGTCAAATACAAAATTTTCACGAAAACGGGCGGAAACTGTGGCCTATAACCCACAAAATGAGGCCAAAATAGTAAAATATGAAATCTCAAGAAAGTGATCGAAAACTGTGTAATATAGCCCACAAAATTAGGGAAATAAAAATTCGCACGAAAAATGCCGAAAACTGTGGACTACACAGCCCACAAATGAGGGTAAAACAGTCAAATAAAAAGTTTCACGGAAACGAACGGAAACTGTGAAATATAACCCACAAAATGAGGCCAAAATAGTAAAATACGAAATCTCATGAAAATTGATCGAAAACAGTGTACTATATAGCCCACAAAATGAGGGAAATAAAAAATCTCACAAAAGTGACCGAAAACTGTGAACAAATAAAAATTTTCACATAAACGGCCGAAAACTGTGGAATATAATCCACAAAATAAGGCCATAACATTAAAATACGAAATCTCATGAAATTGATCCAGAACAATGTACTATAGCCTACAAAATGATGGAAATAAAAAATCTCACGAAGTGACCGAAAACATCTCACTATAGCCCACAAATGAGGCTCAAACAGTCAAATACAAAATTTTCATGAAAACGGGCGTAAACTGTGGCCTATATAACCCACAAAATGAGGCCAAAATAGTAAAATATGAAATCTCATGAAAGTGATCAAAAACAGTGTACTAAAGCCCACAAAATGAGGGAAATAATAAATCTTACAAATGTGGCCGAAAACTGTGGACTATATAGCCCACAAATGAGGCTAAAACAGTCAAATACAAAATTTCACGAAAAAAACTGGAAACAGTGGACTATAGCCTACAAAATGAGGGACATAAAAATTCTCACGAAAGTGGCCGAAAACTGTGGACAGCTCACAAATGAGGCTAAGAAAGTCAAATACAAAATTTAATGAAAAACAGCCAGAAACTGTGGACTGTAACTCACAAAATGAGGCCAAAAATAGTAAAATACGGAATCTCATGAAATTGATCGAAAATAGTGTACTATAGCCCACAAGATGAGGGAAATAAAAAATCTCACGAATGTTACTGAAAACTGTGGACTATGTATAGCCCACAATTGAGTCTAAAACAATCAAATATAAAATTTCTCGAAAACGGTTGGAAACTATGGACTATCCCACAAAATGAGGCCAAAACAGTAAAATACGAAATCTCAAGAAATTGATCGAAAATAGTGTACTACAGCCCACAAAATGAGGAAAATAAAAAATCTCATGAAAGTGGCTGAAAACTGTGGGCTAGCCCACAAATGATGCTAAAACAGTAAAATTCAAAATTTTACGAAAACGGCCGGAAAACCACAAAATGAGGCAGAAATAGTACAATACCAAATCTGAAGAAATTGATCGAAAACTGTGTACTATATAGCTCACAAAATGAGGCAATTAAAAGTTATCACGAAAGTTGCCGAAAATTGTAGATTATAGCCCACAAATGAGGCTAAAACAGTCAAATAAATTTTTTTGCGAAAACGAACGGAAACTGTGGAATATAACCCACAAAGTGAGGCCAAAACAGTAAAATAGGAAATCTCATGAAATTGATCGAAAACAGTGTACTATAAAGCCCACAAAATGAGAGAAATAAAAAATCTCTTGAAAGTAGCCGAAAACTGTGGACAATAGGCCACAAAATGAGGGAAATAAAAATTCTCAGGAAATTTGCTGAAAACTGTGGACTACAGTCCAAAAATGAGGCTAAAACAGCCAAATAAATTTTTTTACGAAAACGAACGGAAACTGTGGAATATAACCCACAAAATGAGGCCAATATAGTTGATATGGCTAAAAATGGGGTTAAATCGGAGCCATCCAAATCGAACACGAATCTTAAAGCTTGGGGGCAAAATGGTAATTTCACCTACAAAGGGGTCCAAAGCGGGTACATGGTCTCCTTCCCGAAGACCCATTAACCCGCAAACGGACCCATCCCCAACTGGGTGCGGGTTTCAACCCGCTGCGCACCCAGTCCAGCAAGATAAAATCAAGGCCCCTGATTAATCCTAATCAACGGCCCTGATTCACACATATCTTTTCACTGGGAATTAGGGATTACATTCCTTATCTGATTACTAGGATTATATTCCTTATCAGATCACGGGGATTACATTCCTAATCTGATCCCTAAGGCGACTATAAATACCCACCACCTACCACCAATATGAGGTAATCAATCTTTTGCCCATTTACGCTCTTTCTTAATCATCCCTGATTACTGACTTGAGCGTCGGAGGGTGCGTCGCCGGGATCAACCCCGGTGTCTCGCACTTTTTGCAGGTGAAAGGCGGGAGTCAACGTTCGAACTCCAACGGAACAGGTTCAGGTTTGTTATTCAGATTTTCCTGTCCTTTTCCCGTTGGCCAGATCTTCTCCAGCCATGCCTCCGAGGAAAGTCGGATCAAGAGGGTCCAACCGTGGGCCCAACCCCGTTGATCAGCAAGAGGTAGTCCCCATCCAACCCGCTCAACAGCAGGGGCAACTTCATCCTCAAGCCGAGGACCCTCTTCAACAAGATCAGCCTCCTCTCCCGAATCAGCAACCCCCCAAGGGTCCCGCCGGTCCTCAGAATGCCGGTGCGGGGACTTCCCGTATGAAGCAACCTCTCCACCAGGACCACATCTCCATACATAATGCCTTTACGGATTCCATGGCTTCCCACAATCCTCAAAATCCTGACCTTCGCAATCCGTCCTCAACCGGCAGAAGGATGAGGATCTACGCCGCCGTCTGGACGAGAAGCGGGCCCGAGAGGGAGCCTCCCGCCAACAATGTCCGGGTGAGCGATCCCCTCACCGCCGAGACTATAGAAGGTCCCCTAACCGGAGAGGGAGGAGAGAGTCCCCCGAGCACTACAGGAGGAGACATAATTCCCCTGCCGGTCGGCAACATCCAAGGAACGATGAGGCACCCATCACTCATGTCGAGTTCCAACAGTTCCAGGAAACTGTTTTGCAAGCTCTCAACCTCCGACCCAACAATAATGCCTAAAGGGCTGTTACTCCCCCCTGGGTGCAGAGTCCTCGCCATCGGTCCATAACTCCTCCTCCCACTCCTAACAACCAACAGCATACTCCTAGCCCTCGCCGTTCCCAGGGTTACCGTCGCCGCAGTCCCCGCTCCCCTTCCTATGAAGACGAGTCCAGAGGCTCATTCGACTACCATCGGAGGGACGATGCTCTCTACCGCCGTCTCCATGAGATGGAGAGGCGCATCGGCCGAATCGACCGAGATGAAGAACAGAGGGGTAGGGCCATCCGTCCAAGTAGACCTCCCTTTTTCCCGGACCATCATGGGGGCTCCCATCCCGAGAGGTTTCAAGCCCCCACAGTTCAAAACTTACTCGAGGGAGTCGGACCCTGTAGACCATATCGAAAGCTTCAAGACCCTCATGCTTATCCACCAAGCTTCTGATGCCTTGCTGTGTAAGACATTCCCTGCCACTCTTAAGGGCTCGGCTCGGGAAAGGTACTCCCGCCTCGTCCCGTCTTCCATATTCTCCTTCGAACAGTTCGAAACACTCTTCATCACCCACTTCATGAGCAACAGACGCACGGAGAAGACCAACATCTCACTCCTCCAGCTCAGGCAAGAGAAAGGTGTGAAGTTAAGAGACTATGTGAAGAGGTTCACTGCGGAGGTCAGGTCCATCGCCTCCCTCGACCAATCCATTGCGACAGCCGCCTTCCAATCAAATGTCATCAATTCTAGCCTCCGCTCCTCTCTTGCTAAGAAGCCTCCATAGAACTTTGCTGACCTCCTTCTCAGGTGTGAAAAGTACATTCGGGCCGAAGAGGCCGCCTACCTCCCAAGCTTCGGGGGGTCTACCTCCGGGATGAAGAGAAAGTCGACCGAAGAAGAAGGGGCCAAGAAGCTTCAGAAAGATAATGGCGGCCAGCGCCACCCTCCCCCCAGGTTCGAGAAATTTACTCCCCTCAATGCTAATATCTCCACCATTCTGATGGAAGTAAAGAAGGAAGGGGTCATTCCTCCTGCTCCGAGGATGAACATCCCTCCCAAGAGGAGAAACAAAGAGAAATGGTGCCGCTACCACCGGGATCATGGCCACAACACCAACGATTTCGGGCGCTGAAGAATGAAATAGGGGCCCTCATCTAGAGGGGGCAGCTGGCCCAGTTCGTAAGAGCAAAGGACCGAACCGACCTCTCCTCTCCTCCGCCTCGGGGGGCTAACAAACGTCCTGAGCATCGCGATGAAACCCCTGACTTCGAGGAAGAGCGTGTCCTACATCTTATCCACGGAGGCCCCATGGGAGGCTCTTCCAACTCCTCTCGAAAAGCTTTCATCCGAGAGGTCAATTCAGTTCACGGCACCCCTCCCCCCAAAGGCCTCGGTGTCCCAGTCTCGTTCTCAGATGAAGATCTTGAAGGGGTCAGGACCCCCCCACTGTGACGCCCTAGTGATCAATCTCCATATGGCAAACTACAAGGTAGAGAGAATCCTAGTAGACAACGGAAGCTCTGTCAACATCCTTTTTCTCTCCGCCTTCTGAGGGCTCAAGCTGTCCCGTGACAGACTCAAACCAGCCGGCTACACACTCCATGGATTCACGGGAGTGCCAGTAACTATTGAAGGGGTAATCACCCTCGACGTAACTACTGGCAAAACTCCTACCACCCGGACGGAGCCGATGGACTTTATGGTCGTCGACGTCCCAGCTGCATACAATGTCATTCTAGGCCAACCCGGCCTAGCTGCCCTAGAAGCTGTTCCATCCGCATACCATCTCAAGATGAAATTTCCCACTCGGGCAGGAGTGGGAGAAGTGAAAGGCGGCCAAGAGGTAGCCCGTAAATGCTATATGACTTCGACTGGTGGACCAGTACTCTCCCTCGAAACTTTAGAAATCCCGCAGGAGAGTGTCCGACCAATGTCCGAGCCGGTAGATGAGTTGGAGGAAGTGCTCTTCTCTAAGCAGGAACCGAGCCAAAAGTTTTTTTATTAGCAAGACCCTCCCGTCTGCCCTATGCTCCGACATTGTCCAATGCATCCGAATGAACCGCGACCTCTTTGCTTGGTCCGCGACTGACATGCCGGGTATTTCCGAAGATCTTCTAGTTCATCACCTCAGCGTTGTACCGGGGTCCAAACCGGTCCAACAGAAGAGGCAGAAATTCGCTCCCGAGCGACAACTGGCCATCAAAGAGAAGGTAGACAAAATCCTAAAAGCTCGCTTCATACAGGAGGTTAGCTACCCTGAATGGTTCTCCAATGTAGTCATGGTGAAGAAGTCAAATGGAACCTGGAGGATATGTATCGACTTCACTGATTTGAACAAGGCGTGTCCCAAAGACCCATTTCCTCTTCCAAGCATCGACACCCTCATCGACGCCACCTCGGGCCATGATCTCCTCAGCTTCATGGACGCCTTTTCTGGCTACAACCAAATCCGAATGTTCCTCCCGGACATCCCAAAGACTTCCTTCGTTACCGACTAGGGCCTCTACTGCTATAGAGTCATGCCGTTCGAATTGAAGAACGCTGGTGCCACTTACCAGCGTCTTGTCAACAAAGTCTTTCAGAGCCAAATCGGTCGTAATATGAAAGTATATGTCGACGACATGCTTGTAAAGAGCATCCGAGGGACCGATCATGTGGCCGACCTATAAGAGGCATTCAACGTGCTAAGAAAGCACAACATGAGGCTCAATCCGAATAAGTGTGCGTTCGGAGTCTCGTCAGGAAAGTTCCTCGGCTTCATGGTCAGCCAACGAGGAATTGAAGCTAATCCTGAGAAAATCAAGGCCATATTAGACATGGCACCTTCCAGGAATGTTAAGGAAGTTCAGAAGCTAACCGGGCGCCTAGCCGCTATTGGGCATTTCCTCTCGAAGTCTGGGGAGAAGTGCCTCCCCTTCTTCAAAGACCTCAGGGAGCTAAAGGTTTCGAATGGGGCCAACAGCAACAGGAGTCGTTCGACCAGCTGAAAGCCTACCTAGTCAACCCTCCTTTACTCAGCAAGCCCATTCCAGGCGAACCCCTCTACATCTACTTGGCTGCATCCGAGCAAACCCTTAGTGCCGTTTTAGTAAGGGAAGAAGACCGGGCCCAAAAGCCCATCTACTATGTGAGCAAGGTACTTCGGGACGCCGAGCTCCGTTACCCAAAGATAGAAAAGATGGCTTACGCCCTGATCATGGCGGCGAGAAAGCTTCGTCCCTACTTCCAGTCCCACTCGGTGGTCATTCTTACTAACCAACCGCTGAAGCAGGTTCTCCACAAACCTGAGACCTCCGGCCGCCTTATGAAATGGTTCATTGAGCTAAGCCAGCATGACATCTCGTACCAGCCCCGGACAGCGATCAAGGCGCAGGCCCTAGCAGAGTTCATCATTGAGAGCACCATTCCCGAGGTTAGCCAAGCAACCAATGGACCCCCAACCTGGTCGGTTTTTGTGGACAGATCCTCATGTAACGAGGGAAGTGGAGCCGAAGTCATTCTGGCAGGCCCAGATGATTTCATCCTCCAATATTCCCTCCGTATTAGCTTCAAGGCCTCAAACAACGAAGCAGAGTACGAGGCACTTATTGTTGGCCTCGGAATGGCTCGAAGGGCAGGAGCGCAATGCCTACGCATTTTCAGTGACTCCCAGCTAGTGGTAAACCAAGTCTTAGGCGAGTATGACGCGCGAGACGATCGGATGGCGAAGTACCTCGCTAAAGTCCAAAGCCTAATGGCTCTGCTTGAAGAAGCTCTCATCCATCGGATCCCCCGAGAAGAAAATTCACAAGCCGATGCCCTCTCCAAACTAGCCTCCTCCTCACTCCAAGGTCTTGAGCAGACCGTCTTGATCGAGGTACTTTTGAAACCAAGTATAGAAGAAGAAACTCTTGACTCGGTGGAGTCACTGTCGGTCCTACTGCAAGACAACTGGATGAAACCATTCATAGAATTCCTAAGGGATGGGCTCCTCCCCGAAGACCCAAAGGAAGCTCGCCGAGTAAGAACCAGAGCAGAGCGGTACACCCTGGTTGAGGGGATCCTATACAAATGCTCCTTCACCCAAGTGGACGGCAGGCCATACTTGAAATGCCTCTCCCCCGAACAACCCGATTATGCCCTGTAAGAGCTCCACGAAGGCATCGGCGGGGCACATTCAGGGTCCAGGTTCCTAGCTCGGAAAGTGTTAAACTACGAATACTTCTGGCATACTCTTCTCCAAGACGCCGAGCGATACGTTCGGCAATGCAGTTCTTGTCAGAAATACTCCAACATCCGTCGCCTCCCCCAGGCTCAACTAACCTCCCTATCAAGTCCTATCCCCTTCGCTATGTAGGGGATGGATTTACTAGGGCCGTTCCCCTCAGCTCCGGGCTACCTGAAGTTCTTAGTCGTGGCGATCGACTACTTCTCGAAGTGGATAGAGGTCGAGCCCTTGGCAACTACCGAGAACAAAGTACTCCAATTCTTCTGGAAGAACGTTATTTGCAGATTCGGTGTCCCCCGGGTCCTCATAACAGACAACGGAACCCAATTCACTCGGGCCGCATTCCGAGCTCTATGCGAGGACCTTGCCATCCAGCAACGTTTCTCCTCCGTCTCCCATCCGCAGTCAAATGGTCAAGTGGAGAATGCTTACCGACAAATCCTCTCAGGTATTAAGAAGAGGCTGAACAAGTGCTCTAAAGGCTTATGGGTCGATCAGCTCCCAAACGTGCTGTGGAACTACCGCACCACGAAACGGACCCCCACAGGAGAGTCCCCTTTCAACCTCACCTATGGGTCCGAGGTTGTGATCCCTCTTGAAGTCGGAATACCTTCTCCTCGCCTCGCCGCCTACCAGGAAGAACAGAACTCCAGAGACCTTCGGGAAAACTTAGACCTGATTGACGAGCTACGGGAGAGAGCATCAATCCGTCAACAAATCTACCGAAGGAGGATCGAGTTAGCGTACAATAAGAGAGTCCGTCCCACGAACCTCAAGGAAGGAGACTTGGTCCTCAGGAAGCTAGCTATCTCCTTCCCTAGTCAGAAGAGCAAGCTAGCTCCGAATTAGGAGGGACCCTATAAGATCACGAAAGTAATTCGGCCTGGAGCTTATCGTCTAGAAGACCTCGAAGGCAGAGAGATCCCAAGGACTTGGAATGCCGACCATCTTCTGAAATACCAAGAAAGCGCCCCGACGCCACTCTAAGTATTCCGGGGTGTCGAACCGTTCCTCTCCTTTCCCTTGTATTTTTCCTCTTTTATTTCTCATATGTAATAACGGCTCGCAACTCAGAAGCAGCCGATTAGTAGTATTCAATAAAGAAAGTTTCTTCATATTTTACTTGTACAAATGCTTACACCTCTCTGCTTTTTGCTCTTCACCCTAACAATGGTTCCGGAGTCCAACACTTGGCTCGATTCTACTTCACAAGCTCGCTCTTAAGCGGGCTAGAAGTGGGTCGCCATTCGGAATTGCTCCCACAACCGTTGAATAAATCAAACGATGGTTCCGGAGTCCAACACTTGGCTCGATTCCACTTTGCAAGCTCGCTCTTAAGCGGGCTAGAAGTGGGTCGCCATTCGGAATTGCTCCCACAACCGTTGAATAAATCAAACGACGGTTTCGGAGTCCAACACTTAGCTCGATTCTACTTTGCAAGCTCGCTCTTAAGCGGGCTAGAAGTGGGTCGCCAATCGGAATTGCTCCCACAACCGTTGAATAAATCAAACGATGGTTCCGGAGTCCAAACTTGGCTCGATTCCACTTCGCAAGCTCGCTCTTAAGTGGGCTAGAAGTGGGTCGCCATTCGGAATTGCTCCCACAACCGTTGAATAAATCAAACGACGGTTTCGGAGTCCAACACTTAGCTCGATTCTACTTCGCAAGCTCGCTCTTAAGCGGGCTAGAAGTGGGTCGCCATTTCGGAATTGCTCCCACAACCGTTGATCAAATCAAACAATGGTTCCGGAGTCCAACACTTGGCTCGATTCTACTTCGCAAGCTCGCTCTTAAGAGGGCTAGAAGTGGGTCGTCATTCGGAATTGCTCCCACAACCGTTGAATAAATCAAACGATGGTTTCGGAGTCTAACACTTGGCTCGATTCTACTTCGCAAGCTCGCTCTTAAGCGGGCTAGAAGTGGTTCGCCATTCGGAATTGCTCCCACAACCGTTGAATAAATCAAACGATGGTTTCGGAGTCCAACACTTGGCTCGATTCTACTTTGCAAGCTCGCTCTTAAGCGGGCTAGAAGTGGTTCGCCATTCGGAATTGCTCCCACAACCGTTGAACAGACTCTAATGGCGAGTTCGGAAGCTCGCTCCTAAGCGAGCCGAAAGTGGTTCGCTCAGAAGAAGGAAGATTTGCTTCTGATTTTGAGTAGTTGTCAAAAGATGGAGTTATACTTAAAACTAATACCCCCAACGCGGCATTCGAACATCAGAAGCAAAGCAAGGTTTTTATTCAAGTTAAGGAGCTCTACATGCAACTAGACTGACACTACAACAGAGTTTTACAATAACTTAAAGGAGCGTAATACAACTTGTTTAATGCCTCTTCGGAAGGGGAACGCTTCGGTTCAAGGAAACGCGGGGGCAGCGACGCCTGACCTCCGAGCTCGATTCTAAACCAGTAAAGCGAGATCCCCCTTCGCCGCTAACTCTAACTGTGGCACCAACCGAGGCGCCGCTAGACGAGACAACTACACCACTCTGAGCGTCAGCCGGGCTCCGCCCAACGGCAAGCGAACGAGTCGCAAGTTCGTAAAACGAGATTCCTCTTTCGCTCTCTTCACGAGTGTACGACGTGCTACGAACATTAACCCTCTCGGGCAAAGGCTTCAGCGATGCAATCTCCTCCTCTAGCTCAATGATCCTGTCCCTTAAAATATCATCTTTCGCCGATACTTTGACACGGGGGAGTTTAGACGAGCCTGCAACGTCGGCATTGTCGGCCACAAGGCGACGAAAGTGAGTCACTTCGATCCCTCTGTCGATCGTAATCCTCCTCAGCTTGTCGATCCTGGCCAACAACTCTTTGCGCTCGGATGCCAACTTCTCCACCTTGGAGGCTAACTTCTCTTCCTCCACCGAATATTCTTTCTCCGTTACTTCCAAGTGACGGATCTCAGCCAGTAGCTCGCTATTCTTTTGATCGAAATCAAATGGCTCCTTTCGAAGCAGCTCTATCTCACCTTCGAGACGAGAAGCTTGGGGTTGCTTCCACAGTTGCTTCAACTCACGGCAATATCCTCTCGCAACTGCTTTGATCTCCTCAAGCTTCAAAAACCCATAAAACCGCCTATCCTGACTACGAGAAAGAGCCCGCTTCGTTTCTTTCAGCTCCTTATGAAGATAAGAGACCTTCGTGATCGGACCAAACTTCACCTGAAAAGCAAAGATAAATCCGAGGTCCAACACTTGGAAAAATTTTGCGACTTTTCAAACACAAAATCTGAGGTCCCACACTTGGAGAAATTTAGCAACTTTTCAAACACAAAATTCGGCCGAACAAAAAATAGTTTCCATTCAAAACTCAAAAAGCTTTACAAAAGCGGTGGCCAGTCCGCAGTTAGGCGTTACACAAAACAAAAACCAAAGAGAAAAACTAAAGACGACTAAGTCAGGGGTTGACCTCTGTGTCTTCGTCCTCGTCCGCGGCCTCATCCTCCTACTCGTCCTCGGCCTCATCCTCGGCTCTGCCCTCATCCTCGGCCTCGGTCTCCCCTGTCCCTTCGAGCCCGTCACCGTGCCCCTCGGGTCTGAGTATCGCCAAAGGTAGCTCCTCCTCCCCCTCCACTGGGTCGTAGAAGTGGCAGGAGGAGGTGTCGAACCCGGGGTTCCGAGCCGAGATGTGCAGCAATGCTTGGTCGTAGGCGTCCTCCATGTTCTTGAACATGTGTCGTTCGGCCTCGTCCTGGACGGCTTTCTTCGCCCGGGCCACCTTTGACTCATGCTTTGCCAGGACCCTCTAAACCGTCTTCCGTGCCTTCTCTGCCTCTGCCCGAGCCTTGGCCAGCTCCTCCTTGAGCTCGACTTTCTCCTTCTCCGAGGCCTCGAGTCCACCGACCGCTGCAGAGCCTCGGCCAGCTTCGCTTCCAAACCCGCCACTTCGGCAGTGCACTTCGCCGAAAGCAGCTGCTCAGCTTCGAACAGCTTCACCGCCTTGGTGCGCTCCGACCTCTCTCGGTCACTCAGCGCTGTGAGCTTTCTCTTTGCTCGCGAAGTCTTCAAGCAAAAAATTGAAGTGGCAGAGGGTCTGAAAATACAAGAAGCAGTTAGATACTGGACCTAAAAACTTAGAAAATTTGAAGAAATATTTTTGATGAGAAAGGTCTTCGGCTAACTTACCGACATTGTGTTCTGAGCGATCTGCATCGCGGCGTCCCCAACTTCCCCGGCTTTGAGCACTGCTTGGTCCTTTGGGGACGGCAGATGCTTCACCACCTGCATACAAATATTACCGTCCCCTAAGAAACTGTTGACCTTCATCACTTGCCAGTCGGGGACGAAGATCTGCTTATGCTCCTCGGACAAGATCCTCTCCGCCTCGGCAGTGAGGGGTGGAACCTCAAGAGCTAGCACCGCGCTCACGTTGAACGCGCCGCTCGATGATCCGGGAGCATCAGTCCGCACCGTGGGAGTGGCACATCCGAGGTCGGAGGAGCGGATGCCACCACCTGGCCTTGGTCGGGTTCGACACGGGGGGCTTCGACAATCTGCGGCTCGGTAGTCTTGGGGACCGAGGGTATCTTGGGTGCTCGGCAGCCCTGGGGCCCGGACGAGGTCCTCTTTCTCTTCCTCGCCTCTTGCTCTCTCGCCGCCTTGGCCTTCGCCATCAGCATCCTGTAGTCCATACCAGGAGATTCTGCACAAACCGAATGAAAATAGTTAGAAAAATTTTCAAAAACTTCAAAGACAAAGTAAGAATACAAGAGGCGTACTGGGGTTGATCGGACTGAGACCCCCTCGGAACAAGGCCTCCTCGGTGATGTCCTTCCAACTGATGGTCGGCAGGCCGAGGAGCTTCGACACGACGTCCGCCTCCTCATTGCTGAGCACGGGCTCTTTCTTTGCCCGCTTCGGCAGACCGTCCCTCGACCAGACTGTCGGAATTGCCCACGGCTCGGGAGCTCGGATGAGGAAGTACTTCTCCTTCCAATGCTTGATCGAGTCCGGGTTCTCGATCAGCTTCACGCCTTGCCTCGGCGAGAGATAGTACCTCTGCTCATTCCTGTTCGGTTGGCAAGGACGGTAGAGGCTACGAAGAATGAACAGGCTGGGCTGAGTGCCGATCTCCTAGCACTGAAGGACAAACGCCATGACGTGCCGCTAAGTGTTCGGCATCAGCTGAGCCGGACTCAGGCCGTACCACTAGATCACCTCGACTACGAACGGGTGCAGCGGCAGACGAAGCCCGGCAGTCAAGGAGTTGACCGAGAAAATGCATGTGTCGGCCGAAGACGACGTACATGTTCGGAAGCCTGGACCAGGGAGAAGAAGCCCATACTCTGCGGGGATTTGGAAC
Source organism: Hemerocallis citrina (assembly GCA_017893485.1). Classification (NCBI taxonomy): domain Eukaryota; kingdom Viridiplantae; phylum Streptophyta; class Magnoliopsida; order Asparagales; family Asphodelaceae; genus Hemerocallis; species Hemerocallis citrina. The sequence continues at coordinate 91,456,912 of CM030361.1, forward strand.
CCGCTCCGGATTCGATGCAGATCTGCCTCGGTCAGGACCGAAGAGATCTGGTCCACCTCGGACATCTCTCTCGGCTCATTCTCCTCGACCGACTTGGCGGTGCCCTGCGTCACCCTTTCCAATATCTCTCCGGAGTAGCTCCGTACTCCGCCCACGCTCGACAGGACGATCGGCTGCCGACCTAGCTCCCCTGCCGTCTTCGGATGCTCGATAATAGTCACCACTCCCTTGCCCTTTCGGGCCTTGGCTGCGACTTCCTGGAGTGGCTCGGCGACCTCCCCACTTTTGCTCGGCCTGACCATAGTTTCCTCGGTCGGCTCTATCACCTCCTTCTCTTTACCTGCTCGGCTAATGACTTGGTCCGAGGCGGGGGTCTCATCCGAAGAAGAAATCTTAACCATTTTCTAAGAGAGAGGAGAGAGACTGACCTTGAAGTGACTAGTACGGTCGGAAAAGTTCGTCGGAGTAGAAAAAGCCTCGCCACGATAGCTAGCAGCGCAACCCGGGAGCAAAAAACTTCGATGCTAAAGAGTAAAAACTTGAGTGAGAAAGTAAAAGTGAATAATGAGATTAAGAGTGGGGGAGTGAAAACTTATAGTAAAAGAAAAGTCTCTTGGACTTTGTAACGTAAGGGCGCAACTCTTGGTCGGCTCTTGAAGCGTTACAAAAGCTCAAACGACTAAGTGACGAAAAGCGGCAACGGTTGGCAAAAGAAGCGACGTTTCGATACAAGTCAAATTGTTCGGCACCACCGCTCGACAAAACCCGAGCGACAGGCGATCCGACCTCAGCGTTCAAGTGACCGGCTCGGATACCGAGCAAGTGCCCATCCGAGCTGCGAAATGGAGAAAAACCGCTTTCCCCTCAACATTCGTGTAAGATCTCGATTGGACGGCCCAGATCTCGCCAGCACCACTAAACGACAAGATAGTGTTTTCTTGGGAACTGCGTCCTTCTCGAGATCAGTGCCACCATCCAACGGCTCTGATCGCCCCACGTCCCCCGGAACCAAAATCCGAGCGACAGGCGATCTGACCCCAACATCAAAGAGACCGGCTCGGAAACTGAGCAAGTGCCCATCCGAGCTGCGAAATGGAGAAAAACCACTTTCCCCTCAACATTCGTGTAAGATCTCGATTGGACGGCCCATATCTCGCCAGCACCACTAAACGACAAGATAGTGTTTTCTTGGGAACTGCGTCCTTCTCGAGATCAGTGCCACCATCCAACGGCTCCGATCAGCCCACGTCCCCCAGAACCAAAATCCGAGCGATAGGCGATCCGACCCCAACATCAAAGAGACCGGCTCGGATACCGAGCAAGTGCCCATCCGAGCTGCGAAATGGAGAAAAACCACTTTCCCCTCAACATTCGTGTAAGATCTCGATCGGACGGCCCAGATCTCGCCAGCACCACTAAACGACAAGATATTGTTTTCTTGGGAACTGCGCCCTTCTCGAGATCCGTGCCACCATCCAATGGCTCCGATCGCCCCACATCCCCCAGAACCAAAATCCGAGCGACAGGCGATCCGACCCCAACATCAAAGAGACCGGTTCGGATTCCGAGCAAGTGCCCATCCGAGCTGCGAAATGGAGAAAAACGACTTTCCCCTCAACATTCGTGTAAGATCTCGATCGGACGGCCCGGATCTTGCCAGTGCCACTAAACGACAAGATAGTGTTTTCTTGGGAACTGCGCCTACCTCGAGATCCACACCAAGATCCGACGATCCAGATCGCTCCACGTCACTCGGTAGTTCGAGCCGAGCAACCGGTGATCCTAACTACACGCTCGGCCACCGAGCTATACGCTCGACCACCGAGCAGACCATTCGGTCACCGAACCAATTGCTCGGCTACCGAGCTACCCGTTCGACTACCGAGCCACACGCTCGACCACCGAGCAACCACTCGGCCACCGAGCTACATCGCTCGGATACCGAGCAAGTGCCCATCCGACCCACAAAAGTGAAGAAAAATGCTGCCGAGCGATCCAACCGTTGGATCTTCCATAAATGAGCGCTAGGGATGATGGACGGTCCAGATCGCGCCACGTGCGCTAAACGACAAGATAACATTTTTTTGGTAATCGCGCCACCTCGAGATCTGCGCCAAGATTCGACGGCCCAGATAACGCCACGTCGCTCGGGATTCCGAGCCACTCGCCCTCCGCTCGGTTGCCGAGCAAGTCACAATCTGAGCTCCAAAAGCAGAAAAAAGCTGCCGAGCGACTACGACCATCTGATCTTTCAGAAATTCGTGCTGGCACGAGATCAACGGTCTAGATAGCGCCACGCCATAATTAGGTATTTAAAATTATTTTTTTATTTATTTTAATCGTTTTATTTATTTAAAAATTCCGAAAAAATGATTAAAAATTTGGGAAAATTAATTAAAAATTTTGGAAAATAATTATGAAATTGGGGAAATATTTTCGAGCCCCCGAGTAAATAATTGTTGCCCAGGACAATCTGTTAAGACCCCCGAACGACTAATCGACACTTCGCAAAATTAAATAAATATTCCGAAAAATAAATAGAAATTCGTGTAAAAATACCACATGACCCGAATAGCTCAACAGCAACCTAGAGTGCAACCAACTTGAAAAATCACCATACTACCTCCTTCAAAGATTCGAAACGTTCCATTTTGACTCCGATACAACTCCGCCAGCCATTAAAACAGTAAAACTACTCCCCAAAGGCAGATCAAACTCAGTCTTCGGGAGTGGGGGGCTCGTGATATGGCTAAAAATGGGGTTAAATCGGAGCCATCCAAATCGAACACAAATCTTAAAGCTTGGGGGCAAAATGGTAATTTCACCTACAAAGGGGTCCAAAGCGGGTACAGGGTCTCCTTCCCGAAGACCCATTAACCCGCAAATGGATCCATCCCCAACTGGGTGCGGGTTTCAACCCGCTGCGCACCCAGTCCAGCAAGATAAAATCAAGGCCCCTGATTAATTCTAATCAACGGCCCTGATTCACACCTATCTTTTCACTGGGAATTAGGGATTACATTCCTTATCTGATTACTAGGATTATATTCCTTATCAGATCACGGGGATTACATTCCTAATCTGATCCCTAAGGCTACTATAAAATATGATCGAAATTTTTGTAAAAATATGAAATCTCGTGAAATCTCATGAAATTGATCGAAAATAGTGTACTATGGCCCACAAAGTAAGGGAAATAATAAATCTTATGAATGTGACCGAAAACTGTGGACTATAGTCCAAAAATATGGTTAAAACAGTTAAATACAAAATTTCATGAAAAAAATTGGAAACAATGGACTTTTAGCCCACGAAATGAGGGACATAAAAATTCTCACGAAAGTGGTCGAAAACTGTGGACTGTAGCCCACAAAGGAGACTAAAAAAGCCTAATACAAAATTTCGTCGAAAACAGCGGGAAACTGTGGAATGTAAAAATGAGGTCAAAAATAGTAAAATAAGAAATCTCATGAAAGTGATCGAAAATAGTGTACTATATCCCACAAAATGAGGGAAATAAAAATTCTCACGAATGTTAACGAAAACTGTGGACTATTATATAGCCCACAAATGAGGCTAAAACAGTCAAATATAAAATTTCACGAAAACGGTCGGAAACTGTGGACTATAACCCACAAAATGAGGCCAAAATAGTAAAATACGAAATCTCAAGAAAGTGATCGAAAACAGTGTACTAGCCTACAAAATGAGGCCAAAAACTACAATTTAAAAGGACCGCCTCTACTCAAACAACATGGCAATTATGTCTCAAAAAGGGCTCTCAACATGATGCAGGAGAATATTAGAATTTAAATAAAATCCACAACCCTTGCTACAACTTCGAAGAACTGGTGTAGTGGTAGGGTTATTTCACACTTGTAAGCTAGAAAACTTGGAAGTGACAACAAATATCAAATAACTGCTAGGTTTCATGTAGGAGGTAATAACATTTAATAGTACCGAGTTTACTATTAAATTTCTGCATAAAATTACAACTAAAATGATCTATTTTTTGTAAAATTTTGAGTTTTATACTTTGTTCACATCGTACTCTCAAAGGTGAAGTGCAAAGAAAGCCCGTCTTAAGCCCTTCACTTGACCTTTGAAATTCAATTAGCATCTTTCCCATTTCAAAATTTGCTACAAACATCTTTAGATATTCCAGAAATCATAGAACACATCGAGTTTTTATATAATATAGATAACTCATTTCTCAGAAGGACAAATATGTCTGATGCCTTAGTTTGGTAATACCTGTAATAACTAATTATTTTGATGCTCAATGCATTTGGCATTTCTAGTTTAGCGACAATGGTTCTATGGTTTATGATAAGTTAAAGTTCTGTGCTTAATTGACTTGTTCTTCAAAAGAAGTGAATACAAATGCTCATCTAAGAGTATCTGTAGTGGTTTGAATCCAAAATTTGGATATTTGACATTTAGAAATAAGAATTTGAGGTTGAAGCTGTGGTCGTTGAACCCAAAATATAGCTTTTTTTAATTTTAAAAAAAAAATGACGGACGATAGACGATGTTTCGTCATGTTTAAAATTTGATTTTAAATTTAAAAAAGTCACGGACGAGGAATCAAATATTATCCGAGAAAAAAAAACGAGATATCAAATTTCGTCTGAGCCTATTTAAAAAATTAAAATAGTTAAATCCTAATTTCCAAAAAAAAAAAAAAAAAAAAAAACCCTCTATGTATCGTTGTACTGTAGGCTATAGCCATGGTCAGCAATTGGATCCGGTCCACGGTCCACAAATCAATCAAACGGCTAACTCTAACCCCCAAATTCAAAATTCGAACAGCTCTCTCTCTCTCTCTCTTATATATTCCCAATAAATCCCAAATGACCGTTAATAGCTCCTCTCTCTCTCTCTCATCTCTCTCTCTGTCTATCGTTCTTAATCGCTGACTTCAATCCTCCGAAAAAGAACCCCCAAATCCCTCAACAGAATTTCAAGAGATCGAGACGAGAAGAAACCATGGGCGAGGAACCCAAAGAACTCTCAGCCCTTGAAGCGATCACCCAAGTATTCCAACGCCACTGTATATATCTCTTCCTCTTTCGTTCTAATTTTTAGATTTGATTTTTTTTTTATTGTTTTCAAATGGGTTTTTGTTTCTGATTCTAATGGTATGATTAAGTACGGATCTTGACGTTTCTTTTTTGTGTGTTGTGAATCAGAAGATGGATAGACCTTGCCCGAGAATGTATAATGTCAAGAAATTGGTACAGGTTCGATCTTCAGTTGAATTAATGTGTACTTTATCTGATTTTGTTGATGGGTTTTTTGACTATTTCTTTTTTCTGGGTTGTAGTTGTCCTTTGTGATCAAGATGAGGATTGAGCCAATTCTTTGTGATCAAGATGAGGATTGAGCCAGTTCTTTGTGATCAAGATGATGATTTTGTTGTACTCGAGAGCGAGTCGATGGTTTCCTTCTTCGATCGCGAGTTCTTTTCCGTGCTTCAACTTCTTGGTATGGATATCATCCTACTACTTTTCCTTATCTAAATTCTTGAATTATTTGAATTCTTTAAGAGATGTATATGTAATTTTTTATTATGTTTGGTTTTGTTTTAGGGACCAAGTACAACAGCTAACTGAAGAAATGCCAACACCAGACTACTGAAGCTTCAATTTTGCAGGCTGTTTGCGAGGAGTTGAGCAACCAGTGCATTCAAGAGTGCGAGCCGGAATATGAGGCATTGAAGAAGTACACTCCGGAGTGCTTGGAAAGACAGTGCTTGGAAGGGTTTCTGTAGATGTCGGCCTTTCAAGTTCAGAAGATATGTTGAAGTATCATACTTCGGTGGTAGAATTTGACCAGTCTCAAGATCCGGAGTTGTAAGTTGTTTGCTCTGACCATTCAAAGAAACGGTTCAGATTTGTTCATGTTTTTTCGAAAAAGGAAGACAAGGTACAAATACAATGTTTATGTTATAGAGGGTTTCAATTTCTTGGTTTTTTTGCTTAAATAAGTCCAACATCTTTTTACCATCAGTATATCAATTTATATGTTTAATCCCTTAATTAGCTGCATATTTAGCTCCACATTGTGTAGATTATATGCTGAATAAGCTAGCTGATCTGCAATATAGAGCTATATTATTCGGTTAGTGTTATTTAGTGTTTTTACGTTCTTATAAAAGTTAACGTTACTCGTGTGTAATTTACGACAAAACCTGTGCTTATTAAATCAATCTCCTGATAACATTTTACATAAGTATGTTTAAATTAGAGAGTTCCTTTTTCTTCAATTAGGTTTTTAATGTATAAATGAGAGAGTTCCTTTTTCTTCAATTAGGTTTTTAATGTATATAATACTGAAGCTAACCTATAGAGAGCTGGCCAAAATTGTTATTGTCATACACTTATTTGTTACCGGTTTCCAAAAATTAAGTTGATATAGGAACGCCTTTGGCTAGAAATCAATATTCTGTATCCATTTGTACTTGACTAGTTTGTTGAAAATGTTGTAGGGTCAGATATGAACCATTTGTTTAAGCTGTAATTATGTTAAACATGATTTCGTTAAAACTATGGAGATTAATTAGTTGATATGGTTCTTTTACTTTTTAGTTGTAGTTTTGCAACTCATGAGCATATTGCAAGTTGGGTTGCAACTAACCAAAAACACCCCATGCGAGTCAATTTTGAGGGACGGTAATTGAGTGAAGTTAAGTAATGAAACAAGTGTGCCGGAAATCAAATTGGTTTTATGTTCGATAGCGTGGTTCTAAAGAAGGGTATAAAATCTGTTTAAACAAAGTTTGAGGTTATTGTTTCTGGTTATGGGTTAAACGATGGTTTAGAAAGGGTCGCTCTATTCTTGTGAAAAAAGGGTATACAAGGGGTCAAAAAGGACATTAAACTGGTTCGGGCGTTTAAATGGGCTTTTTCTTAATCTGTATGTGGGTTCGGGGTTTGAATTTTTATCAAATAATGATCTTGGCCTGTTATATTTTGCATGTTTCCTCAACTTTACAATGAACTTGTGAACTATCAAATTTATTATTATTTGTGCATATGATATATCATATGAAGAGATCTTTAATATTTGACATTTTCCATATTTTTCACTTTATTTTTTAATACTTCTATATATTATCCTTCATTTTTCCTATTTCTAAATATTTTTTAATGGAAAAATTAAAAAAATGATATATTTTCGTTTAAACCTTGACACCTTGTTGAAACAGGGAAAAAACCAACGGTGCCTGGCTGTTCTGATCCCGTTTCTCTTTTTTGTAACCAACCATGTTTGATAGTTTGAAAGCTTTTATATGTACTAAAACAAGTGAGGAAAAGTCATGGAGGTGAAAAAATTCGCATTTGGTCTCACTGATCTCAATTAGGTTTGCAGTAGTCTCTAGGGAGATTATGTGACAGCTACTATCCTGATGCCTCCAGTATCACTGATACTGTATGCTATTTGCCCACCACAAATTTCAATTTTTTTGGATCCTTTCTGTTTCAGGAATAATATAACAAAATTCAAGCATGTTATGGTGATTAAGAACATGTATAATGCAGTAGTAGGTAGTGTTAAACCAATTAGAGATTGACATTCAAGACGAGGTCTAATGATACATTTTTTGGTTGATGACATTAGACTAGAATTGATGAGACTTGAGATGAGAGCATTTAATTAGATAAGGAGAGACATAAAGAGTGTAGGAATTAAAATTTAGTGGATTACGGAGAAGAATGAGGGTGTATTTCTCATTGATGAAGAACTTTCAAACATATGTCACAGTGGTTTGATGACTTTCCTTTTAGACCTTTCTGCAATAGTAAATGTTATATGGGGACTATATTATTTTTTTGCATTAGTGCTATCATCTGTGAATAATTAAATGCATGTCCTTGGAAACTGATCATTGCATATAAATTATCCTAAACATGACCACATTATCATCAAACTTTTCTTATGTCTGTTTGGTGATAGTACAAAACAATGGACTTAAATAGAAGTTGGGATGGAGAGACCTATCTGCTTAAGCTATTGGGTTAAGTTGGTTCTAAGCTATTCAGCTCTCGTTGGAGGCCCCAGAATATCTTTATATTAGGTATGGCTAAGAGAGTAAGATCTAACGTGTTACACCTTCATACTAGTTATGATTGGGGAGTTAGATCCAACTGGCAACTTTAGTTTGAAATTAGACTACGACATGTCTGCTTAAATTTTTGGGTCAGGTTGGTTCTCAAGTATATATTTTTAGCATATATATAAGAAAGATCATATTGAATTTCACATTCTAAAATGAACTTTTTACCTCTGTTTACTTGATGGGCTCTATTCCTTCCATTGAAGGATAATTGATTGTCACAGAGAGTACCATCATAGTCTCTCTTGTTTAACTATATTCATTTTCGGCTGTTTGTTTAACTATATTCATTTTCAGCTGTTCATTATTACCATCGTTAAGTTCGTGAAATGTTTTTTTGCTTTAGTATATTGCACAGTTGCTATAGGTTATAAACATAAAGGAAACAATCACCAAACGAGGCATATATCTCTTGGACATTTTAGGGAAAACAGGAACTTATATTTTGTTATATATGCAGCATGATTATTAATATCTCTACTGAACCTTTTGGGAGCTACTACTCTATGAAATTACACTCTTCCACTTTGATGTATTGTTTCTGGTATGATCAGTAACCAGTTACATCAAATATAATTTGTCAACTTTTATTTTATCATAAAAAATGTCAATTTAGCTGCCATGAGTTTTGCTCCCAACGCTGTGTCATGTTTGTGTATGTCAATAGCACTTCATAATGTATTATTGATCTTATTAATCTTTCCAGGGGAGTAGTTTTGTTCTGGTGGAACTTCCTCCTTTGTTTTGCACTCAGAATTAGGTGGGAATTTTTTGCTTCTCAACACCTGGGATCTCCTAGCCAATCCTTATGCTGCTTGACCATTGTTAGTGATTTTTTATTATCCTTGTTGTGATATAACCGATAAATCTCAAATCAACCAAATTTGATAGCCACTGTAGGTCCAATGGAGAAACATTTTATTTCTAAGCCAAAGATTCCCTTGAATACTATTTTGGAGTAAATAAAATTTATTTTGTGCCACATCAAAATTTATTTCTTATACTTGCTTACATCTGATGAATATTTTTGGCTAATAGTTTGGTTTGTCTTTATTGTATGTTACTCAGGTTCTTCATAACATTGCTGTGGCTGAATGCTTCCGTGATGGTTGTTCTGATCCAAGGAAATTTCTTGATGTGCTCAAGTCAAGGTCAGTTGCCTCTGTCTATAGGTCTTGCCTAAAGATTGGTTGTCTTTGCATCTATTTCTCATGTTATTTCTTTTCTACTTGCTGTGTCAGTTAGGTCATTGATTGTGAGATTTTTTTTGGGATAGATAAGGCATTTTTTAGGAATTAAAATTTAGTGGATTACGAAGAAGAATGAGGGTGTATTTCTCATTGATGAAGAACTTTCAAACGTATGTCACAGTGGTTTGATGACTTTCCTTTTAGACCTATTTGCAATAAGTTCAAAATGACTTTTCCATATAATAAATGCAAATTGATTCGGAGTATGATCCGTGAGTTATCTTGTAAAATTGTTATATCCCTTTTCTGTATTAATTTTTTGACATGTACCTTTGATTTCTCCGTTCAAGGATATCCCTTTGTTGAATAAATATTTTAAGTATGTACTATAGACTTCACTAGAACTTACAGTTGATATTTATTATCATATACAGTTGATGCTTGGAACTAATTTTTTTTTTATGTATTGATTTTTAGGAATAGGGTATTTACCATCGATGCCCCACTAACAACCTTCATTAACCAATCTGGCATCGCTCTCTCTCTCTCTCTCTTTCACTTGATCAAGTGAATGTATTCTGTTTGATTTATAGTTTCTACTTGAATAAGTAATTTTTCTCTGATGTCCCAAATTTGGAGTGAAAATCTCTTAATAGCATGCATCTAAAATCTCCTAATATTCTATAGGCAGAGCTGTGTGACGGAATTTTTATGTTGGGAAATCATTTTCGTCTGTTTGGCACAAAAAATTCAGAGAAACTTATGATTTACGATTAAACATTGTCTGAAAATTTGGTATTGGTATCAGGCTTCAACCTGTGATTTATTGGCAGTGTGAGAGAAATCAGCTGGGAGTAGTCTCCAGTTGTGTGATTAATAGTCCATTCTATGCTAGCTACATGGTCTGGATGTTAAATTAGATGTACTTCTAAGTTGAGGGAGTTTCGATGTAATTTTTTTAAAAAATTTTTAATCTGTACTTTTCAGAAGAGTTAGTTAATTACAAGATTTTGCCAATGTTTAATATACCTCTCCTTATTCTTTATTTTTTGAACCAAACTTGACACTCAATTTTAACACACTTCTATCCATCCATATCAACTCATCATTAGGAATCTGGGATGATGTTTGTGTTAGGAACAAAGGAGGCACTATACATGGGCTCGCAGCAGAGTAACATGACCTTCGATTTGGATTGTCTAATCACTTTCACACAAAATCTTAAGCCAGTAGTAGTGGGTCCTGGTTTCAACTTAAAGTCCATTATCTTCCATGATTAAAAAGTAAACTACAGTTTATCCCAATATTCAATGCTGATAAGAAGTAAACAGAAACAAAGAAGCAGAAGGTTATAAATGGTTAAAAAGTCTCTGAACATTATAGGATCTTGACATCTTTTGCTTACGTTCTGTTGTCTGGCTGCTTATCAGCATGCATGTTCTTTGCACAGAGAAGGAACTACCTATACAGTATGGCTGGTATTTGAAACCATGCATTAACTATCTTTCTCTTTTTCTAAAATCTGGTATGTGTGAGCTATAAATCTGGTATGTCATCTGCAGAATCAAAGCATGAAGAAAGTGGGAAAGTGCTGTGTATTCACAAAATAACGAAATGCCCATGAGCTAAAGGGAAAGTTTAAGAGGACACTATATGACTTACTAGGCTTTATGATTCCCTGTGTTTGGCAATTTCGAAACATGTCTAGAAATGAGGTTAGCTGAAATGCATATAATGTCATGTTCTTGATTGTTCTATTCAACAAATAATTAAACTTGTTCTCTTATCTCTTATGGACAGGTACTGCGATAGCAAAGAATAAAGAAAAGATTTTAACTCGGAGGTGGAGACAGGAGGGAGAGGTATCGAGTTGAGTAAGCTTTAAAAATTGTGAACATATGAGAGGAACTACTAATGGGCCAAGACCAATTGTATTGGATGAGTAATCATTAAGGACTTTGTTCGGTGGACCAATTGTATTGGATGAGTAATCATTAAGGATTTTGTTCGGTCTTTAGTTTTGCTGCTGCTGCTGCCGCGGCGCGACTATGTTTTTCATAATGTCGTTTACTCATTTTTGTGGGGGCATCGACAATCGCTTTTTGACACTTTTGTATGCATTGTGGCTAGCGATTGATAACTGTTGGCCGTACTACCCTATTGCATTATGTTTTTGGTTGTTCTTTGTGTTACAAAAGTGTTACGATTTTATTTACAAATACCTCGAAAAGAAACGGTGCGCATACAAGCCGCATGTAATCCAGTTTGAGATTTGCACACTCCTGCGCAGGAGAGAGAGCCTCATCTCTCTTGTCTACCTATCTTACAATGCTTACAATGTTCCCTCAACCAATTTTTCTGAAATGAAAATGTCTCTTTCTCTTTCACCCCTTAACCGTTTTTAGCAATTAAATATATGATTTTGATCTACTCATGGAGGAGAACACAAATCAATCAAGATCTCTCAATAATTCATCGAGGATCTTACTCAAAATTTCTCTCAAAAACTGGTTCAAAAATGGTGTTAATACACTCATTTCTAACATTTCCCACCTGAATGAAAATTGACGACCACATATACGACAGACTGACACGACAGACTTGGTGATAAAATTCAGCAGTTGAAACGTGCATCAAATTAGGTAGGTGTTACCCTTTGATCATTCCCTTATGAAAGTATGTTTACTTTAATAAACTAGACAGTGGACACAATGTCCTTGAACTGTTATGTCATTTGTGTAAATGATGACATATATCACACAGGAATCTTCCTAATGCATTTCTATGCTCATTGTTATGTTCGTTTTGGCCATAAACATACGCCTGGTTTTGTAAGAGTTTGATGAGAATATTGACATATATTATTCGCGTGGAAGCGGCTCTTCTTTCCTTTTACATAGGTAATTTCTTAGTTAAGAGTAACCCGCATTACTCTATTCGGATATCCGACGCATAAGAATCATTAAAAGCCTAGCTTAACCTGTTACCTTACGGACTGAATCACTGTTTCATCATGGGAATGGACATGGGAAAATCTCCACAGTGATCCAACTTGGTCTTTACATAGTTGTCCCTTTGAATCTAGATGTTGGGATTTCCAGTCAGCTATGTTGGGTGTCCATTGTATCGAATTCTTTCATGGGCTTTAGTCCCATTCCCCTCGATGATTTATCAACTAGTTCTCTGTTTAACCCTTTTGGTTAGCGGATTCGCAATGTTATATATAACCTTTGACTTTACATTATCCACAAAGATAACCCCAGTAGAGAGTAGTTGTCTATGTCTTCGGCGAATGTGTCTAGATTTACCATTATACATATTGCTTTGTGCTCTACAAATTGCATATGGGGGGATAAACCTGTCCACCTTGAAATATCCTTAAGGAAGTTGCGTAACCATTCAGCCTCTTCCCCACATTTTTCCAGTGCGATGAATTCAGATTCCATCGTGGATAAGATCACTGTTTGTTTTGAGGATTTTCAAGAAACGTCTGTACCACCTAGTGTAAACACATAACCACTAGTGGATTTTGAGAGGGAGCGGGCATGGGGTTTCGTTTTTTGCGCCAAATCCTGATGGAGAAGGGGATAGGCTTCGGTTCGGCTTTGGGTCCAAACGGGCTTCGACCCGACCTGTTAAACCCTCCCTAACTCCCTTCTTTCTTTCTTCTTGTTTTTTGGTGGTTGTTCTTTGTTCGGGGAATCCGAGCTGTGGATCGTGATTGTGGGCTAGTACACAAATGAGGCTAAAACAGTCAAATACAAATTTTCACGAAAAAAAAATGGAAAGGGTGGACATAGCCCACAAAATAAAGAAAACAAAAAGTCTCACGAAAATGGCCGAAAACTGTGGACCATAGCCCACACATGAGACTAAAAAAGTATAATACAAAATTTCATGAAAACGACCGAAAGCTATGGACTGTATTCCACAAAATGAGGCCAAAAACAGTAAAATAAAAAATCGCATGAAAGTGATCAAAAACAGTGTACTATATAGTCCACAAAATGAGGAAAATAAAAAATCTCACGAAAGTGGCCGAAAATAGTAGACTGTAGACCACAAATGATGCTCAAACAGTCAAATACAAAATTTTCACGAAAACGGGCGGAAACTGTGGCCTATAACCCACAAAATGAGGCCAAAATAGTAAAACATGAAATATCAAGAAAGTGATCGAAAACAGTGTACTATAGCCCACAAAATGAGGGAAATAATAAATCTTACGAATGTGACCGAAAACTGTGGACTATAGCCCACAAATGAGGCTAAAATAGTCAAATACAAAATTTCACGAAAAAAACTGGAAACAATGGACTATAGCCCACGAAATGAGGGACATAAAAAATCTGACGAAAGTGGCCGAAAACTGTGTGGACTATAGCCCACAAATGAGACTAAAAAAGTCTAATACAAAATTTCACAAAAACGGCCGGAAACTGTGGATTGTAACCCACAAAAAGAGGCCAAAACAGTAAAATAAGAAATCTCTTGAAAGTGATCGAAAATAGTGTACTATAGCCCACAAAATGAGGGAAATAAAAAATCTCACGAAAGTGGCCGAAAACATTGGACTATAGACCACAAATGATGCTCAAACAGTCAAATACAAAATTTTCACGAAAATGGGCAGAAACTGTGGCCTATAACCCACAAAATAAGGCCAAAATAGTAAAACACGAAATCTCAAGAAAGTGATCGAAAACAGTGTACTATAGCTCACAAAATGAGGGAAATAATAATCTTACGAATATGACCGAAAACTGTGGACTATAGCCCACAAATGAGGCTAAAACAGTCAAATACAAAATTTCATGAAAAACACTGGAAATAGTGGACTGTAATTCACAAAATGAGGCCAAAAACAAGAAATTACGGAATCACATGAAAGTGATCGAAAATAGTGTACTATAGCCCAAAAAATGAGGGAAATAAAAAATCTCACGAATGTTACCGAAAACTGTGGACTATAGGTCACAAATGATGCTAAAACAGTCAAATCCAAAATTTCACGAAAACGGCCGGAAACTGTGGACTAATATATAACCCACAAAGTGAGGCCGAAATAGTACAATACGAAATCTGAAGAAGGTGATCGAAAACTGTGTACTATAGCTCACAAAATGAGGGAAATAAAAATTATCACGAAAGTTGCCGAAAACGGTGGACTATAGCCCACAAATGAGGCTAAAACAGTCAAATAAAAAATTTCACGAAAACAAACGGAAACTGTGGAATATAACCCACAAAATGAGGTCAAAACAGTAAAATACGAAATCTCATAAAATTGATCGAAAACAATGTACTATATAGCCCACAAAATGAGGGAAATAAAAAATCTCACGAAAGTGAATGAAAACTGTGGACTGTATAGCCCACAAATGATGCTAAAACAGTCAAATACAAATTTTCACGAATAAAACTGGAAACTGTAGACTAGCCCAAAAAATGAGGGAAATAAAAAATCTGACGAAAATGGCCAAAAACTGTGGACTATAGCCCACAAATGAGGCTAAAAAAGTCAAATACAAAATTCCGCAAAATGAGGGAAATAAAAAATCTCACGAAAGTGGCCGAAAACTGTAGACTATAGCCCACAAATGAGGCTAAAACAGTCAAATAAAAAATTTCACGAAAAAAATGGAAACACTGGACATAGCCCACAAAATGAGAGAAATAAAAAATCTCACAAAAATGGTCGAAAACTGTGGACTAAATACAAAATTTCACGAAAATGACCAAAAACTGTGGACTGTAACCCACAAAATGAGGTCAAAAACAGCAAAATAAGAAATCTCATGAAAGTGACCGAAAATAGTGTACTATAGCCCACAAAATGAGGGAAATAAAAAATCTCATGAAAGTGGCCGAAAACAGTGGACTAGCCCACAAATGATGCTAAAACAGTCAAATACAAAATTTCACGAAAACGGTCAGAAACTGTGGACTATACCCACAAAATGAGGCCAAAATAGTAAAATACGAAATCTCAAGAAAGTGATCAAAAACTGTGTATTATAGCCCACAAAATGAGGGAAATAAAAATTCTCACGTAAGATGCCGAAAACTGTGGACTACAGCCCACAAACGAGGCTAAAATAGTCAAATAAAAAATTTCACGAAAACGAACGGAAACTATGGAATATAACCCACTAAATGAGGCCAAAATAGTAAAATACGAAATCTCATGAAATTGATCGAAAACAATGTACTATATAGCCTACAAAATGAGAAAAATATAAAATCTCACGAAAGTGGCCGAAAACTGTGGACAAATACAAATTTTCACATAAACGGCCAGAAACTATGGAATATAACCCACAAAATAAGGCCAAAACAGTAAAATACGAAATCTCATGAAATTGATCCAA
This sequence comes from Hemerocallis citrina, assembly GCA_017893485.1. NCBI lineage: Eukaryota > Viridiplantae > Streptophyta > Magnoliopsida > Asparagales > Asphodelaceae > Hemerocallis > Hemerocallis citrina. Next base: position 91,472,592 of record CM030361.1, read on the forward strand.
AACAATGTACTATAGCCTACAAAATGATGGAAATAAAAATCTCACGAAAGTGACCGAAAACAGTGGACTATAGCCCACAAATGAGGCTCAAACAGTCAAATACAAAATTTTCATGAAAACGGGCGGAAACTGTGGCCTATAACCCACAAATGATGCCAAAATAGTAAAATACGAAATTTCAAGAAAGTGATCGAAAACTGTGTAATATAGCCCACAAAATGAGGGAAATAAAAATTCTCACGAAAGATGCCGAAAATTGTGGACTACACAGCCCACAAATGAGGGTAAAACAGTCAAGTAAAAAATTTCACAACGGAAACTCCACAAAATGAGGCCAAAATAGTAAAATACGAAATCTCATGAAATTGATCGAAAACAATGTACTATATAGCCCACAAAATGAGGAAAATAAAAAATCTCACGAAAGTGGCCGAAAACTGTGGACAAATAAAAATTTTCACATAAACGGCTGAAAACTGTGGAATATAACCCACAAAATGAGGACAAAAAATTAAAATACGAAATCTCATTAAATTGATCCAGAACAATGTACCATAGCCTACAAAATGATGGAAATAAAAAATCTCACAAAGTGACCGAAAATAGTGGACTATAGCCCACAAATGAGGCTCAAACAGTCAAATACAAAATTTTCATGAAAACGGGCGGAAACTGTGGCCTATATAACCCACAAAATGAGGCCAAAATAGTAAAATACGAAATCTCATGAAGTGATCAAAAACAGTGTACTAAAGCCCACCAAATGAGGGAAATAATAAATCTTACGAATGTGGCCGAAAACTGTGGACTATAGCCCACAAATGAGGCTAAAACAGTCAAATACAAAATTTCACGAAAAAAATGGAAACAGTGGACTATAGCCCACAAAATGAGGGAAATAAAAATTCTCACGAAAGTGGCCGAAAACTGTGGACTATAGCTCACAAATGAGGCTAAGAAAGTCAAATACAAAATTTCACAAAAACAACCGAAAACTGTGGACTATAACTCACAAAATGAGGCCAAAATAATAAAATACGAAATCTCAAGAAAGTGATCGAAAACAGTGTACTAGTCTACAAAATGAGGCCAAAAACTGCAAATTAAAAGGACCGCCTCTACTCAAACAACATGGCGATTATGTCTCAAAAAGGGCTCTTAACATGATGTAGGAGAATATTCGAATTTAAATAAAATCCACCACCCTTGCTACAACTTCGAAGAACTGGAGTAGTGGTAGGGTTATTTCACACTTGTAAGCTAGAAACTTGAAAGTGACAACATATATCAAATAACTGCAAGGTTTCACATAGGAGGTAATAACATTTAATAGTAGCGAGTTTACTATTAAATTTCTCCATAATATTACAACTAAAATGATCTATTTTTTGTAAAATTTTGAGTTTTATACTTTGTTTACATCGTACTCTCGAAGGTGAAGTGCAAAGAAAGCCTGTTTTAAGCCCTTCACCTGACCTCTGAAATTCAATTAGCATCTTTCCCATTTCAAAGTTCGCTACAAACATCTTTAGATATTCATGAAATGTAACGCCCCGAATTCCAAAATACACTGAATTCGAGATTCTACAGGATCTTTACACTTCATTTAGTACAATTTTACAAGGAAATTAAAACTTTTCACTTTGTAGAGAGTAGTTGTCTAATGGTATTATGTCTTCGGCGAATGTGTCTAGATTTACCATTATAAATATTGTTCTGTGCTCTACAAATTGCATATTGGGGGCACAGACCTGTCCACCTTGGGATATCCTCAAGGAAGTTGCGTAACCATTCAGCATCTTCCCCACATTTTTCCAGTGCGATGAATTTAGATTCCATCGTGGATAAGATCACTGTTTGTTTTGAGGATTTCCAAGAAACGTCTGTACCACCTAGTGTAAACACATAACCACTAGTGGATTTTGAATTATCACTAGATATCTAGTTTGCATCACTGTATCCTTCAAGTACAGCCGAATATCTTCTTTAATGCATCCCACAGTTACGAGTAAAACACAAGTACTTCAGTACTCTTGTAATCGCTTACCAAGGTTCGTTTCAAGGATTACTCGTATATCTACTTAGTTTGCTAACTGCATGGGCTAGGTCTGGTCTTCTACAACTCATCAAGTACATTAGACTGCCTATAATTCTAGAGTATTCTACTTCAGAAATACTCTCATCTTTATTCTTGGATAAGTGTAGAGTTAGATTGATTGGAGTTCTGGCAATTCCAGAGTTATCTTTATCAAACTTTCCGAGAATATTGTCTATATAATGTGACTGTCTTAAAATAAGCTCGTCTGATGTTCTTGTGATTTTAATTTCCAATATAACATCAGCTAGTCCCATGTCATTCATGTCAAACCTCGAGTTCAGCGTGTTTTTAACAGATTCAGTCATCTTATCATTGCTTCCAAAAATTAGCATGTCATTTACATACAAACATATAGGGACATATACATTTCCTAAGTCATTGACATATACACATTTATCACATTCATTTAATGACATCCATTTTCTGTGTCGTTGGCATATACACATTTATCACATTCATTGATCTTGAACCCATTTGTCTTCATGACATTGTCAAATTTCTCTTGCCACTGCTTTGAAGCTTGTTTCAAGTCATATAATGACTGCACCAGTTTACACACTTTCTTTTCATGTCCTGGAGCTGAAAACCCCTCAGGTCGTTCAATGTAGATTTCTTCAACTAAATCTCCATTATGAAAAGTTGTTTTCACATCCATTTGATGTACTTCAAGATTGTGCAGAGCTGCTATTGCAAGTATCATCCTAATGAAATTTATTCTAGTCACAGGAGAATATGTATCAAAATAATCAAGACATTCCTTTTGTTTATAACCTTTAATTACACGTCTTGCCTTGTATTTATCAATTGATCCATCAGGTTTCATTTTTCTCTTGAATATCTACTTGGAACCTAAAGGTTTACTACCTGGTGGAAGATCCACTAGTTTCCAAGTATGATTTTGCAAGAAAGAATCAATTTCGCTCTTGGTGGCTTCTTTCCATAGATGACCATCACTAGAGTTCACCTTCAAGCATAACAATCAAGAAATCCGGACCAAAAGATTTTTTCGTTCTTGTTCTTTTATTGCGTCAAGGTTCCTCCTCAACTTCTTCATCTTGGTCTTCACTATTTTCACTAATAGTCTCCATTATCTGTGTTTGTTTGGAGGTCTTTTGACTTACATGAGAAATACATCTTCAAAGAACGATGCATTTTTTTAGACTCCATTATCGTGTTGTTTGGTATATCAGTGATATCAGATTTATACACCAAGAACCAATAAGCACTACTGTTAAGTACATAGCCAATGAAAATGCCATTGACCGGTTTTTGTCATATTTTCACTTCCTTAGGTGAAGGTACTGCCACATTGGCAAGACATCCTCACATTTGCAAGTAATTGTAGGATGACTTTCTTCCTTTCCATAATTCATATGGAGTTTTCTCTTCTTTCCTTTTGAGTACCTTATTTAAAAGGTAGTTAGCCGAAAGTATAGCTTCTCCCCACAAGTTTGGTGGCAAACCAGAACTTAATAATATTGCATTAATCATTTCTTTCAATGTACGAGTCTCCTCTCAGCAACACCGCTGGACTGAGGAGAATAAGGTGCTGTAGTTTCATGTATAATCCCATGCTTAGCACAAGTGTCAACAAATGACGATTCATACTCTCCACCTCGATCTCTTCTTAGCACCTTAATTTTCTTGTTGAGTTGTTTCTCAACTTCATTTTTATAGGGAACAAATTTCTCTATAGCTTCATCCTTGCTTTTAAGTAAATATAAACAACAGTATTCTGTGCTATCATCAATGAAGGTAATATAATATTTATTACCACCTCATGTTTGTATCATTTTCTAATCACAAATATCAGTGTAAATTAGATCAAGAGGTTCAATGTTTCATTCAACACTTTTGAAAGATGATCTTGTCAGTTTTGCCTCAATACAAGTTTCACACTTGTGTTTGGAATCAATTTGGAATGTTGGTTTATGGTTAAAGTTAATTAATCTACGCAAAGTATCATAATTAACATGTCCTAGTCTACCATGCCATAAACTGGAAGACTCAAGCATATAAGTAGAAGAGCTAGATTTATTGATATTCTTGACCATGGTCATTACATTGAGTTTAAACATTCCACCACTCATGTATCCTCTACCAAACATACATTCTACTCTTTGACAAAATAAATTTGTTTGACTCAAACACTAGACGAAATTTGTGATTATTAAACAACGAACCGATACAAGGTTCTTGCGGATTTCAGGAATATATGCAATATTGTTCAGAGTTAGTTCATTCCCAGAATTCATCTTCAAGATCACCCTGCCTTGGCCCTTGATTTCTGAAGTAGCCAAGTTCCCTATAAATATGTTCTCCCCATTATCTAATGGTTCAAAAGTGGAGAACATACTTCTGTTGGAGCACACGTGTCGAGTAGCTCCAGTGTCAATCCACCATTCCTTGGGGTTTGAACCTATCATGTTCACCTATGAGATCACATCTTAGAGGTTCATATCGGAAACATTTTGAGCAATAACTTCAATCATGTTTGCTTCTCTGTTCCTGTTCTTCTTGGGTAGTCTGCATTCAGTACACTTGTGACCCATCTTATCACAATTGAAGCACTTGCCTTGAAACTTCGGCTTCTTGAGATTCCTCCCCTTAGGCCTCAACTTGGGACCCTTGTTGTTGTGATTGTTGGAACATTGTTTATGTTCCACTACAATTGCCTTAGCCGCATGACTGATGACTCCGACCTTTTCAGATCCTCTATTGTCTTTTTCAATACGAAGCCTGATAATGAGATCTTCAATGCCTATTTCTTTTCGCTTATGCTTTAGGTAATTCTTAAAGCCTTTCCAACCTGATGGCAATTTTTTAATTATACATGCAACTTGGAAACCTTCACTTAAGTTCATACCTTCAGCATGAATCTCATGCAAGATCAGTTGTATTTCTTGAACTTGACTGGTCACTATTTTATAATCTGCCATTTTATAGTTTAGGAAGTGGTCCATAATGAATTTCTTGGCGCTAGCATCCTTAAGTTTATACTTATGGTCTAATGATTCCCAAAGTTCTTTAGCAGTTTTTTTGTCAATGTATACATTATACAAAAAATCGGCTAATCCGTTGATTATGTAATTCCTACATAAGTAGTCATCATTTTTCCAAGCATCCACAGTGGCGGTGACTTGGTTATCTTGCTCATCTTTTTTAATATTTGGAGCTTCTTTGTTCAAGAATCTTGCAAGATTCAAGGTGGTCAAATAGAACATCATTTTCTGTTGCCACCTTTTGAAATTTTGCCCATTAAACTTCTCAGGTTTCTCCCCATGGGAGACTGAGATAGGTACAACGGTTGGCGTTGGCCCTCGTGCCGCAGCAGCGGTCGGTACTTGTGTCATATCAACAACCGACACTTGGACCGTTTCAGACACAATAGCATTCTCTGATGCATTAGTCATTTCGATTCTGAAAAATACACAACACGAGTGTAAGTTTTCCAGATTAAAGAAAAGAAAAGAAGTGCCTCAGAATCAAAAGAAATAAAGCCAACGAGATGAAAGAAAAATATTTTAAACTTGTTACAAAAGTGTTGCAATTTTATTTATAAATACTTCGAAAAGAATCCCAATATAATTAAGAGGCACAAAATCAGAAGAGAAGGAGAAGAGGAAGAAAATTTTCAAAAAAAAAAAAAATTGAATGGAAATGAATTTACAAAATTACAAACCAGATGATTATTAAAGCAGAGGAGCGTCGAGGCTTATGTAGCACACAATCTCCTTAAAACAGTTTTCACATCGTCCGGGTGTTGGAGCTAGTTGAGGTGTCTGTCTCTCAAGATGCAACGGCGAAGAGTGTTCACGCAGACACCACGTAATGCTCTCGAACTAGCAGCGTCAGAATTCTATCATCGAATTACCGAATGGACATACAAAACATAACGGAATAGAGAGGAAGAGTCTGATTTGGTGTTGGAAAGAAAGTGAGGGGGGCTCAATTTATAGGGCCAGGGTGAGGGACTGTAATGGAAGACAAGACTATGAATGCCTTCAGTGTAACTGCCGACAATCTATTGAATGTGTACACCGTAACGGCAGACAACAGTCAATGCCTTTGAATGCCTTCAGTGTAACTACAGACAATCAATTGAATGGGTACACTGTAACGACATGCAAAATGTTTAATACTGCACTGAAACGACAGACAAAACCTTTTCTGCATTTATTTCAGCCATTTACAAAGGTATAAAATTTAAAACTGTAGCAAAAAGTGGCTCTGCACGGGGTGGGGTTATGTCTGTCTGACATTCGTGTACGCAGGACGTGCCGGCGCACAAAAGCCGCATGTAATCCGGTCTAAGATTTGCACCCCCCTTGTGCATGCGAGAGAGAGAGCCTCTTGTCTAGCTATCTTACAATGCTTAGAAAGTGGTTATTATATATTCCCTTCTATTTTTTTTGATTTTTCCAATGTGGGACTATGTTCCCTCAACCCATTTTCAGAAATGAAAACGTCTCACTTTGAGAGACAATTTCTCATTCACCCCTTAACCGTTTTTAGCAAATAAATATATGATTTTGATCTACTCACGAAGAAGAACTTAAATCAATCAAGATATCTCAATAATTCATTGAGGATCTTACTCAAAAAGTTGCTCAAAAACTGGTTCATAAATGGTGTTAATACACTCATTTCTAACACTTTGTATTTCTCTACTGAATTTTGTAATGTTTATCCCATTATGTGTTTAGATGTGGCTGTACTGCTCTGCATTGTATTCCTTATTCTTTTGGGGGACTATCTACTTTGTTGTAGTCACTCTCAATTTGGTTTTGTGGACTCTTTTGTTTGGGCAACAGCATGTTCTTGACCAAGTTGGGTGTTTTTCTGGTTGCGGCTTTGCTTCAGTGTTGCTACTAACTTGGGTTCTTTTGCTACTTCTACTTGGCCAGAGTATAACCAGTTATGTATTTTGCTTTTTCTGTTTTATGAATTGTAATTTTACTTCTTCAGTTCTTGTATTGCTTCTTCTATTTGTTTGGGTTGCATCTTGTGCATCCAACGAAGAGGATCACTGTTGTTTTTGTTGCTACGTATGAACGAATTTATGATGGTTTTTACCATCTTAAATATGTATATATATATATATATATATATATATATATATATATATATATATATATATATATATATATATATAATGAATCTCCCAACTTCTGCCGCACCTCTAATTTGTTGGGAAGTATATCCTGTTGCATCTTTCTTCTCTTTGCGTATATTTTGAAATTAGAATAGTGTGGATAATTTAAAAAGTAATATGATACATTTCACGAATGGAAAGCATTGGGAAGGTTGATAGAATGAGTAATTCAACAACAATGCCATTTTCAACAAAAAAATTCTCTTCAAACTAACGGGCCTACATTTTCCCTCATTTTTTATATGCTGCAGGGAATGGTCTTTTTGAGTTGTTTCTATCTGCAACAATAATAGAATAGAAGTTACAAAAGTTGCTTAAGTAATTCCATGAAAATGTGAGAGTTTTGAATTATGCCATTGCCTGTCCCAAGCCAAGAATCCGGCCACAAACCGGGTAAGGAGAAGGGTTGCGTTAGACAGTTGACAGCCAACATAAAACTTTGTCAAATCCTATGAACATGGATCCAATTAAGAATGAAATACCAGGATTCATGTAGCCGACCCCAACTAGTTGGGAAAAAAGCTTTGTTGTTGTTGTTGTTGTTGTTGTTATATTTACTTACGGTTTGATACGCTTTTACTGAAGTGTTTTGATTTTTATTTTTGTGGATTCAACTATAGTTTGGAGCTCTGCAAGTGACTGAATCTATTAGGGGTGTTGAAGGACTGGTGAACATCCATCACAAGGAGTTTGTTGATTGGTATGCTGACTATGGAATTATTACATCACATAGCTTAACTTCGTTACCATCAGACCCAAAAATTTTCTTTTGAATTTTATTTGTATGACCTGTTGTATTCTACAATTTTGGAATCTATGGAAGGACTTAAAGATGGTTCATGCACATTGATGCAAACCATCAACAAAAAAGGATTCTAAATTTCGGAATTTTAATTGTATTGTTCCACCGGTCCGATGAGCATATGTATTTTCTTCCATTATTTAGTTCTTTGTGGCGAATTTCCTGTGCATGTGCTTTTGTTTTCTTCTTATATATTTGTCATCTAAGTGCATTCTATAGCTATATATAAAAAGTAGATTTTGAAATAGTTCTAAAAAAAATGAGATAACCAATTATGACACATTCTTCAGTCACGCCACATCTAAGGCTAATAAGTGTCGATTGCTCTTGCAGAACCTTATTGTACTTGGGCAGTGAAGAAAGGTCTCATATTAAATATGTAATACCCCGTATATATATATATATATATATATAATAAATTACAAAGAAAGCTATCAAGTGGCTCACATTCAATCTCCCCCAAAATCAATGGCCCTGATTAATTCTCACAAAACATATTTTCCCGCCCAAAATTTTAAACCCCATAATTTCAAAACCCACACACACTCTTTCTCTTTCCCAAAATACCCCTTTTTCTCTCTCTCTCTTTACTGCTCAGTCTCTCTCTCTCTCTCACTGTCTCCTTCTCTCTCTCTCCCCGCTCTCTCTCTCTCTCTCATCGATCCAACGAATTTCCCCCCGCCATCTCCGACCACCTCTGGCGCCTCTTCAACGCTGCCCTCCTGTCGCTGACCCCTCCTTTCACCACACAGTGCCCCCTACCTCGACCGTCGTTCTCGATCCTGTCACCACACAGCCCCCCCACCTCGAGTCGCCAACACACCAGATCCCTCGACCGCCGTTCTCATCGACCACCAGCCCTGACCTCCTCCCTTTTTGCAATCTACGTCCACCAATGGTAACTCCGACGTCGCTCCACTGCGACCCCATCCAACCACCGAACCCCTTTCCGACGCTACTCCACTGCCGACCACATCCTCAGTTGATCTCGACGATCGATTTCACCATCTCTAGATCTCAGGTATACTTAATTTTATAGGTGTTTGGGAAGTAACACATGAAAATTAGGTTTGGAGTTTTGAAATTTACTACAGGAGCTTTGAAATTTACTTTTTTTCTTCAGATTCTTGGTGATTTAGAAAATAATTAACTTCCAGATGTAGTTAGTAGTTAGTAGTTACACACAAATTATTAAAATTTCAATATTATTATGTGGTTATTAGAGTTTTGGATGATTGAGATTTGAGTTTGAGATAATATTTTTATACTTTTAACAACATGTACTGATTGCACACAAAATTGGTTTATAAAGAAGCTCTTTACTGTTTGGTGGAACTAATAGGACTATAAAGAAGCTCTCTCTCATTATTTCTTTATTTACTTAGAAATTTTGATTTTAAGATTTCGGTTTTGTAAAATTTCAGAATTTTTAATAGCAAATATCTCTTCAACAATTAAATTTCATTATTTTCCACACTTGAAATTCTAAGAAGTTAGATTTTATACCCCCATTTATAATTATTTTTCAATATAGACTTTTATTTATAATTAATTATTGTCATACTATTCAAATTTGAGCTACATAATTATTGTTTTACTGTTTACATGACTTTTCGTGCTTTGTATCGTTTCGAAGACATGCCGTAGGCACGTGCCCACGGGCAAATCTAGTATTTATATATATATATATATATATATATATATATATATATATATATATATATATATATATATATATGAGTAATGTGAGCCTCATATCTGTATGAGGAAATTTTCCTCATACAAAGTGATTATACTCACTTGGTGGGCCCTTATGGAAGATCCAGTCCATCCATTATTTTATCATGCTAATAGATGTATGTGTATAAAAAAATCAAGCGGTTTGGAGGTTATTCACCCATGCATCGTGTGGGTCCAATTTGTGGTTCAATTTGTATTACTGTTGAAATTGTTCATTTTTCAACCACATGATGCATTGGTGAATGACCTCCAAATCACTTGAATTTTTCTAGATATACATCCATTAGTATGATTAACATGATGGACGGAGTGGATCTTCCATAAGGGCCCCACCAAGAGAGTATAATCACTTTGTATGAGAAAAATTTCTTCATAGTCTATATGAGGCTCACTTTTTTCTCTCTCTCTCTCTCTCTCTCTCTCTCTCTCTCTCTCTCTCTCTCTCTCTCTCTCTCTCTATATATATATATATATATATATATATATATATATATATATATATATATATTGCCTTATATATATTGATCTACACATCTAAATTATTCTAAATATGTAAAATAAAGTCATTTGGAATTCATTTGTCCATACATTGAAGTGTTACAAAATTGTATGGCTAAATATCGTTTGTTTTTATACTAACTTGATGAATGAGCAAATGAATTCCAAATGACTTGATGCTCCAGTCCTTTTTGTCAACAAGAAGGATGGTAGTCGTCCACTGTGCGTTGATTATCCGGAACTGAACAGTGTTACTGTGAAGAACCAGAATCCGTTGTCCAGGATCGATGACTTATTTGATCAGTTGAGCGAGGCAGCTACTTTCTCGAAGTTGGATCTTCATTCCGGGTATCATTAGGTCAAAGTGAAGGTGACTGATGTACAGAAGACTGGGCACTATGAGAATCTTGTGATGCCGTTCGGGGTCACGAATGCGCCAGCTATATTTATGATTCTTATGAACAAGGTTTTTTCCCAGTTCCTTGATAGATTTGTGGTGGTCTTTATTAATGACATTCTGGTGTATTCTCGGAACCGGGAGGATCATGCTGAGCATCTTAGGTTGGTTCTGCAGACTCTAAGAGAGAATCAGCGCTGTGGGAAAATCAGCAAGTGTGAGTTTTGGCTCAACAGAGCTACCTTCTTGGGGCACATTATCTCGAGCGATGGTATTTCAGTGGATCCGCCCAAGGTTGAAGCTGTGAAGGATTGGCCAGTTCCCAAGTCAGTTTCAGAGGTGAAGAGTTTCCTTGGTCTAGCTGGTTATTATCGAAAATTCATTCGAGATTCTTCAAAGATAACAGGGCCATTGACTAAGCTGACTGAGAAGGATCAGAAGTTCTATTGGTCTAAGGCTCACAGTGAGACATTTGCTGAGTTAAAGAGCAGGTTGACGTCAGCGCCAGTGTTGACTATTCCAGATGGTTCAGACGAATTTTTAGTTCACTGTGATGCTTCGGGCAAGGGTCTTGGAGCAGTTCTGATGCAGAAGGACCGAGTCATTGCTTATGCATCGAGGTAGTTGAGGCCGCATGAGAATAACTATTCGACTCTTGACTTGGAGTTAGCGGTAGTGATCTTTGCTTTGAAGCTGTGGAGACATTATTTACTTGGGGACCGAGTCGAGATCTTTACTGACCATAAAAGTCTCAAGTACGTCTTCACCCAGAAGGAGTTGAATATGAGGCAAAGACGGTGGTGGGAACTTATGGTCGATTATGACATCAGTTTGCAATACCATCCTGGTAGAGTAAACTTGGTGCTAGATGTTTTGAGCAGGAGACCGACAGCTATGTTCTTGACTCAGCAGAGTGATTTGGTTGGGCAGATGCGGAGGTTGGAGTTGGATGTGTTGTTGGCGAGTTCTGATCGAAGTTTTTTGGTGCTTCAGCTTCAGTCGTCTTTTGTTGATCGGAGTTGTTTGGTGCTACAGATATTTAGACTAATTTAGACGTGTAGATCAATGTGAACGGATCAGATCATCCATGTGCACTCCGTGTAATAAGTTCACACGGAGTGCATACAGAGGGTACTACACAACGGAAGGGCCATATATATATATATATATATATTTAGTAAATAAGCAATTGATGCTGTGGCATACATGTGATTAGATAATCATAAAAAGGGTTAGTTGTCTAATGTATCACATGCATGCCACATAATCAATTGCTCATTTACTAAATGAGCAAGTTGCTCATATCCCTTTTACCCATATATATATATATATATATATATATATACACTAGGTTTGCCCGTTGACACGTGCCTACGGCACGTCTTCGGAACGGTGCACCTTGTTTAATCATATAAAATAGTTTTGGAGGTCCAGCAAATTAATTGAAGTAGCAAACATATTATATGAGAAACTTTTGGGGGTCCAGCAAAAAACATATTATATGTTTTTTTGGTTTTTTTGAATTTTTTGAATTTTTTTAATTTTTTTAAATTTTTTTTAAGTTTTTAAAATTTTTAATTTTTTTGGTATTTTAGTTTTTTAATTATTTTTTTAAAAAAAATTATTTTTATTTTCTTAATTTTTTGAATATAAGAGGGAGGGAGAGAGAGAGAGAGAAAAAAATTAAATAAATATAGGAGTTGTTTTGGGTGGGGAATTTGAATTTGAGTTTTTGGGGAGAAAAATATGTTTTGTGAAGTTAGATCTGGGCCTTTGATTTTTTGGGGGATTGAAGGGGAGCCATGATAGCTTTCTTTGTGTTTTATTATATATATATATATATATATATATATATATATATATATATATATATGGTTTTGCTCAGTTGAAAACGGATCCGTTTTCAACGGGTTGGAAAACAGCCATCTCAGCCGTCTGATCACCCTTGATCATGATCAGCGGTGTGATCTGGACCCGTTAAACATCCCACTAACGATGTAAAAAGCGGAGGGGTAATTTCGTCAATTCACGCCAAAAAACGTTTGGGACTTAGCGTTTTTTTTGGCGTGGAGTTTTTTTTGTCCAAAAAATCACTTAGGCCGTTGTTTGAGACAACGGCCTAGGTTGTTATTTTTATAAAAAAATTCAACTTACGCCGTTGTTGGGAACAACGGCCTAAGATGGCTGTTTTCCAACCCGTTGAAAACGGATCCGTTTTCAACTGAGCAAAACCCATATATATATATATATATATATATATATATATATATATATATATATATATATATATATATTTGTATATATATATATATATATACAAATAATATGAATGAATGAAACTCTCACTATGAGTAGGTTAACAATGAAATAAAAGGAAGTGACTAAAATGAAAGTTTTATTGATGGTTGAGTTGTGAGTCTCTAGGAGTTGAGCGGGAGTTCTGTGAACCGACACATGAGATTTTGTTAATTTAGACCAGTTGGGTCTTGGGGTTGTTGTTGTGAATTTAAGTCCGGCAGGATACACTAACTCTAGAGATGAGGATTTTTGTGTTTTAATATTAATCAACTTAAGGACAGGAACTAGTGGAGATGTGATGGAACTTGGAAAACGTAAGTATATGCTCTTGGTTTTGTTAGTCTAACGGATGCGTTCCAGGACTGTTTGTTGTTCTATCTTGAAAGGACATTTATTTGTTCGCGTGTCGAGGGTCTGCATGCCTATTCACGGAGCATGCAGGGTGCATTCACGTGTCGAGGGTCAGCGGGCCTATTCACGGGATGTACCTGGTGTATCTGCACGTCGAGAGCCTCACAAACCTATTCGTGGGGTACACCGTTGGGAGGTGATTCTCCGATTGTTGAGCTATTCTTACATGATGCTCGCGCGTTGAGGGTTGTGATGCCTATTCACAGAGTATTCTGGATCTTGTTTCCATCACCGTAGTAGGATTAGTTGCATAACGAGGGATTTAACCCTATAAAGTGGAGAACGATAAGGGCTTGCACCGGACCTATGTATTGTGGAATGCATAGAATCTGACAAGTATGCATTAGAGAGTCATCATAGAGCATTGATGTTTTCTTGCCTTGGTTTTATGCATGTTGTTGTTTTCTGTTTTTCCTACACTTGACAATTAGTCTAGTTTCACTTGTTGTTTTCATGCTCTACTATTTACTATCTTATATTCCTTGATATTTTCATGCTTTACTTATTGTTATTTCTTATTTCATATATTTCTTGCTGTTAATACATATTGTTTATGACTATACTTTATGTTTTATTTATGTTTTATTTATGTTTTATTTATGTCACTCACACTGTTATGGCTGACCCCTGTAGTTTTGGAGGTTACGGTTATCTTTAGCCTCATGTTTTACCGGTAGATACCTTTAGCATTGGGATTGGATGCATGAGATAGATTGATGTTGTGGCTTATGTAAATTGTAAAAGAAAGATTGTAATTCTATGTATTTTGTATTCTGCTGTGTTTTGTAAACAAGTGATGTAATAAAAGTTGAAATAAAAATTAACTGTGTTTTTGGCTATATTTACTAATGCAATTGAAGTTGATGCTCGGAATTGTGCCACGTATTTCTGAGATACCATATTGGAAATTCGGAGCTCTACAACCTTACTTTAGAGTATTGTGATAGGTGTTTTATATAAATATGAGTTCGTAAGATTCTTTTTCTTTTTTCCTTTCTTTTTTAAAGAAATTGTTATTTCTTTTTCATAGCCGACACATTTTTTAATGAAGAAAAAATCCTATGATTCTATTTTTTGGGGGAGCTTATTTGTAAATATGGTACCTTGTAATGTGTATTATCTTTCACTAGTATCATACACGTGCACACGTGCACGTGGGAAAAATTGAAGGGTTAATGAAAAGGATAAAAAGAAAATAATTTCCAAACTGATCCACTTCCGAAAATATTTACCAAACTGGTCCACTTTCGAAAATATTTACCAAAGTGGATCGTTTTGTCAACACGTGCGCTGCACGTGTTGGCTTCAAAATGACAACAATGACAGATGACACTAACCCCTTCTCCCATTATAATAGTAGAGATTTATGTGTTACGAATTGTGATCGTATATGTAATTAATTTTGTAACACATTTGTTTGTTTGTTTTTTTTTTGGAAAGAATTTATAACACATTTGTTAATTTAGCTGAAAGTTAATAAGTGTCATTATCTATTATCTTTTGTTTAAGGTTATAAGTTGGAAAAAAAAATTATCTAAAAATATAACAATGACATATGGTGACATGTCTTTTATGTGTGATAAACTTTGATACTAGATTAACTTTATCTGTTGAAATTTTAGATAAAATTTAAGTCACTTAAAATTCAATACTCTATTTTTAGTTCACTAGTTGAAATTTACCGTGTACCAAGTGCACGTGACTTGATGCACATAAATGTTGAAAATTTTATCTAAACATACTTGCATTTAGCACACCCATATTATTCAAACTACAAATTCGATTTAGTCAATCATCTTAAAAAACAAACCATGAATTTCAAAATTATTCCAACGACAACAAGCTCATCGAAATCAGATTTGAAGCAAGCATCAACAACCCAAGTTTAATCAATTCTAGCAAAATTCCAATCAAAACAAAGCACAAATGGATCAAAATTCGAACGATCGATGTAAGAGAGAGCTATATGCGTAATAGTTTCATGTAAAACATAAAGATATAATCATTGTATTTTTCATAAGATTAATCATCATTTTCGACTTTAACTTTCTTGAACTTAAAACTAATATTAAAAAAAGTTATTAAAAAAAACCAATTAGTAAATCCTAAACTAATATCATCGTATTTTTCATAAGATCAATCATCACTTTCGACTGTAACTTTCTTGAGCTTAAAATTGTTTATAATTTCTTGTTCATCCTTTTTAATTTTGCATCCTGTCAAGATTCTTGTAGTTGTTCTTTCATATTGGAAATCTTGTGATTTGATATAAAAAAATATACTCATCTTCAATGCATTTCTTGGTCCTTCTATCAAATTCTTCAACATTTTTTTCCTGCATATAGAATTAAGAAATTAGCTCTTAATTATTTGTAACACTATGAGAATAACATACAGAAGATGCTGACAACAACTCAAGATTAACATGCAAGCTTATATGCTTCTTCTAGAGAGCTGCTACTCTTCCCAAGTACCTATGCTGCTTTGTCCTCAAATTATTAGTCTTTCTACAATGTTGTAAAATCTGTTGAGCACCCTTCATCAAAGGAAAATTAGTTTTTGTCTTCTGACTTTCTTCAAAAATAAAGAAATACTATCAATTCTTTATAATATTACATATTTTTTTAATCTACAATTTTACCCCACCATTATGCATTGCATAATTTCAAAAAAAATTTGCACTCAAGCACATGCTCCTAACCATGTATCTTTCCCACTTAGTCATGTATGCAGGACATTTGGTCCCGCACAACCATAGGGAACCTGCTAGTTCAAACAAAAGATACTGGTAATCACGATGAATGACACTTGCCATCAGTCTGAAGCAAACAAAAATAAAGCTAATCCTCCTCATTTTTGTTGTATATCGGTCATAATCCTTTTCTTCCAAATATTCTTTTAAGAAAGCCAGGTCTTCGAACTTTCAAATCCTCCTCTGCAATGTTTTGAAAAGGAAAAGGTATCGATTTGATAAAATTAAATTCTTCGAAACAATGCAAGTGAAGATTGTTATAAGAGTCTGATTACTTTTATTAGAGAAAGATATCGTCTGACATTTTTCCTTGCTATTCAATTTTAGACTATTATACCACATGAACAACTGAAGATGGCAAATCTCCCGCTTCATGTGTGTGAGATTTATTGGTCTATGTTCAAGGTTTAACCAAAGATAATTTATATAGAAGAATCAATGTTGGCATGACACCTCCTTAAAACTCATTAGGTTTAGGGATCCTTCCCAATGATTGAGCTCCTAAATAATTTGAATACTGGAATACTGGCTCACTGATTGAGACCGGAATTTTATTGTTACTTGTGGACGGGAACAAGAAAAAAACAACGACCTTACCTTTATGATATGGCTAAAAATAGGATTAAATCGGGACCGTTCACATCGGACACGAATCTTAAAGCTCAGGGGTAAAACAGTAATTTCACCTACTAACGGGTCTAAAATGGGAACTGGGTCTTTATTCAAAGCCCAATAACCCATAAACGGATCTGTCTTACTGGGTGCGGGTTTCAACTCGCAAAGAATCCAGCCCAGCAGGATAGAATTAGGGTTTCTGATTAATACTAATCAACGGCCCTGATTCACATCTATCCTTTCACTGGGAATTAGGGATTACATTCCTAATCTGATCACAGGGATTACATTCCTAATCTGATCCCAATGGCGACTATAAATACCCCCCATCCACCACCATTAAGGGGTAATCAATCTTTTGCCAATTTACGCTCTTTCATAATCATTCCTGATTACTGACTTGAGCGTTGGAGGGTGTGTCACCGGGATCAACCCGGTGTCTCGCACTTTTTGCAGGTGAACGGCGGGAGTCAACGGTCAAACTCCGGCGGAACAGGTTTCAGGTTTGCTATTCAAGTTTTTAAAGAATCCACAAATACTATCTGTTTGCCCCCACACTAGATTTAGCAGTAACAGATTGGTGCCGTCTGTAGGAATCAAATGACTAGCAGCCTCCCCTCTTCCTATTGGTCAGATCTTCTCCAGCCATGCCTCCCAAGAAAGTAAGATCCAGAGGGTCCAACCGTAGACCCAACCCCGTTGATCAGCAACAGGAAGTCCCCATCCAATCCGCTCAGAAGCAGGGGCAACTTCCTCTGCAAGCTGAGGACCCCCTGTAGCAGGACCAACTTCCTTCTCTGAATCTTCAACCCCCTCGGGGTCCAACTGGGCTGCAGAATGCCGGTGCGGGGGGCTCGCGTCCCAATCCTCAGAAGCAACCTCTCCATCAGGACCGTGTCTCCATACACAATCCTTCTTCCGATTCTATGGCCTCCCACAATCCCCGAGTTTCCGACCTTCGCAATATCATCCTCAATCGGCAGAAGGATGAGGATCTTCGCTGCCATTTGGATGAAAAGCGGGCCCAAGAGGGAGCCTTCCGCCAGCAACGTCCGAATGAGCGATCTCCTCACCGCCGAGACTACAGGAGGTCCCCTACCCGAAGAGGGTGGAGAGAGTCACCCGAGCACCATAGGAGAAGACCTCACTCCCCTGCCGGTCGGCAACATCTGAGGAACGATGAGGCACCCATCACTCATGCCGAGTTCCAGCAGTTCCATGCGATTGTTTTGCAAGCCCTCAACCTTCGACCCAACAACAACAATGCCCAAAGGGCTCCTACCCCTCCACGGGTCCAAAGTCCTCGCCATCGGTCCATAACTCCTCCTCCGGCTCCTAGCAACCAACAGCACATGCCTAGCCCCCGCCGCTCCCAGAGTCACCGTCGTCGTAGTCCCCGCTCCCCTTCCTATGAAGACGAGTCCAGAGGCTCGTTTGACTACTGTCGGAGGGACGATGCTCTCTACCGCCGTCTCCACGAGATGGAGAGGCGCATCGGTCGAATAGACAAGGATGAAGAGTTAAGAGGAAGGACCATCCGCCCGAGCAGACCTCCCTTCTCCCGGACCATCATGGGGGCTCCTATCCCAAGAGGTTTCAAACCCCCGCAGTTTGAAACTTACTCAGGGGAGTCGGACCCCGTGGACCACATCGAAAGCTTTAAGACCCTCATGCTAATCCACCAAGCTTCCGATGCCTTGCTATGCAAGACCTTCCCCGTCACTCTTAAAGGTTCGGCTCGGGAATGGTACTCCCGCCTCGCCCCGTCTTTCATATTCTCCTTCGAACAGTTTGAAACCCTCTTCATCACCCATTTTGTGAGTAGCAGACGCACGGAGAAGACCAACATCTCGTTACTCCAGCTCCGCCAGGAGAAGGGAGAGAAGTTGAGAGACTATGTGAGGAGGTTCACTGCAGAGGTTAGATCCATCGCCTCCCTCGACCAGTCAGTTGTGGCGGCCGTCTTCCAATCAAATGTCCTTAACTCTAACCTTCGCTCCTCCCTTGCCAAGAAGCCCCTGCATAATTTCACCGACCTCCTTCTTTGGAGCAAGAAGTACATTCGGGCCGAAGAAGCCGAGAATCTCTCGGGCGTTGAGGAGACATCTTTCGGGAACAAACGGAAGAGCACAAGCGAAGAGGGATCCCAAAAATCCCAGAAGGATGACAATGGACAGCATCACCCGACTCCTCGTTTTGAGAAGTTCACCCCCCTCATTGCCAATATATCAGAAGTTCTTATAGAGGTGGACAATGAAGGGCTACTCCGTGCTCCCCCAAGAATGAATAAACCTGGTAAGAAGAGGAACAAGGATATGTGGTGCCGCTTTCACAGGGACCACGGCCACGACACGAATGATTATCGGGCTCTCAAGGAGGAGATCGAAGAACTCATACAGCGGGGACACTTGACCAAATTTGTCCAAAAAGAGGGGGCCGAGCTTCCCCCCTGAGGAGCTTACAAATGAACAGAAGGGCCCGCCGAGCTTCAAGACTCAGAACCTCCCAGCTCCTCCCAAAAGGTCTTCACCTTGTCGTGGAAGTAGGATCTTGATTTTCAATAAGGCCGATGCTTGTAACCCGGCCAATAGCATGTAATAATGGCTCACCCTATTGAAGCAGCCACTTAGTTTATCTCAATAAAACTTTACATTTTTTTATTGAAAGTTATTGCTCATGCTTCATCTCAAATCTCTCCGAGTCACGACTCGCTAAATAGTGAGTTCGGAGTCCAGCTTCTTCTACATGACTACTCCCACAACTTACTAAGCTCTAACAACGAGTTCGAAATCCAACACTTGGCTCGATTCTACTTCGGATAACTTACTCTTAAGCGAGTTAGAAGTGGTTCGCCATTCAGAATTGCTCCCACAACTGTTGAATCCCTCTAACGACGAGTTAGGAGTCCAACACTTGGCTCGATTCTGCTTCGGATAACTTGCTCTTAAGCGAGTTAGAAGTGGTTTGCCATTCGGAATTGCTCCCACAACCATTGAATCCCTCTAACGAAGAGTTCGGAGTCCAACACTTGGCTCGATTCTGCTTCGGATAACTTGCTCTTAAGCGAGTTAGAAGTGGTTCGCCATTCAGAACTGCTCCTACAACCGTTGATTCTCTCACTTAAATAGCGAGTTCGGAGCTCACAACTCTCTCCTAGAGTTGCTCCTCAAACTCGTCTTCCAAATAGCTCTCCCCCAGAGCCGAGCTCTTCACTCCGCTCGCCTCCAAAGCGGACATCTTCTCAACAATTTCGGAGCTCACAACTCCCTCCTAGAGTTGCTCCTCAAACTCGTCTTCTAAATGGCTCTCTCCCAGAGCCGAGCACTTCACTCCGCTCGCCTCCAAGGCGGACCTCTTCTCAACCAGTTCGGAGCTCACAACTCTCCCCTAGAGTTGCTCCTCAAACTCGTCTTCCAAATGGCTCTCTCCCAGAGCCGAGCACTTCACTCCGCTCGCCTCCAAGGCGGACCTCTTCTCAACCAGTTCGGAGCTCACAACTCTCTCCTAGAGTTGCTCCTCAAACTCTTCTTCCAGATGGCTCTCTCTTGGAGCCGAGCCCTTCGCTCTGCTCACCTCCAAGACGGACCTCTTCTCAACAAGTTCGGAGCTCACAACTCCCTCCTAGAGTTGCTCCTCAAACTCATCTTCCAAATGGCTCTCTCCCAGAGCCGAGCTCTTCACTCCGCTCACCTCCAAAGCGGACCTCTTCTCAACAAGTTCGGAGCACAACTCTCTCCTAGAGTTCCTCCTCACACTCGTCTCACAAATGGCTCTCTCCCAGAGCCGAGCTCTTCACTCCGCTCGCCTCCAAAGCGGACCTCTTCTCAACTAGTTCGGAGCTCACAACTCTCTCCTAGAGTTGCTCCCCAAACTCGTCTTCCAGAAGCTCCCTCTCCATTGCCGAGCTCTTCACTCCGCTTACCTCCAAGGCGGACCTCTTCTCAGCGAGTTCGAAGCTAAAACTCTCTCCTAGAGTTGCTCCTCAAACTCGTCTTCCAGATGGCTCTCTCCTAGAGCCGAGCTCTTCACTCCACTCATCTCCAAAGCGGGCCTCTTCTAAGCGAGTTCGAAGCTCGAAACTCTCCCATAGAGTTGCTCCTTACACTCACTTCAAAGAATGGGTCTTCCCATGGCTCTTACGAGGATCTTCCTAGCACCTCTTCTCCACCCCTAAGAGTGGAGCTCCTCTTCAAAAATCTCCAAAATCAGACAGAACATCACCAAGCTTCGGAGCTTTTCACCTCTCCCATATGCCAAACCCCTTACTCATCGAGCTCCGACCCCTCTACTACGCCGAGCTACCGAGCTACTATGGGCAAAGGGGGAACTACCGAGTCACCGAGCCGAGTGGACGAGGTACCGACCTCCACATATGGAGAAAAATACTGCCGAGCCAGTTTCACCGTCTGATTGTCTCAAAATTTGTGTTAGAACATGATGAATGGCTCAGATCGCGCCACGTCTCCACAAAACGACAAGATAACGTTTTCTCAAAATTCGAGCCTCTTGTCTCGTGATTCGCACCATGATCGTGATCAACCATCCAGATTGAGCCACGTAGCTCGGATCTGAAATCCGAGCTACCAATCTACCGAACTGCAAAGTGGCGAAAAATGAGCCTCAAAATCCGTGCTCGGATTCGCTGAACAAGCAAGAAGAAAAAGAGGCTAACGGGTCGGGGTCGGATCCGATACCCACGATCCGACCCATACCCTTCTTGGCTTCTCCATTCTCCCCCTTGTTCTTTAGTCTTCCCGCCAAAAGTACCCAACACTTCTCCTCTTCTTCACTGTACGAAAGAACAAGGCAGAGGAGAGAACCCGAATGCCTCTCCTCCCCTTCTTCTTTCTTCTCAGCGATGAGCTCCGCCATGGCCGTTCTACCGAGCCGAGGTGCCGAGGTACCGACCTCCACATATGGAGAAAAATGCTGCCGAGCCAGTTTCACCGTCAGATTGTCTCAAAAAAAGTGCTAGAACATGATGAACGGCTCAGATCATGCCACGTCTCCACAAAACGACAAGATAACGTTTTCTCGAAATTTGAGCCTCTTATCTCGTGATTCGCGCCACGATCGTGATCAATCGTCCAGATGGAGCCCCGTAGCTTGGATCTGAAATCCTAGCTACCGAACTACCGAACTGCAAAGTGGAAAAAATGCACCTCAAAATCCGTGTTCGGATCTGCCGAACAAGAAGCAGCTGCCGAACAGCAAAAAAAAAAGAAGAAGAAAGATGAGGGTCGGGTCGGACCCGTTAAGGGATTCAAACCCATAACCCACTTCAGCATTATCTCTTCTTCTCCTCCGGATTTCCTGCCAACAAAGCCAAAAAAGAGAAGATCCCCAACTCTTCTCCTCTTCTCCACTATGCAACCGAACAAACCAGCAAAAGAAAACCCAACACTCATCTTCAACATCGGAGCGTCGAGCTCCCTTCCGCCGAAGCTCAAGTTCTCCGCCAAGCTTTACCAAACCGAGCTCTCTCCCTCGACGAGCTCCGAACTCCTCTCCACGTCGAAGCTCCCTATCCATTGCTGAGCTCCCCCACAGTCGAACGTCGAGCTCTCTTCCTCGATGAAGCTCCGAGCTCCACTCGTCGACCACCTTCGACGAGCTCCCCTCGCAACCGAGCTCCGAACTCCACAGAACTCCTCGCCGTCACCCTCGACGAGGCGACATACCCCACTGTCGAGCTTGCCAAACCATCGCGAGCTCCCCTCACCAAGCTTGACCGCTCCGTCTCCGTCGTCAACTCTGCGAGCTCACCAAGACCACCTCCGAGCTCCTCTCTACTGAGTCAACGAGCTCCGAACTCGAACCCATCACCATGACTCTGACAAGTTTCCTACTCCACAAGCATCAAGCTCTTCTTCATCAAGCTCAAAACCCACTTCAGTCGAACTCCGAGCTCCGACTTCCCCTTCGCTGCCAAACTCCATGCTCGCCTCCCGCCTTGGCCAGCTCATGCCATTACTGAGCTCGAGTGGTCCTCCGACTCCTAAGCTCAGCACCTTGAGCTCTATCGTCTCCGAGCTCCCCCTCCATCAACGAGCTCGCCAATCTCTAACGATGTCAAGCGCCACTCCACCATCGAGCTCGACCCCATCTCCAGTTCGAAGAGCTCCTCGACCAAACTCCTCCCTTCGACTAGCTCCACCTCTGCTGCCTCTGTCGAGCTTCGTCTCCTACGAAGGCGACGTCGGAGGAGCAAGTTCGAACGAAGAAGTCGAAGATGAAGGAGCAGGAAACAGAGCGGGAGAAAGAGCAGAAAAAAAAACAAAAAAAAGCCACGTGGCATCATCTCGAAGGGTCGGCAAATCCAAGTCGTCGAGCCGAGGTGCCGAAGCACCGACCTTGTAATTGGAGAAAAAACCTGCCGACCCATACAATCCGTCCGATCTTCTCAAAATTCGTGCCACAACACGATCGACGCACAGAAACGCGCCACGTGTCCAGAACGTGATCTGCTTTGCGATGCGCGCACATCTGATCATGATCGATGCTCAGAAACGCGCCACGTGTCCAGAGCATGATCTGTTTTGCGATGCACGCCATCTGATCACGATCGACGTCCAGAAATGCGCCACGTGTCCAAATAATATTTAATTTATTTATTTATTTATTTATTTGTTTTAATTATTTAAAAAATTCGAAAAAATAATTAAAAAATCGAAAAAAATGAATTAAAAATTCTAAAAATAATTATTAATTCAGAAAAATTATTTTTAAAATTCATAAAAAATAATTATTAAATTAGAATAATTAATTAATATTTTCGATAATTAATTATTTAATTCGAAAAATGAATAAAAAATTCAAAAAAATGAGAAAAAATTCAGAAAAATCTGGAAAAATTACCAAAAATCCAGAAAATTTTGAGGATATTTTTGGGTATTTTACAAGCCCATAATAACACTGTTACACCCTAAGCAAGATTCCAAACTCCCTTAAGAACGCCGATAAAATCATGTACGCCATTAGAACAACAAAACTACTCCTCGAAGACTGTAAAACTCAGTCTCCAGAAGTGGGGGGCTCGTGATATGGCTAAAAATAGGATTAAATCGGGACCGTTCACATCGGACACAAATCTTAAAGCTCAGGGGTAAAACGGTAACTTCACCTACTAACGGGTCTGAAATGGGAACTGGGTCTTTATTCAAAGCCCAATAACCCATAAACAGATCTGTCTTACTGGGTGCGGGTTTCAACCCGCAAAGAACCCAGCCTAGCAGGATAGAATTAGGGTTTCTGATTAATACTAATCAACGGCCCTGATTCACATCTATCCTTTCACTGGGAATTAGGGATTACATTCCTAATCTGATCACAGGGATTACATTCCTAATCTGATCACAAGGATTACATTCGTAATCTGATCCCAACGGCGACTATAAATACCCCCCATCCACCACCATTAAGGGGTAATCAATCTTTTGCCAATTTACGCTCTTTCATAATCATTCCTGATGACTGACTTGAGCGTCAGAGGGTGCGTCGCCGAGATCAACCTCGGTGTCTCGCACTTTTTGCAGGTGAACGGGGGGAGTCAACGGTCAAACTCCGGGGGAACAGGTTTCTGGTTTGCTATTCAAGTTTTCCAAGAATCCACAAATACTATATGTTTGCCCCCACACCAGATTTAGCGGTAACACTTTATCTGAAAACATTCAATATATATCTAAAAACTTTAAACTATTGTTAAAAGTAAAACTGTTAGTTCATTCAAATTCAAGTTAGTTATCTTATTTACAAATAAACAATTAACATCACCTCAGATCCTTTCAAGGTTCCTCTTTTGTATTTTACTTAAATAAACAATTTGCAATTATATTACGAAATTCAACATTTAGTTTAAAAATTCAACAGTTACTCTTAAAATGAGAAAAACATTTTAGTGGAGGTTAATTTAGTTTCTGTCTAACAAAGAAAAAAGAAAAATTAGCAATACAAACGTAAGACTTACCCCATATACTAAAAAAACCCTCCTTGTTTTGGCTTATTAAATTTGAAGTTCTTTCTTTAGAAATTAAATATTCATTTAACCCACATAATAAGCATGTCTGATAACCTGAAGGTTAAAAGAAACAGATTAAGTATCCAAGTGCAAGTGCTACTGAACTATTTATTTTTTGGTTTAAAAAACATTCAATCAATATATATTTGTTAACTTTAAACTATTTTTAATAGTAAAACTGTTCGTTCATTCAAATTCAAATTTGTTATTTAAATAAAAACTTTAATGTATAAAATAAGCACAAATTCAAATTTCTACAATTTTGTTTAGACTAATATAAATATAATTACATCTACATTATGCATATATTAATCTGTATTACTGAGAAATAACCACATTCCCAAAAAGAAACTTATATTTCTTATCATTATCCTGACTCTTACCTTCTAAAGAAACTTTAAAATCCATATCTATATCTGTATTTCATAATTACTAACATATATTGATGACCACAAGCTCATTATGCCTCAACACGTGTGGAGAAGACTTGCTATCATACTATCATCCAATTCTGTCAATGTTTATGATAAATTTGTTTCTCTTCACAATATCTAGAATCAGATATGCATAATGGGTTCTTAGAAACACAGTAGTCGCATGCCTTGCAAAAAAAAGACTAAATTATGAAAGTACCACATGTTTAATGCTGACATGCATCAAGAATATTAACTATCAACTGATCCGAAGAAGCAAATTATAACACAAGCTGCCTCAAAGTTCAAACTAACCAGTACAAATAACCTCTTAAGAATAAGCATGATTAGATGTATTCCCCCAAAAAATATAAATTAGTGATAAATCATGCATCAATACTCAATATTCTAACCTGTATGATGCCCTTGACTCTCCAAACTCTGTGTTTAAGAACAACAATTTGAGGGTCATCTGGATGTTGAGCCTTCAACTCCTGCCTTACACTCTCCGAATTAGCGTTATGCTCTGTAACCAGTTGCATTGCCACAACATCGTCCTCTCCAAATTTCTTCTCAATCACCACTCGGGATCGCCTAAATTCACAACATATAGAGTCCTCTGAAAAATGATGCCAACGAGGTAACAAGTCCCATTAGTTGCCATTTCAGGCCAAGAATTCCAAATCTCAGAAACAAGTGTGATAAAGCCCTCCTCCATCGCTAAAAATGCTCTCTCTATGCGTTCAGGTGTCACACCCTGTCGCCCAGAAGAAATCTCTGCTGCATAAACCAAATGCTTAACCACTCAACATCCTTATACAGTTTCAATTCAACATCTTTTTTCTTAACAAAATTTTCAACAAATTATACAAACAAAAATCTTTTCAAATTATTGGAAGTGCAACAAATCAATTAAATTGCAAGATACGGTCTGCTCCTGCTCAAGCACGAACACAATTCAACAACCTCTCAAGTTCCTTTTAGCACGACATTGCTAACTGAATTCCACTTTCATAACCCACTACAATCAAATCCTATCGATTGCAATTCTAATTGAACTTAACTCTCATTTAATATCACAAAGAAAGGCAAGTGACCGAGAATAAGCACCCATACGGACTCGTCATATGCGACTGTAGTTAACTTCTCCACATCAAATTTATAATACCAAAAGCCAATAGCCGATTAGTGAATAGACAATCAGACATTCTATCCGCTATATGAAAAATCAACCATATTAAGTGTAGAGATGTTATGGTATGCCTCTTTCCAGCTAAAGGTTCCAAATGTTGAAAGCCACATCAGACAGGGCTCAAATTAAACTCTTTAACGAGATCACATTAGCAACCTTAAGATAAGAGTACTTGAATACAAAAATTCTACTTTGCTAAATGCCATTGCAAATACATAGAAAATATGTCCAATTATTATGTGGAGGCAACCTTGAAGATCATGTCACATGTAGCCAATTCCAGTACACAACGACAATAATAATGTCAAATGAACCAGATAATTTAGCCGTATTTGAAAGTAAAGAACACAGAGATAAGGACTTAGCCTCTCCTTGGTGCAACCTTATAACATATACTCTTAAGTTCCTAAATAAGCAAATTATACTTGTTCAATTTTTTTTCTGAAATCCACCACATATTAGCCCAGGACTCCATAAGACCATAACTCATAAGCAATTTCTAGATCAACAAAAACCATATGTAAAGATATGATTTTCCAACAGACTTGTTTACAATTCCACAATTTTATTTTCTGATGCATAAGCTTGATTCCATAATGTAATTTAGAACATCCCATTGAAGATGACATCAACAACAAATGCAATTACATGTCCCTTTGCTGGACACATCTTGCAGGCTGCTCAAAGGAGTAGGATAATGCAGTAATGGCTTTCTTCAGGTGGTGGTTCTACAAATCACACCTTGTCCCAAACCTATTCAACTTATGCAAACTATAATTATATGCATCTATATTGGACCTCTTCTTTATCCTCTTTTTTCGACCTCGTCTCCTTAGCGTTACTATTGCTTCCTTTTAGTTAGATCATAATATGACTCCATAAAAGTATCCCCTTTTTCATCACCTCCAAATTGTTCTTCAATATCACTTCCACACTCTGAATCATCTGGAAAAGAAGAGAATGACCATTTATAATATTGGAAAAAAGTGGAGGAATATGACCTTGATTAATAATATTTTAATGTATTTCATTTACATCAAAAACTAAAAGGTAATGCTATTTAAAAATTTTGAGTTTTATTAGGTAGCAAATGTAACAAAAAACAAAACAGCAAAAATCAATACGTGATCTCACCGGCAATAGAATAGTTATATACGAGAGAATATACATATTATGGTAGGACAAGTGGATAACATAATTTTCTTCTTCCTAACAGATCGAGCAACCTAAGATTCTAGGCAGTTAAAATCGGTTCTTGGAACTAGTCGGTCTAGGAGTGATTAGTGATTAATCGGTTAATCAGAAAATACTCGGGGATTAAATCGGAAAAATCGTCATATATATATATATATATATATATATATATATATATATATATATATATATATATATATATACTAAGTTTGCCCGTTGACACGTGCCTACGACATGTCTTCGGAATGGTGCACCTAGTTTGGTTACATAAAATAGTTTTGGAGGTCCAGCAAATTAATTGAAGTAGTAAACATATTATATGAGGAAGTAGTATATCTACCTTTAAGCTCAATTATCGCCTTCCTGATCATTAGCTTGAACTTACCTGTATTGCATATAGTTTGTTAGAAACACTGCATAGAGTTTTTTTTAACTTCAGCATCAATTTTAGAT
The DNA here is from genome assembly GCA_017893485.1 of Hemerocallis citrina. NCBI lineage: Eukaryota > Viridiplantae > Streptophyta > Magnoliopsida > Asparagales > Asphodelaceae > Hemerocallis > Hemerocallis citrina. Next base: position 91,500,627 of record CM030361.1, read on the forward strand.
GTTTGTAATAGTTATGCAAGGACATTATCATATAGGTTTTATAGAGCTTACTCTAATTCCATAACCACTATGAACATGTCTAAATACAATGGTAACGCAAGTGCAGGTATGAAATTATCTACAATACCAATATTCTAAACATTTATTTTTAAAATTTTAAAGGTTTATTTCTAAAATTTCAAAAAATGTAAAAAATTTAATTTATTTTTAATTTTTTAAAATTTTAAATATTTTTAAAAAAAACTTTATTTTTTAAAATTTAGGAAAAAATTAAAATTTAAAAAAATATATAAGTTTTTTATTTTTAAAATTTTTTTGAATTATTTTTAAAGTTTTTAAAATTTTAAATTTTTGGGGAGAACTTTTGGGGGGGAAAATATGTTTTGTGAGGTTAGATCTAGACCTTTGACTTTGGGGGGATTGAAGGAGAGCCACTTGATAGCTTTCTTTGTGTTTTATTATATATATATATATATATATATATATATATATATATATATATATATATATATATATATATATATATATATATATCCTCATTATGTAGAAACCCTAAATTCTAACATAAAACTATTATGAGATTATCAAATAGAGACATATAGTTATAGAGAAAAAAAAGAGAGTACTTGGTTTGAGCTGAGTTTGAATTCTGGATGTGGGTCGGGTTGGATTTGCTGGTTGGTTCCACCAAACAAAAACAATCGGGGAGGAAGAGCAGCGCGAGCAGCAAGAGGAGGTGCAACAGATGCGGGCCAGGTCAAGTATGCGATGGCGCAGAGGGAGCGACGGCGGGTCGGGTTTGGGTTTTCTCGAGGAAGAAGAAGAAAATCAGTTTGGGATTGGGTTTGCACGAGGAAGAAAGAGAGAGTTGCGACATGTCGGGTTTGGGTTTGCGCGAGGACCGGAAGGAGTTTGGATTTTGAATTTGAATTTGAGTTTGGGCCAGATTGAGCCCAAATATTCTAAACGAGCATAAAAATTAGAGGATGAGATTAAAACAGTTAATGGGACACTTAAAATCGGTCGATTAACACTAATCGGCCAATTATACCCGATTAAATTGCTAACTATTGAAATATTATAAATCGCTAAAAAATGATCGCTTAGCATCCGATTAGCAATTAATCGGGGATTAATCCGGCGTAATCGGGGATTTTAACTGCTTAGCTAAGATGTCAGCTGAAACATCACCTCTTCAACTAATAAAGAAGTTGGTTGTGGAATGTGGGCTTTGAGAAAAAGCTAAACCTAATAACACATTAACTTCTACAGGGCGGACTAACCAAAGGTACATTTTCCATACCAAAAAAGAAAAAAAAGGCACAATTGTTCAAAAAGGAGGCAGAGCTTACCATCCATCTCTGATGATGAGGTAGAGCCCTCTTCAACATCAGCATCATTAACTGCCTCATCAGATCGAAAGGTTCCTATCACTGATTCCATCTCTATAATAAATTGAGTGACATCAAGCTCAACATCATTTGAGTTACTACGAAAAAAGAGAAAAAGAAGAAATAGTTAGCTGCTAAATAAAGGTGCAACTCAGACTACTAAAAAGTTTCATACCAAAATACACCCTATGCGATTACTAAATCAATTCTGATAAAACCCTATGGGCCTCAATTAAAATGCTTCTATAGTAATGGTAAGTAAAAAGCCATCCATGTACAGCACCTTTACCTAAAAATCTAAATAACTCAGTAACCCATGGTATCATGATATCTTCTCCAATGACCATATGTTGGATTATAGTTTTTCTATAAATAAGTGCAAGATCGATAAGAACATAAAATTATTACAAGTACCTGTTCTGAGGAATCTCTGCAACCTCGAAGCTTGAAAGCTTATTGACAAATGCTTGCATACTGTATGCAATATCATCAAAATCAAAATCATCTGAGCTTTCCCCAAAGTTATTTCTTTTGATCAAGCCCTGCTTCGCTGATTTTTTGTTTTTCTTAGACTCATAAGCTTCTAATTCTTTTTGTCTCTCCAAAATAGTTGAATTCAACTCATCTTCTCCATCGTACAACCAGAAATCATCTTCTGAAGGAGGAAGCTCACGACTATTAAAATCATCAGTGCTAGCATTGGTATCGGGTCGGGTCGGGTCGGGTCGGGTCCTTCACTACCCGGACCCGGACCCGGTCCCCTACAGATCCAAAAATTGGACCCGGACCCGAACCCGTGTGGACTGGGTCCGGGTCCGGGTCCTATTAAAATATTCCTACCCGTTCGGGTAGGAGCGGGAGTGTGAGCGGCGAGCGAAGGCGGTAAGTGGAGGATTTAGAATAGAGGAGATAAGTAAAATGCATGAATTTTGGGTTTGGAAGAGGAAGATTTAGAATTGTGAAGGAATGAGGGAAGGGATGATGATAGAATGTTTATTTTTATGTTGATTTTTGGGTTTTTTTTGACGGGTCCGGATCCGGGTCCGGGTCGGGTCTCTATTGAGCGGACCCGGACCCGAAAGTACAACAGGTCCCATTTTAGGACCCGGACCCGGATCCGGATAGGCCAGGTCAGTTCCGATCCAATGCCGGGTCCGGTTCAAGTCCAGGTCGGATCCGGGTTTCGGGTATTTATACCAATACTAATCAGCGTTGTCTGGTAAAGCAGGAATCTCATCTATCCGTCTCACGGGAGCATTCATCATATCTCTGCAACAAAAGACAATGCATTAACGGAAATCAAAACATTTTTCTACTCCATGATAGTAGGCATTTACTTCAACAATGTGAATGCGATACGAAGATAGAACATTACATTGATCCCAAAAGTAGAGAACTATCACAATATAACAAGATTGAAGGTCATTTAAGTGGAGATCATTCAATTCAATCAAGTGTGATACATCCTCTCTACTTTAACAGGAACTGAAACACAAAAACTGATGTTTAATCACCTTTTCAACCTTCATTTGCTATATCAAGTGATGGCAAGTCTAGAGATGTAAAACTTCCTAGAAAGGATATAGACAGATGAGTGACCTAGAAACAACAAAACAATTACAGTTGGGAAGAAAAGGAAAAGTAGAAGATAGAAGTCAACTGTAATACCAATGAAAAATGAAAGCAAAATGAAGGAGTGAGAAATACTGAACAAAAATAGCTAGATAATACAAGGATTCAAAACGTTATCAAATGCATCCAACCGATTTAGGGCTCGGTGCACTCACCAGCTCATAGTTGTAAATTGGGTTTATGGGTGGAGAAAATTTGACATGGTTGATAAGCTAGTGCATATTTTCTTCTGCTTTCTAAAACCTGACTATCAAAAACTACAAACTATGACACACACCATCGACCCAAGTGGTTGACTTTTGCCCCATTATGATGAATCCTGATTAGAGATCATTCAGTGGGAGAGGTGTTTAAGGGCTCATGATGCAAGATAACTGTCAAAATAAATTTAAAAGAATGCATGCTCGCAGCCCTCATAATTAGAATAAGTAGAAAGTGGATGTACCAATGAAAGTAATGTACATAAGGTTTCCATATTTGGTACTTACATCTAAGCAATTCAGTTGTTACAGATTTGAAGGAGAGAAAGCTCAAGTTTAATGGTCTACCAAAACATCATATAACACTAAATGCAATTGGTTTGGAAATATGTCAGATGTTCTGAAGAATTACTGATTACAGACTCACTCAAATAAAATTATGGCCTAAAACAAGAAACAATGCAGGTAAAGTTGCAGAGAATCATATTATTTGTTAACTATCACTTTTACAAGAGTAATCAACAATACTCTTAGCATCGAAGGAGGTGATATTGGATTAGACTTATGTATAATTATATGGACCTGGATGGCTCCACTCAGATTTAGGCAAAATCCAATTCCCCTCGAGATAATTATCATCATCTGAGCCTCTCATCAGATTGGAGTTTGGTATGGAGCGTAAGAGAGGGTCAACCTAATGTCAACCCTCACAAAAACTGTTGAACAAGAGAGGGTGTTTCGATATCTATAAATTGAATTGTTGGCTTCTTCCATATTCCCCTCGACAGTCACAAATGTTTAGAAGAAAACGGAAAGATGATAGATTTTCCTGTAAGGAATTTCATTCTTGCAGTAAGGTCCAATATAATGCTGATATCTAAACAAAACTCTTTCCATAAAAGCTAAGAGCTTGTTCATACGTAGTTACAATCCCTTCAGCAATATATTCCTTCAGCATCTTACTCTCTCAAGATTTATTTGTATCTTTGTTAAAATAGTGAATAAATATATTTGAAAAAACCTTGGTAGCATCACTAATAAGCACCTTTATATGCTCCTTTGGGTTTTCCATGGTCATTTGATGTTTATTTCATCTTCATATTTTGCCCATGTCAACAGCATGCCAATGAAATGAATCAAATCATAAAACCCTAACAACTAAGTTACTTGTCATCCAAACCCTTGTCTCCCATCTTCATTAATCCTCTTATTACCCCTCTATCAATCAGAACTAACAAAACCCAATTGGCATATATTGAATTGGAGTCACAACCAAATAACAAACTGATAACTTCCTCTCTTTATTTGCCCTTCCATATAAATTGGAAAATACCCCAATCAAAATCCAATGGTTTGAAGCCATATTCTGATCTAAATAGAAAAATCCACATCTGGGTTTGCTTAACTTAGTAATTTTTACATCAATAACAATAAATTAACAAAAACCCAACTGACATCTCCATTGAATTCAGATGCAAACAATGAAATAAAACATAACGGTAAAAAGGAGCTATGATCGTGGCCGTTGATTACCACCCGCAAACCCATCTTAAAGGCCCAATATAATTAGATCTAAGGTCAAAACCATAAATCTCTAAAAGCTTTCTCTAGATCTAGGATTTTAAATTGAATATTAGAATTTCTTTTAGTTGATTTTGAAGCAGATCATCAACTATTAGGAAACAGGGAGATTGAGGGGATTCAGATTCGTCACCTTTAGCAACGAGCAGTCTATGAGGGATGCGATCGAGGGGATGAACGGACAGAACCTTGATCGACGGAGCATCCCGTCAACGAGGCACAGCCTCTTAGGTTCAGTGGCGGTGGCGGCAGTGGATGATGATGTCGGCACTGGGGAGGGAGTACATGAAGAGGCTGTCAGGGAACTGGAGGGCTACGAGGGAGGCGGCATAAGGTTTTGTGGGTCTCGACGGAGTAGTTGGGAGGGAGGAAGATCGCGGAGGAGAGGGCGCGGTTGGTGAGCAGGGAGACTCGGAATTTGGATTTGGGATTTTGGATTTGGGTTGGGGTTCTTTGGGGCGACGAGTTTGGAGAATGAAATAGAGCAAAGGCAGAGAAGGTTTTGGGTGGGTATTAGTGAATTTATTTGAGGAATTTGTATGATTCAGATTTTTAAATGAATGGTTAAGACCGATTTGTCGAAATGGATCGTTGATATTGCCTATAGACATATTTATTGTGGCTTTTATAATAGAAATAGATTTTGTTATGAGATAATAGAAATCATTTTGTCTCTTAAATTTTCTTAGTAGAAAAGAAGAAGTACATATGAAGCATATAATATTTATATATTTCTATTAGACTTTAAATTGATTACAACAAATTTGAAAGATAACGGACACCAAAAACTTGAATGTCCTCTCAATTTTTTAAATTCAAAAGATAGTTACTATAAAATTGATGTTAAATTCAAATAGGGTTGACATAAAATTTAGATGATAAGAGGATAAATATGAATATTATAATCTGAAGACAAAGATAATATCTATACAATATATTATGCTAAACCACTTTGTCTAGAATTTTTTTTTCTTTTTTAAATAAAAAAAAATGAGAGAAAATGTAGGAGATAACTCCCTACTCTTGCTTCATCCAAATTTTGAATTGGAATCTTATCCAGTAATCAAACATAAAAATTAGTGCAATAATTTATATATGCTATTAAATAAAAATTTCAAAAAATAGTTTTATTATTTTCTCGTTTTTAAAAGTTATGTGCAATATTGTACATAGTTATACTATCTATACAATAAAAGTTATGTGCAATATTGTACAAAAGTTATGATCCAAATAATTTTTTCTCCTTTTCTTTATAAAAAAAAATGCAAATGTAAGAGTAACTAGCACTGTAAAAAAAAATTGAAACCCGAAACCGATCGGGACACGACACTAGATCAGAATCAACCTGGTCTATTGCTGGTAGGGTTTGGGTTTTAAGCTATGACCTGATCATATTTTTGGATTGAGTTTGGGTTCGCTAAAAATGGACCGGACCCGTACCCAGAGGCAAACTTCGTCTATTGTGGGTAAGGCCCGGGTCCTAAAATAGGACCATTTCATTTTTCCAGGTCAGGTCTGGTTCAGCTCAAAATGGACCCGACTTGGACCCGGATCCGGACACACAAAAAAACTCACAATTAACCCCCCTCCCCCCCCCCCCCCCCCCAACCCCACAAAAAAAGAAGAAAAGAAGCAGCAGGCCCAACCTCCCTCCCCTGCCCCGACACCACCCGCTTGCCGCTCGCCGCTACCCGGACCCGATGGGTAGCATTTTTTTAACAGGGTCCGGACCCAGTTCTCACGGGTCGAGTCTCGGTCCAATATTTGGACCAGTAGAGGAGCAGGTCCATGTTCGGTATTGCAGGACCCGACCCGACCGACTCAATAACGGTGCTAGTGGTACTCACTTGTTCTTTATACTTATAAATTTTAAACTAGAATCATATCTGCTAATCAAACCTAAAAATATGTAATATTGTATACATGTTATTATATGAATATTTCAACAATATTTTTTTTTCTTCTCATTTTTGAAAATTCTGTGCAATATTGCACAGGGTTATACTACTTAGAATTTATAGAAATCTTATTTTTTAAATTTTGAATTGATACATATTCTTTTTTGGTGAAAAATAACTATTTTTTTACCGCACGATGTTTTTAAATTTTAAAATAGATAATAAAATAACTGTTATATTTCATTTTAGTTTCTAACTTATTTATTTTTTATTTTTATTTTATTTTATACAGTATTTGGATTTAATTCAAACTTTAGATCTTAGGATAGTTGTACAGATTCAAAATCAAATAACTTCAATAGCATATTTGCATCTCCATGAAGATCCTTCTCATCAATAACTTCAAGTACCTCGACTATTAAGGGAAACAAGTGAATTAAACTCAAAAGAGTATTAAAGTGAGATCTCCAGTGTGTGTCTCCTGAGCATTTTAGTGTAGCTTCTTGATTCAATCATCGCCCTGTTTCAATTTTGCCACTACTTATTCCAACAACCAATCTCTCAGGTTGTTTATCTGTAACGCCCCGAATACCAACATACGGTAATTCGTAGCTCAACATGATCTACACTTCACTTCATACAATTTTTATAAGGAATTTTGAAACTTTTATTACAACATTGTTCTTTTACATCAATAACGCAGCGAAAAATAAAGGAAGTACAACATGATAAATATACAATTGTAATAACTTTAGCATTTAAGTAATCATCGGCATCAAATTCATCTTTATATCTTCTTGTAAATTCCAAGTCCTGCATATGAAACTATGGGCACGTCAGTAGCTTACAACCGACGCAATATTATAAACGGCGATCCTCACTATGTCGTACTATTATGATTCTTTATACTTTAGCAAACACAAACTTGAATGCATCACAAAGTGTAAAAAAGTAACTATCCTAATCATGTCAGTGTATACAATGACTTAATGCCTAATGCAGATGTTTACGCTAGGATGAAACTAATGCATACTTGTTCGGATTCTATGCATCCCATACTGCATAGGTCCGGGGGCAAGCACCTACGTACTCCACATTAAAGGGTTGAATCCCTCGCCATGAATTTCTACTACGGTGACTAAGGTAAGGTTTAGATGTTCTAGGAGTAATAAGCTCACGCCCCGATAATTTCGGAGATGAATCCCACACTGCCGATGAGTTGGGAACACTCCCAATCACACCTCAATAATTCCGGGGAAACCATTTTACACCAAAAACTATGGTGCTTCCATAGTCCTAAAACACCCCATAGGCGTTGCCTCGATCCCGATAATTCCGAAGATGAATCCCACACAGCCGATGAGCTGGGGACACTCCCAATCACACCTCGATAATTCTGGAAAATCATCTTACACCGCAAACCAACTGAGGTCCTCATACCCATGTTTGCCCATACTTCATCGCGTCTCCCCTTAGTGTTTGTCCTTAAGTTTTTAGTTTAAGAAGAATCATCACAACCTAGAGCCAGCTTACCCTATCGGACTTAAACCAACACAAGAGATAGTCAACCCAACTGGCTACTTCTCCAGAGATGCTCAACTCACACTGGTTAGCTCTCAAATTCATAGTAATAACAATTGTCGAAATCTATGGATCTCGCCTAGCCTCTAGATTTCAACAACTATCTCGTTCTAGAATTAATTTGGTTACATCTAACCTCAACAATATAATTCATTTATTTATTCACAATCTC